>OX155905.1:26721234-27136587 GCA_944588485.1 Phosphuga atrata | reverse complement strand
CTAGTCTTGTCTGTCTAGTCTTGTCTGTCTAGTCTTGTCTGTCTAGTCTTGTCTGTCTAGTCTTGTCTGTCTAGTCTTGTCTGTCTAGTCTTGTCTGTCTAGTCTTGTCTGTCTAGTCTTGTCTGTCTAGTCTTGTCTGTCTAGTCTTGTCTGTCTAGTCTTGTCTGTCTAGTCTTGTCTGTCTAGTCTTGTCTGTCTAGTCTTGTCTGTCTAGTCTTGTCTGTCTAGTCTTGTCTGTCTAGTCTTGTCTGTCTAGTCTTGTCTGTCTAGTCTTGTCTGTCTAGTCTTGTCTGTCTAGTCTTGTCTGTCTAGTCTTGTCTGTCTAGTCTTGTCTGTCTAGTCTTGTCTGTCTAGTCTTGTCTGTCTAGTCTTGTCTGTCTAGTCTTGTCTGTCTAGTCTTGTCTGTCTAGTCTTGTCTGTCTAGTCTTGTCTGTCTAGTCTTGTCTGTCTAGTCTTGTCTGTCTAGTCTTGTCTGTCTAGTCTTGTCTGTCTAGTCTTGTCTGTCTAGTCTTGTCTGTCTAGTCTTGTCAGTCTAGTCTTCTTGTCTGTCTAGTCTTGTCTGTCTAGTCTTGTCTGTCTAGTCTTGTCTGTCTAGTCTTGTCTGTCTAGTCTTGTCTGTCTAGTCTTGTCTGTCTAGTCTTGTCTGTCTAGTCTTGTCTGTCTAGTCTTGTCTGTCTAGTCTTGTCTGTCTAGTCTTGTCTGTCTAGTCTTGTCTGTCTAGTCTTGTCTGTCTAGTCTTGTCTGTCTAGTCTTGTCTGTCTAGTCTTGTCTGTCTAGTCTTGTCTGTCTAGTCTTGTCTGTCTAGTCTTGTCTGTCTAGTCTTGTCTGTCTAGTCTTGTCTGTCTAGTCTTGTCTGTCTAGTCTTGTCTGTCTAGTCTTGTCTGTCTAGTCTTGTCTGTCTAGTCTTGTCTGTCTAGTCTTGTCTGTCTAGTCTTGTCTGTCTAGTCTTGTCTGTCTAGTCTTGTCTGTCTAGTCTTGTCTGTCTAGTCTTGTCTGTCTAGTCTTGTCTGTCTAGTCTTGTCTGTCTAGTCTTGTCTGTCTAGTCTTGTCTGTCTAGTCTTGTCTGTCTAGTCTTGTCTGTCTAGTCTTGTCTGTCTAGTCTTGTCTGTCTAGTCTTGTCTGTCTAGTCTTGTCTGTCTAGTCTTGTCTGTCTAGTCTTGTCTGTCTAGTCTTGTCTGTCTAGTCTTGTCTGTCTAGTCTTGTCTGTCTAGTCTTGTCTGTCTAGTCTTGTCTGTCTAGTCTTGTCTGTCTAGTCTTGTCTGTCTAGTCTTGTCTGTCTAGTCTTGTCTGTCTAGTCTTGTCTGTCTAGTCTTGTCTGTCTAGTCTTGTCTGTCTAGTCTTGTCTGTCTAGTCTTGTCTGTCTAGTCTTGTCTGTCTAGTCTTGTCTGTCTAGTCTTGTCTGTCTAGTCTTGTCTGTCTAGTCTTGTCTGTCTAGTCTTGTCTGTCTAGTCTTGTCTGTCTAGTCTTGTCTGTCTAGTCTTGTCTGTCTAGTCTTGTCTGTCTAGTCTTGTCTGTCTAGTCTTGTCTGTCTAGTCTTGTCTGTCTAGTCTTGTCTGTCTAGTCTTGTCTGTCTAGTCTTGTCTGTCTAGTCTTGTCTGTCTAGTCTTGTCTGTCTAGTCTTGTCTGTCTAGTCTTGTCTGTCTAGTCTTGTCTGTCTAGTCTTGTCTGTCTAGTCTTGTCTGTCTAGTCTTGTCTGTCTAGTCTTGTCTGTCTAGTCTTGTCTGTCTAGTCTTGTCTGTCTAGTCTTGTCTGTCTAGTCTTGTCTGTCTAGTCTTGTCTGTCTAGTCTTGTCTGTCTAGTCTTGTCTGTCTAGTCTTGTCTGTCTAGTCTTGTCTGTCTAGTCTTGTCTGTCTAGTCTTGTCTGTCTAGTCTTGTCTGTCTAGTCTTGTCTGTCTAGTCTTGTCTGTCTAGTCTTGTCTGTCTAGTCTTGTCTGTCTAGTCTTGTCTGTCTAGTCTTGTCTGTCTAGTCTTGTCTGTCTAGTCTTGTCTGTCTAGTCTTGTCTGTCTAGTCTTGTCTGTCTAGTCTTGTCTGTCTAGTCTTGTCTGTCTAGTCTTGTCTGTCTAGTCTTGTCTGTCTAGTCTTGTCTGTCTAGTCTTGTCTGTCTAGTCTTGTCTGTCTAGTCTTGTCTGTCTAGTCTTGTCTGTCTAGTCTTGTCTGTCTAGTCTTGTCTGTCTAGTCTTGTCTGTCTAGTCTTGTCTGTCTAGTCTTGTCTGTCTAGTCTTGTCTGTCTAGTCTTGTCTGTCTAGTCTTGTCTGTCTAGTCTTGTCTGTCTAGTCTTGTCTGTCTAGTCTTGTCTGTCTAGTCTTGTCTGTCTAGTCTTGTCTGTCTAGTCTTGTCTGTCTAGTCTTGTCTGTCTAGTCTTGTCTGTCTAGTCTTGTCTGTCTAGTCTTGTCTGTCTAGTCTTGTCTGTCTAGTCTTGTCTGTCTAGTCTTGTCTGTCTAGTCTTCTCTCTCTAGTCTTGTCTGTCTAGTCTTGTCTGTCTAGTCTTGTCTGTCTAGTCTTGTCTGTCTAGTCTTGTCTGTCTAGTCTTGTCTGTCTAGTCTTGTCTGTCTAGTCTTGTCTGTCTAGTCTTGTCTGTCTAGTCTTGTCTGTCTAGTATTGTCTGTCTAGTCTTGTCTGTCTAGTCTTGTCTGTCTAGTCTTGTCTGTCTATTCTTGTCTGTCTAGTCTTGTCTGTCTAGTCTTGTCTGTCTAGTCTTGTCTGTCTAGTCTTGTCTGTCTTGTTTAGTCTTGTCTGCTTAGTTTTGTCCAGGCAGTGAATACCAAAGAAACTATGCAAATCAAAAAACGGATAACACGATGCTTATCTACATCATTGTATTTTATTATTGATAAATCTTGTTTTATTGAGTATTTATGGCCGTGGTGTTACCATATATTCAGGTCTAAATATTGCATAAATTCTGATTCGAATGCGAATTTGCGATTCGAGCGAAAGGTGGACAAAACATGTGGTGGACGTGGAAGTGAAGAGCGAGAACGATGAAACATTACGTTCGGTTATTTTGAAATCGATAGCCGAATGAATATTGCATGCTGCCCGCAATTGACTCCGTATCTGCTTTTTCTCGAAATAGGAATTATTAAATGCGCATGCAAGTTGTTTTTAGAAAATTTAGGACAATTTGCATTTACCTGCATAGTCACGTCTGTATACTCTTATCCTACTAGAATGTTTTAGCTTGTCTATGGCTGTTTAGTTTTGTCGAACTAATCATAATAATACGTGACTTGACTTACTATCTAGTTTCAATTATCTATATTTGTATGTTGTAACTTATCTGTTTCGATTTGCCTTGTCTATCTAATTATCTCCCTTTTGTGATGTAATCTTAAGCTACATTATTTTTATCATTTCCAGTTTGTTTCCTTTCATCTTTCTTGTTATCCGCGTGTAATCTTTACTCTTAAATATTTATCATGTAGCCGTAGATAGGTTTCTCACCCGTGGCGCGAGGAAAAAAAGAAACTAAAAGGAAAACGATACAAAAGAGATAGCTCAACAATAGGCGTTGCATTGAAAGATAGTAACAATCGGATCCGTGTCTCGTTTCGATTTCATCAAAGAGGGAGAATCGTTTGAGACAAGAATGCATTGTGTGTCAGGAATCTGGCGCACGTTGCTCCACGTGTCTCCGCTGCGGATCTCCTGCGGTACCATCTGTCTCTCTTCTCCGGGCAAATGGAGATGTACTCGAATCTAAGGAAGATAAGTTGGCAACACGTGGAGGAGGGAGAGGCGTCGCGGGCGCGGAATGCTGTGGTGTACAGGGTGAGAGAAACTCAATGTCTCAGCTCTATTATTTAGAAAAACGTTAGAAAAAATCTGAAAAGATTCTTAAATGGGTTTTAATAAGGTTTATTTTAAGCCGAATTTGCATATTTTTCATATTTGGAAAATGGATTAATGAGGTTATCGAATTTTGTTTTCCCAGAAATATATCTATATTTTTGCATATTTAAAAAGAGCCAATTTTTCCGAAGAAATTGTGTAAAGAGGAAGAAATATGCTATCTTTTTCCGTTAAAAAATGTGAGCAAATCTGAAAAAAAGTTTTATCAAATATTCGCACTCGCTTAAAGCGATTTAAACAAGTAGCCCTTAGAAACAAATAGTGTTGAAATAGTATATTACGTATAGAGAGTTGTAAAAAGCGTATTACTTTCGTAATTGCCTTACAACTCGAGTTATGTACTATACTTTATCTACGACCACACTAATTTGTTTCTGTTTAATAATAAAAATATTTTTGATGTAACAAATTTATTTCTTATTATGTACATTATTTAACATTATAATAAACAAACAGTAATATTTTCATATATAACTGTTACACGACATTATTTGACTTATTATTTAGTACTTATTTGGGTTAAGCTCTAAATAGTAACAGTAAATAAGAGTGGCAACCTCATAAATATAGGCAACCTAATGTATGCAATGTCAATTTCCGTTAGTTTGAATTGTGGCATGGGGGCGCTGAACGTATGAGACCGTAGCAGCACCTCTCAACCAATCGTAAATCAAACGCACGTGTGTGTTATGAATCATAACTTATCATTAATCGCGGACTGTTACATATGTGTGTGCTATGATGTATTTACATAGTCCACGAACTATACAATAATGGGCATTTACAATAGTGGTCGTACATAATAATAGAAAATAATAGAAGAGATAATAGTAGTAACTACTACCGTAGTTACGTGACAAGAGTTGTAAGAAGCATATTACGAACGAGCGGAACAGTTACGCACGACCCGCGTAGCGGGGGGGGGGGGGAGGCGTAATTCCGCGAGTACGTAATTGCCTTACAACTCTAGTTATGTACTATACTTTATCTACGACCACACTAATTTGTTTCTGATTATTAAGAAAAATATGTTTGATGTAACACCTTCGACCTTATTTAACTTGATAAAAAAACCGGCCAAGTGCGAGTTGTGACTCGCGCACCGAGGGTTCCGTACAAACTTGTAAGTAAGGTATCTTTTTTTGTGGAGGACGTAGCAAGCACATTCAGTTAACTTGACAAGTGGCCCTCCTGAAATCACGACCATCTTAGTACCGCTGCAAGCATAACCTCAAGATGTCGCTTTCGTACGATGGAATTCTACCCTATATTTTATTACCATACATCTCCCATTCACTATGAGTGTTTCGGGGTTCTGGAACTTCACTATTTCTTTTTACTGCTCAATTTTGCCTGTATACCTATATACCCTGTATAAAGGTATACAGGGTATTTTTGTTTAAATAACGCGAATATTTTTGAACTTATAAAAAGAAAACTTTATTTTAGTATTACACTTATTCTCTAACTTATGTTAAGATCTAACTATTTTTAGATCTAATATAAACTAATATATTAACTATTTCTAGATCTATTTCGATACTCTTAACATTCAGTTGTTCAATTGACTGCTTTTGGGCAATTGACTACCAAAAAATATAGGGCGTACTTGATTTAAGTATAATATACTTAAATCATATTATCTACAACATATTATGTAGATTATAGTATAGTATTATTATGTAGATTATCAACATATTATGTAGATTATAAAGAAAAATTAGACGAAATATAATATATACAGGATGTTACGGGACTTGAGTATGTCGCATGTCGGTTATAAACAAGCAACAATTAGATATAATATATACCCTGTATATATTATGTATGTAGAGCGTACGTGATGAAATGCATAAAGAATACAAACAAAGAAAATGCAGAAAAAACAGCTTGGTGCCAACACATACTTTTTAACCTTCGGACCTAACCGAGGAGGACCTAACTGTATGCAACCCATATGCTTCTGGAGCCTGACAATACCACTACGACAACATTAGTGTATTTTCATAAGTTTCTAATAGTAAATTCGCATTTTTCTTGTAATTAAACTACATATTACTGTTTTCAGATTTTTCCCTTTGCATGTGCTGTAAGACACCGCTTCTTGCCAAAATTTCAAAGTACCCTATAGGTTTTGATTCCCTTGTGAAATCGCAAAATATGAGACATAAACGGTCATATCTTTTGATCGCGTTGACTTACAAGTTTGAATTTTTCGCAACTGAAAGAGACCGCAGACCCGAGTATTTCATACAAATTTCAACTTGTTACCTCTACGCGTTCTTGAGAAAAATTGTCTTGACAGACAGACAGACAGACAGACAGACAGACAGACGGACAACAAAGTGATTCTATTAGGGTTCCGTTTTAGGTACGGTACCCTAAAAATGAAAATAAATACATTGATAATGGTTACATACCTTTTTATTTAGTACCTACCTATTTGTAGTTTTCGTTAGATTTAATTGCAAAAAACGAAATGAATGACAGCTTCTATGTGAATGATGTGACGTTTAATGATAATGTTTGGAAATCACGGAGTACTCTATTTAAAAATAGCATCAACATGCAGCTCTCAACCAAACAACGAATCGTAAAACAAACGTTCATGGGTGATTTTGAATTATTACATAATATTACATAACATTAATCGCGGATTGTTACATATGTTTGTGGTATGATGTATTTACATAGTCTGCGAACTGTTTAATAATGGGCATTTACAATAGTGGTCGTAAATAAAAAAAATTTCATCTATTTTTAATGAGACAAGACGAATAGTATGAAGTAGACCAAAACAGACCAGATTATTTCTTATCTTTTGCGGCCTTTTCCAGACGAAAGAAAAAACGTTCACGATAGACTGAACACTCGTCGAGTTAAAACGCCAAAGTTTGTCAAGTTCAGAAAATTCGTCTTAATTAGACCATTATTATTTTAACTCAAATAACGGCCACGCTGGAACGAGTCTACTAAAGTTGAGACGTCAAGCGTATTTACGTCTTTTTTTACACATAAAATTGCAACGAGGAATATTTAGGTAATTACCAAATCATTCAAACAAGTAAAACTTCAGATCAGAAATACAAGAGCTCTGCAGTAATTAAAATCAAACATAAATATATCATATTATATTAAAAGCCTTATCTGTCTAGTATTGCCAGTCTAATTTGGCCTGGGTGCGCTTACCTATAGAATCTAGTATTCTAATCTTGTAAATACATGTCGTTACAAATATAGCAAATAGTTATCAAACCGGGATATTCAGCGAATTACTAAATTAAGAAAAGGCTTCTTAATTTACTTTCTAATGCAACACATTTGAAATGTCTTACCCACGTTTTCATTCTCATCATTTTTCTTCTTTGTTTGAAGCTTCACCCGTTTCTTGTTTTTTTTTTAGATTTCACAGTTTTTTTTTCTACATCTTTCTCTCCCATTTCCCATATCCGCATCCTCACCATCCTACGCACCATCTTGAAAAATTATATTAATCTATTTCTACTTCTTATTTTCTATAGCAACAGTGCCCTTTCTGTAGCAGCAATGATCCTTACTTAATTCCTCTTCAAATCCAGATACCATTTCATAAAATACACTTTCATTCCTCCAGATGGATTTTAGCTCTAGGCCTTTCTTATTTCTTTTTTCTAGAGATCACAGGTTCTTCTTCTTCTTCTCTCTCTCTCTCTCTTTATTTCCCATGTCCGGATCCTCACCTACATCATACGCTACATCATGGAGAACCATCGTAATCGTTTTCTTCCTTTTCTTCTTATTTCTTGTAGTAACAGCGGCCTTTCGTTAGCAGAAATGATCCCTGCTAAATTCCTCTTCAAATCCAGATTCCATTCCGAAGAACCCACTTCCATTCCTCTGAACAGTTTTTAGCTTCAGCCGATTCTTGCGTCCTTTTTAAGATTTCACAGGTTTTCCTTCTTCCTCTTCCTCTCCATTTCTCTTATCTGGATCCTCACGGAACTCATACGCCAGATATTGGACAACCATCTTAGTCTTTTTCTTCCTCTTCTGTAGCAGTAAAGATCCTGCGGTGTGGTGAGATGCCGTGGCATAAATATATAAATATAAACGATAAACGATATATACAAATATACAAGAGATACAAACACTGTTGAGGAAATGAGTGGAGCTGGACTCTCTGAACTGGTCTGGTTGACTGACTTCTGGTTGAACTGGCTGCTGGCTGAGTCTGGCTAAGTCTGGTTAAACTGATGTCACTCCTGACTGTCTTGCTTGACTTTGTCCACTTTATTCGGGGGTCCAGGTATTTATATTATGTCCAGGTAACTGGTCCCTCATCTGGGGGTTGATTATTTTTCTATATTCGGCAATTTATTATTTTGGCGATTACCGATTCTCGGGAAAAACATCTTGTCGTAAGTATCACTACAATCTCTTCAAATCTGTCAGTAGCTGGAATTACACGGAAATCTTCTGTTACTCTTTGGCACACCCCGCTAAAGCTGCGGTGTGAACGGCTCACACCACGCAGCTTTAGCGGGGTGTGCCAAAGAGTAACAGAAGATTTCCGTGTAATTCCAGCTACTGACAGGTTTGAAGATATCGTAGTGATAATCTCCTATTTTCATTTCTATTATTAATTTGGTTCAAACCATGACATCTCATTTTAAACTTAAAAATACAAATATTTCTTTATCCGCTCGAGGATTTCATTACCGACACTAATAAAATATTTTCGCAAATTGTCAGAAAATAGTTGGGTAATCATTGTAATGCCCTCGTAAACTAAGAAATAAAAATGGAACGGCTCGTTGCCGCTACAATCCTTACTTATTCCTTCTTGAAATCCAGATTCCATACCATACAAGTCACTTCCCATTCTCTGGACAGATTTTAGCTTCAGGAGCTTCTTTTTCCTTTTTCTAGACTTCAAAGGTTTTTCTTTTCATTTTTTTTCTCTCCATTTCTCATATCCGTATACTCACCTACATCATACGCCTCATCTTGGACAACCATCTTAATCTTTTTCTTTCTCTTGTTCTTATTTTCTGTAGCAGAAGTAGCCTTTCTGTAGCAACAATGATCCTCACTTAATTCCTCTTCAAATCCAGATTCCATTTCATACAACCCACTTCCAATCTTCTGGACAGATTTCATCTTCAAGCATTTCTTGTTTTATTTTTCTAGATTTCAAGTTTTTCTTCTTCATCTTACTATCCAATTACCCATATCCGTATCTTTACCTATTCCATACGCCTCATCTTGCACAAACATCTTAATCTTATTCTTCTTCTTGTTCATATTTTCCGTATATAATTAAGAAGAGGGACAACCATCTTAATATTTTCCTTTCTCTTGTTCTTATTTTCTGTAGCAACCAATGTTCCCTGTAAGCTGCGCGGATGCGCAGTATTTTGCGGGACATTTTAAAATTTGCGCAGATAAATATATTTTCCGCGCACTTAAATTACGGGACGTTGATTTTGTGTGTAAAGGGTTGAGGTTTCCTATAGGGAAAACTTTTGTAATAGGAGTTCTAGGAAAAAAACTATTGCGCGATTTAAACTATTGCGGGATTTTTTTCTCTTCATTTCGTCACATCGGTGAAGTCCACCGGTGAAGTTTTTATTTTACAGAAAAATGTTATAAGGATTTCTGATAGAACTCAAGTTAGAAGTAAATTCAACAGGGAACTGCAAATAGAACTTTTGTGCGATTTATTTTTAATATTCATTGAAAACTATGGGTTTATTTTTAAATATCTCTTGAACTATGGTTTTGATCAAAAAATGTCAAAGGGATATTCGATAGAATTCTTAGAGTGATATTCAGATCCGTGAATAGAATAGAATGTTTCTGCAATTTTCAAAATTAATATTTTTTTTGAAACCTCAATTTTTAGAGAACTTTTTGCAAAATTCGTACACCAGAACTATGGTCGAGGGGCAGAAATATCTCAAAAACGCTTAAATATTATATTTTTGCAAATTCGGTTGCTAAATTCACAGGCCTAAACAGAAAGTATAAAATTAAGCGAAATTTTGCAATATAATGAGGATTCTGAAAACGTGACGTATAAATTTAGTGCAGAAGCAAATATTCCAGGGGGATTTAGTACCGCAAAAAAATGGGATGAGAGAAAGTTAGATTGACATATTGTGAAATAAAGACATATTGTTCAAAAACAAAACCAAGAAGCTGATCATTGCTATGTTATATTGCTGATCAATATTAACTACTAATATTGAAAAAGGCTGAATTTTTGAAAATGTTAATGGAAACACCTGAGGAACGTCACGTAAAAAAAGAAAAACATGAACGATCGAAATCTGATTTTGTGAAAGTTAATGTATCATTCGAAAATGTAATAATAGCAAATATTTACTTATTAATGAATTCCGTTCATGAAATCATATGAAAAAATTTATTGAGTTGCCACAAAATTGGTGACCACAAAATGCTTTTGAATTCGCCGCAGCAATATCCTGGAAACAAATATTTTTTACGAAATAAATAATACAACCTTCCATACATTAATTCTAGAGGAAAGCACCGATATTTCAGTACAAAAAGTAATAATTTTGTATTCTAAATATCGTGATATAAATTACTGATAATTATTAATGATATGAATTACAAAACTGTATTTTGTGGTATTTTTAAACTTGAAAATTGTGACAGCAAATCAATTGTAGAAAAAAATTTGAAAAATCATGTTGAACATAACTTAAACATACAAAAAAAAATGATAATATTTAAATCTGAGGGAGCCAATGTCATGCTTCGAAAGAAAAATGGAGTAGCTGCGGTTCTTAAAAAGGATCGAGAAGATCTGGGAATTGACTATGCACGGAAGAATGTACCTATTATGCAGAACATGGAAACCGTGTACACAATGTTTCACCGATCGAGTATGAAAAAGGGAAAATTTGAAGATTTAGCTCAAGTAACACTGAACATGATGTAGAGTTGATATCATTTAAACCAATTAATGAAGTAAGGTGGTATCCAGATATTTCGCAGTTAGTGGTTTTGTTGAAAATTACGATGTTCTAATTGAATATTGTAAAGTTTTGGAACGAAATGATCCTATCTGTAAATATTGCGCAAAAAATCTGACGGACTTCCATTATCGGGTAGCAATTTTTGTTCTCTAAGACGTATTAGAACAGCCTTCTTTATCGTCGTGTAAATACCTATAGAAAAGTTGTTTAACTATTATTGATGCTCATCAGCATGAAAAGACAAAAATGAGAAAATTAAAATGTCAATACCTGGGAGACAAAATATTTTGGGGCAGTGTGAAAAAAATATTATAAAAAAATACTTCAAATATAATACATTTGTCGAACGTATCTGGAAAGGTATGCACCTGGAAAGTAGATTTCCCGACGACGATCAAAAACAATGGCAAGCATTTGATAATAAGATTATTGTAAAATCAGGAGAAAAAATGGATTTTGGAAAACAGAATTTAATGAATCTTTCCAAAAAAATTACAAAATGAAATTTACAATAATAGAGAAAAGTAAACTTGGATTGTTCAAAACATTCGACGATACCTTAACTATCGTATTAATCCATTCAGAATTTTCTAATCTCGCTATTCTTTACAAAATGATGGGTACCTTCCAAGCATCCAGTGCGGAATGCGAACTGGGATTTTGAGTCATGAATTCCATTAAAAGAAAAGATCGCAACAGACTGCAATATGAACACCTCGGTAATCTAATGAGAATAAAATTACATTTATCAAATGGGCAAACAATTAACACCGAAGAAGTTTACAAAGAGTGGGTTAGTACGAAAGACAGAAGACAAAGAAATTTAAGTTTCAATAGAAATATACAAATATATTATTTTGCCATTTGATATTATGGTTTGCATAAATAAAAGTATAAAAAAATTGAGCAATTAGTTTTTTATTTTAATTTTTTTGCTCACACTCGATATTGGACCGCGCATCACTAATAAAAATTAGAGGGAACACTGGTAGCAACAGTGGCCTTTCAGCAATGATTCTTATATAATCACTCTTCAAATCCAGATTTTATTCCATACAACCCAACAATTCCAATCCTTTAGACAGTTTTAAACTTCAGACGTGATTTGTATTCTCTTTTTAGACTTCACAGGTTATCCTTCTTCATCTACCTCTCCATTTCCCATAACAGGAAGCTCACGCAAATCATACACCACATCTTGGACAACCATCTTAATCTTTTTCTTCCTCCTATTTTTATTTTCTGAAGCCACACTCTCCTATATCTAGCAGAAATGATGCTCACTTAATTCCTCTTCAAATCCAGATTCAATTCTTCCAAACAAACCACTTCCAATCTCCTGGACAGATTTTAGCCGCAGACGTTTCTTGTTTTCTGTTTGTAGACTTCACAAGATTTTCTTTTTCATCTTTCTCTCTCATTTTCCATATCCGTATACTCACCTACATCAGACGCCTCATCTTGGACAATCATCTTTTTTCTTCCTCTTTTTCTAATTTTCTGTAGCAGCAGTGGCCTTTGTATAGCAGGAATGATCCTCACTTAATTCCGCTTCAAATCCAGATTTCATACCATACAACCCACTACCATTCCTCTGAACAGATTTTAGCTTCAAGCCTTTCTTGCTTCCATTTCTAAACTTCACAGGTTTTTCTTCTACATCTTTCTCTCCATTTAGCATGTCCCGACCTTCATCTACATCATACGCTACATCTTGGACAACTATCTAAACTTTTTCTTCCTCTTCCTCAAATTTTCTGTAGCAAAAGTGGCCTTTCTGTGGCAGAAATGGTCCTTACTAAAACCCTTCTCAAATCCAGATTCCATTCCGTACATCCCACTTCAATTTCTCTGGACAGATTTTAGCTTCATACGTTTCTTTTTTTCCTTTTTCTAGGCTTCACATGCTTTTCTTCTTCATCTTTTTCTCGATTTCTCATGTCTGCATCCTCATCTACATCATACACTCCATCTTGGACAAATATCTTAATCTTTTTTCCTCATCTCCTAATTTTCTGCAGCAAGAGTGGCCTTTCTGTCACAACACCTTAATCCCTCTCAAATCCAGATTCCATTTCACATAACCCACTGCCATTCCTCTGAACAATCTTGGACAACTTCTTCAACAAGGAGATTTTTGTAGTAGTCCCGTTCTTCACTCCCAATAGTTGTAGTTCACCAACGGAATATTCGTGCCAAACGAGGAACCAACCTGCCATTTCTTTCCAATAGTTTAGTTAGTCTTGTTTATATTTTCTATCACGAGTTAAGTTCGATTCCCATATGCGCGACACTCAGCCACGCGACGTCGTGCGACATCTCCTGTCAAATAATGATTACATTGTTTTAAATGGGCACGTCGCGTAGCCATAGTGAGAAAGTGCCCATTTAAAACAATGCAATCATTATTTGACAGGCGATGTCGCGTATATGAGAATCGGCCTTAAGGGTAGAGTGTGCTGTCAAATTTGACAACAGAGAAATATCAGTTAAAATTGTAGGGACACTAAAGGAGCCTCCCAGAAGAAAATGACTACTCTAGCACACTCTGGCGTCCCTTGGGCAACAGCCCTATTCGGCAAATCCATTCAATCCAGAAGCATATAGCCGCTCTATAGAGCATTAAAATGTCTTCCGCACAATGGACCCTTTCAGGCCTAAAACTGACTATGATCTTTATAAACATCGAGGGCCTCTCTGCCAGTAAAGAAGAACTGCTCCATGAGCTCTGTCGAGCACACAATTGCGACGTATTGTGTTTACAAGAGACCCATAGAGATAGTAACCAAAAGCCCCCAAAAATTCAGAACATTCGTTTGGAAGCTGAGAGACCACACTCACAATACATGAGCTCAGTCTTCGTAAAATCTGACATTCAGATTCTCTCTGTGGGCATTACGGAAACGATTAATATGGAGGAACTGAGAGTAGAACTAAGTGGCTCAACGGTAACATCGGTTTATAAGCCGCCAGGGAAAGAGTTTATCGGGGAGAAGCTTAAAGGTTTTAATAATAGCAAGATTCACTTCGTAATCGGAGATTTCAACAGTCACGGCAGCGTACGAGAGTACCAAGACGAAGATAAAAACGGAGAAGCCGTGATCCGGTGGACGGAGTCCAACAAGCTGACGCTTCTACATGATAATAAACAAGCAGCCACATTTAACAGTCGCAGGTGGCGCAGAGGATACAACCCGGATCTACTGTTCGCAAGCAAGAAAATAATACCGCAATATGTAAAAACTGTCTGCTCACCCATACCTCTCACTCAGCACCGACCGATGATGTGCCAAGTTATATTGCCGCGGTTCGACCCCAGAAAATAAGATTCCGGAGAAGGTACAACTTTCTGAAAGCCAACTGGCCACTATTCAAGGAAGTGCTGGAGGATGCAGTCACTGAAATAATACCGACACCTTGCTGCTACAGTAAATTTCTGGGAGCCGTAAAAAAAGTACTCCAGGCAATCAATCCCACGAGGCTGCAGAAAAAACTATGTCCCAGGATTACCCACAGAGGCAGTGGATAAACTACGGTAGTACTTCGACTTTTCGACTCCGACCACATGGGCGAGGACACAATAACAGCAGGCCAACAACTAATCGCTTCATTAGCAGAAAACAAAAGAGAGAGATGGATTAAATTAATTGAATAAATTGACATGAGCAGAAGTAGCCACAATGCCTGGACACTACTACAGCGCCTCAGCAATGATCCACGCGCCACACAATTTGCCAACGTTTCGGAAAATCAAATAGCAAAACAGCTCCTAGAAAACGGCAAGCCAGAACAGCGGAATCTGAAAGAGGAAATAACAAACATTCACGATAGAGGAACTCTATGCAGCCATCAAGAAATGTAAACCGCGCAAGGCGGCGGGCCTAGACGACCTTCTTACTGACCAAATAAAACACTTTGGACGCAGGACAAGGCTGTGGCTGCTGCAAATGTTCAAAAAGTGTCTAGAATCCGGAAAGATCCCAAGCATATGGCAAAAAGCCAAGGTAATAGCAATCCTTAAACCAGGTAAGGAACCCGGCGATCGAAAAAGCTACCGGCCAATTTCCCTTCTGAGCCATATCTACAAAACGTTCGAGAGGATTATACAAAACCGGTTAACGAAAGATATAGAACCCCTATTTATCCCGCAGCCGGCTGGTTTGCGTCCCGGAAAATGCTGTACGACGCTCAACCTAACGCAATTCATCGAGGAAGGGTACCAAAAGCGCAAAATGAAAGCAGCTATATTTATAGACCTAACGGCGGCATATGACCCTATTAACTTTCGGATGTTAATACGAAAAGTCTACGAGATAACTAATGACTTCTAGCTAAGAAATATAATAAGAACCCTGCTCAAAAACCGCATGTTCTATGTAGAATTCCAGGGAAAACAGTGGGATAGCGAAGTCAAAAGAAGGGGCTACCACAGGGCAGCGTACTGGCAAAAATCTCCCCATCCTTTTTAATATATATGCCAGCGATCAAGCGATCAAGCCAACAGCTATATCTACGCGGACGATAGTACAATTGCTGCGCAGGGTTATAGTTTTGAAGATATAGTATAGCGTCTAACTGAAGCACTGGAAGAGCTGAACCATTATTTCAGTAAAAACCAGCTTAGGCCTAATCCAACAAAGACCCAAGTATGTACCTTCTATGTTCGCAACAAACAGGCTTCCAGAAAGCTACAGGTAACATGGAACGGAGTGCTGCTGGAACATTGCCCAAACCCAAAATACTTCGGAGTTACGCTGGACATACTAAACTGAAAGTAAGCGGGAGAAACAACATTATACGGAAAATAACAAGCAGTTCTTGGGGTGACAAACCATGTGTTATTAAAACTACAGCTTTAGATCTCTGCTACTCTGCTGGCGAATATGCCTGCCCAGTGTGGTATAAGTCAGCACACGCCAGACAAGTGCTCTAGAATATACAGACATAGTTCTGAAAGAGTCTTGCAGACTGATCACTCGATGCCTGAAACCCACCCCCTTCGATGGAGTCTTCCACCTGGCTGGTATCACTCCACCTGCAGTCCGAAGTTAAGCAGCAGCCTATAAGGAAAGATTTAAATTTTCAATTTCCAAACGACATCCCCTATATGACCTACATCCTGTACATTAGAGGCTAAAGTCAAGGAAAAGCTTCCACTATAGTCTTTCAAGAATATACCACCAAATCTAGGATAGATATGTGGAAAGACATAACAGATTAACATTGGATGGCCGATCGGAAATACTAGTTGCTGGATGCGAGAAGAGCAGCGGGGTCTGGAAATTACTGAACAGGCTTCGATCTGGAACTACAAGATCCAGAGCCACCTTCAAAAAATTGGGATAGCCGGTTACTCCTGTCCTGTGCGACTGCGGCGACCCACAGACGACCCCACATATCTACAACTGTCCGATGTGCCCCACCCAATGCAGCCTCGAAGACTAAATGTCAGCTGAACCAAACGCAATTGACGTTGCCCGTTATTTGGCAAGACATGTCTAGTCTAGTTTACTATATATTTTATTTTGTTGTATTGTTTTTTTTTACACTGTCTTTCTGTCTATTTAAACCTTAGTTAATTTATTTTACTTAGCTATATTTCTACTGTATTTGTTTATGTATGATGCTTCTCACACGAATAATAATTATCACGAGTTTATTTAGTCTTGCCTATCTAAACTTGAATATCTAATCTGTCTAGTCTTGTTCGTCTAGTGTTGTCTGTATGCACGGGTCTGTCTAGTATTATCTATCTCGTCTATCCGTTATTATAATTGTTTATTTAGTATGAATCTTTAAAGTCGGTTTTGACTATAGCTATCAAATTTAAACAATGAAAGTGTTAAGTATTAGGGGAGGAGGCGCAAGGCAAACACAGCGCGAAGAAACTATTAATTGAGTTGAAGCCGCGGATGTGTATAGTGTATTTAAATCGTGCGTTTTGGGGAATTTATTTAACTTTGATACATCCTGGAGAACTCTGAACTTTCCTGTATATATAATTTCCCGATCGCTGGGGTAAGTTTACGTTTCGGTTTCTCCCTGTATGCATAAACTTTGCGAAATTATGCAAATATAATTACATCCCGTACTTTAATAAACGAAGTCTCTCTATCCCCCTGTATGATTGCATGCGTGTGTGTGTGTGCACTGTGTATATACGAATTCCGTAAAGACATATTACGTAATAATGACGGCTTCGGTAAATTAACATTAAGTGTTTTAGATTTTCTTGATTAAGGGCGCACGAACCCGCCAAGGAATTATGCGAGGAAAGTCACACAATTGAGCGGTAAAAATGTCTATAAAATATTAATTTCTTTTTTTTGCTCATTTCACATGCAAGTTTTACATTCCTTGTAATCCGGCATTATTCCAGCAATAATAGGCTAGGCAAAATAATACTAGGCGTATAAGTGTGCCTAGTCCAGTCTTATCTGCCTAGTTAAGTTCGTCTAGTCCATTTACTCTGTGTGTTTACTCTTGACGGGCTAGTCTTATCAGTCTACTCTTCTCTGTTTAGTCTTATCTCACTAGTTTTGTCTGTCTAATTATATATGTCTAGTTTGGTCTGTCTGGTGTTATCTCTCTAGTCTAATTATCTAGCCTTGTCTGTCTAGTCTTCTCTATCTCTATCGGAGTCCCAACAATGGAGGGTGATCCTCCTCCATGGTACATCTACCATGTTGTTGCTCGGAAAAAAACAGGACAAAACACTTAGTCCTGAAAAAAGTTTCAACTGCACAAAGGAGCTAAAAAAACTGATGACAGAAAATGGTCGAACTAAACTGGCATTTGCCAAACCATTTGTGACCGAATGGCCAATGATAAAAAACAGCTAGAATTTATTTTTGCTGACACAGAAATTGAGATCCGGGTGTACTCGCCGAAGGGGCGAAACGAGAAGGCAGACGTACCGAAGGAATGGACCCTTAACAAAGGACATGAAGGAACGAAACCTCAGGTACACAAATCGTCGGCATTAGGCAAACGAAAGCTGGAGACCTGTTTTTGAGACCAAAGGGGGAAACACATCCGACCTGGTGGAACTTATAACTTAAATATAACTTAATAAATTATAACTTAAAAACACCGACGTTATAGTCCACATCAAGGACATTGACGCCGTCACAAGCGCAGAGGAAATAGAGCAATCTATAAATAGTTTCCTAGGGACAAAGGACAAACAAGTTAAAATAAAGAACCTTAGACCTGCTTATGGTAAAAGACAATTGGCAACTGTCGTTTTACCAAAAAACCTAGCAAGTGTTCTCCTAGAAAAGGGTACACTCAAAAGACGGTGGATATACTGCCGCATTAGAGAACGAACTGAGCTTAAGAGATGCTATGTATGTTTGCAAACGGGTCACCACTCCACTGACTGTAAGGGCCTAGACCGACAAAAACTTTGTTTCAGATGTGGCAAAGAAAGTCACAAAGCAAAAGGTTGTGAGGAAGAGCCATACTGCCTCATCTGTGACATAAAGGGACACCGAAAAAACTGGCCACTAGTACTAAATGGTTCACAGATGAAAAAAAGGACTCGATTTGCGATTTGGATCAAAAACCGAACATCAATAGTAAACACCGGCTTCGGACAAGGTTTCGTGTGGGTAGAGTTAGCTCAACTCACAATATTCAGTTGCTACTTCTCACCCAACAAAGCAACTGACCAACTGTTCAAACCTTTAGAACTGCTAAGTCAGTGTATCAAGCTCCCAAGCAAAAGAGGGATAGTAGTAGCTGGTGAATTTAACGCAAAATCCCCCTACTGGGGATCCCCATGCTTGGACAAAAGGGGAAACATCGTGACAGACTGGGCAATGGATCTTGATTTGGTCATCCAGAATAAAGGAGATAGCTACACTTTTGTGAGGGGAAACTCGAGTTCCACCATATATTTTACCTTTTCTACCAACTCCATAAGCGACAGGTTCCTAGGATGGAGGGTACTCGAAAAGGAATCTCTGAGTGACCACCGATACATCTTGTACACCATAAGCCAACATGTAAGACCACAAAAATGTCAAAGTCACCAACAAGCGGCTGGAACTCACAACAACTGCAGGAGGAGAAAATTCGAGAATGCTAGGCAGAGCAGTTTCAAAATAAAATTACCGAAAACGCTGAGACACTGACTCACGTGACGAGCAGAGCGTGCGACGTCACCTTGCGAAAGCTTGGAAATAAAAATACCCCAGAGGCCAGTATATTGATGGACCGATGAAATTGCTGACACGAGATTTAAATGCATAGTTGCCAGAAGAAAATACCAGCGCCAAAGAACCAAAAAAACTAATGAAGAAAACATTAAACAACTGTTTAAACACGAATATAAACGCTTAAAAAGGGAATTACGCCAGCTAATATACAATTCCAAACAAAGCCACTGGAAGAAACTGTTCATGGAACTGGACAAGGACACATGGGGAGACGCGTTCCAAATAATAAGAAGGAACTTAAAGATTCCTCTTCAAGATCTCCCAATGTCGCTGGAAAGAGCGCGTCAAGTCCCGGACGTATTATTCCCAGAGCATGCTCCCTTTGACTGGCTACAACCAGAAGTCGTAAATACGCCCCACTTCACGAAAGAGTAACTTTCTATTGCGAGCAAGCACATTAGAAACGGTAGAACACCAGGCCTCGACGGTGTACCAGCAGAGGTTGTGAAGATAACAGCTGCACATCAATCCGACTTCGTCCTGAAAGTCATGAACAACTTGCTAACCGCCGGAAACTTTCCAACTAGATGGAAGCGTGCGAAGCTCGCCCTCATCAGGAAGGGAGATAAACCAATAGATGATCCCAAATCCTACAGGCCTATCTGCCTACTCGATGTATGTGGGAAACTGTAAGAACAACTTTTGCTAACGATATTGAAGGAAGAGCTCCAGACAGGAGTCGGATTGTCAAAGCACCAGTATGGGTTCAGGGAAGGACAATCGAGCATCACGGCCCTAAAAGCTGCACTGTAAATCGCAGAACAGGCCAACAGGGGGTCCCAGAGAACCAAGCAAATGTGTGATCTCCTAACATTCTATGTTAGAAATTCGTTTAACCGTGCATTGTGGAAGCATATTATGGACTGTTTAACAACTAGAGGCATATCCCCCTATCTATTGCGGATGCTGCGAAGCTACCTCAGTGGGAGAAGCATAATACTGCAAAGAGATCGACGGACTGAAGAGAGAAAAATTAGTAGTGGGTGATGGGTTCGATATTGGACCCACTTTATGGGTCATACTATGCGACGGAATTCTGACAATTAGGCTTCCAGTGGGGACTACTATAATCGGCTTCGCAGATGATATAGCACTGGTCGCCAGAGCCAGGACAGAACAAGAGTTGATGCAAAAGGCAAACCATGTAACATCCCTAATCAGTGCGTGGCTGAAAGAAAAAAACCTGAGTCTAGCACCAGAAAAAAACTGAAGCTGTCCTCCTCACGGGACTGAGACAACTTTGCCCCATATTATTTAAAGTGGAAGAGGCAATAATAAGACCAAAAGAGACCATCAAGTACCTTGAAATAACCATCGACAAAAGGCTTTCGTTCGCTGCGCACATATCCGAAGCAGCAGAAAGGGGTTTAAGAACACTGGCAGGCATACAACAACTCATGCCACATCTTGGGGGGCCAAAGAGTTGTTCGCGCAGAATTCTCAGCTCTGTAGTGCAGGCTACCATGCTGTACGGTGCCCCTATATGGGCCTCGGAACTAAAAAAAGAAATTAACCTGCAAAAGCTCGCACAAGTTCAGCGAAAAATGGCACTACGTGTAAGCAGAGCTTACAGAACAGTTTCAGGAGTGGCAGCGAAGGTTATTTCAGGTATCCCCCCATTAGACCTGATCGCAAACGAGAGGAAAAGAGTGTATGACTCAGAGGGCGACAAACAAAGTAAACGACTGGCCAGACAAGAACTTCTCGAGAAGTGGCAAGAAAGGTAGCATTTAAGCGGACGAGGAGAGTGGACGAGACTGTTAATCCCGGACAAACTTCCCTGGATCACCAGAAAACACGGAGAAATTAGCTACCGTCTAGCCCAGTTCCTCTCCGGCCACGGATGTTTTCAGGACTATCTGCACAACATTGGCAAGGCATCTAACGACCTGTGTGTTTACTGCGGGGAGACGGACAGCGTGATCCACACGATATTCGATTGCTGGAGGTGGGAAACAGACAGAGAAGAGAAGAAGCGGAAAAAAACTGGGAAAATCAATCCATCCGAGAACTATAATCGAAAGTATGTTAAAAGATGAGTCACGGTGGAGGAACATCCAGGGCTGATTCATAAAATAATGAGGGAGAAGGAGGCCGATGGGATCAAATCGAGGAACAAAATAAAGTGGATTAAATTTAAGCCATCCGTCATTCTTAGGTTATGCGACAAGCGGGTCCAGAGTGTACTACCCTCCCCCCCCCCCCCCCTCTATCTATTCTGGTTAGTCTAGTGTTCTTTGTCTTGTCTAGTCTGTCTAGTCTTGACTGTCTAGTCTTGTCTTGTCTTGTCTTTCTAGTCTTGACTATTTAGTCTTGTTTATTTAGTCTTGTCTATTTAGTCAAATCAAATCCATCAAATGTCAGTCTTGTTTTGTTTGTCTAGTCTAGTCTGTCTAGTCTTGTCTGTATAGTGTGGTGTGTCTAATCATCTCTGTATAGTCTATCTGTCTAGTTTTACTTGTCTAGTCATGTGGCTCTAGTATTATCTCTCTAGTTTTGCCTTTCCAATCTTGTCTTCCAAGTTTTGCCTGCCCAGCTTTATTTCTCTTGTCTATCTACTGTATCTAGTCTTGTGTCTATAGTGTGCTTAGTTTTCTCATATCTGTCTAGGTTGACTATGCAATTTTCTGTCACTTGTTTTCTCTATCTAATCTTCTATCTTTAGTCTTCTCTGTCTAGATCCTTCTGTCCAGTCTTGTCTTGCTTGTTTTTTGTCAAATGTGGATAAGCGGGTTAGTAGCGAACATGCGGCTAAGTGGCCTATTGTTCCATGGGCCCAGAGACCTAGCTTGTAATTTAAATTGGCGTTAATTATTTACACATTTGTCTTCCGATGTAGAACCCGGTACCTCCAGATTTGTAATTAACGCTGTCTGTAGACAGTTAAGACGACCAGTCTTGTCTTTCTAGTCTAGTATGTCTAATTAATTCAAATTCAAATTATTTATTTGCCAAATGAGATACAAAAAATATCTATAGGTTATGTCAAAAAATAAATAAAATACAATATTACAATAAGTAAAAGTAATAAGTTAGTTAAAGTTAAAATACATAAAATTATTAAGATCATAATACATCGGGTTCATTAATAAAACTTTTTTCAAATTATTTCTAATTTTTTTAAGTGAGATTTCGTTTTTTATTGTGTTTGGTATTTTATTGTAAATTTTATTTCCTTGGTTCTCAAGTCCTTTTGAACACCAGTTTAAATTTTATTTTAAATTTGTTTTAATTAATTTTGTTCTAGTCTGGTTTGTGTAAGCATTTGTTGCAATTATATGATGCAGTGTTCCATCATAATCGTGTGGGTTTTTTACGAGGGTTGATAAATGGCTGGACGTATTTTATCTTATATGAACTCCGCGAATTTTATTAGCGGCAAAATACGTATTTTATGGGCCATTTATTAAGGGAAAAGGGGAAAAACCGAATGGAAAAAATTGCAGACTTGAATTTAAAGTAGCTCGCAAAAAGTTAGCAGCATAAGGCGAAAACTGGATCATCTTATTAATTTGTTAGTTGGAATTAATTCAAATCCAGATGGAATTTATTTTGAAGTCACTACAATCAGCTATGAACAGAATATACTATGTTAAATATATTTGAGGTTTCTTACAATACATCCATTGTAGATTTTAGTGGTTACTCGTACTGCGATTTATTGTACCCCACCCTCTTCCTCTAATCGTTGGTATATTTAACCATTTAGAGCGCCTCCTTTAGTCGTGTTTCCTACAGGAATTTCTCATCTTCAAAAACTCATATGCGTTCAAGTAGTGGGCCCCAGCGTACATATACTGCATACAGGTATACAGGATAGTCATCTGCTTTTGTCATTATAAATTATCATTTCTTTTTTATCTAATTATATGATGGATAATTGTAATACCAATTCGTAGACTTTTCCAAACAAACCTTCATCTAAATACTTAATAAGAAATACTCTAAATAAAAACTTAATAAGAAATTCATAATTATTCCACATCCATTAATCTAGTTGCAATTCAAAGCAAACATTTTGTTTACTTAAGCTCGCTGAAAGATTCACGGAATAAATATTCTGTGAATTTATAAATATAAACAACTTTAAGTTTTTAACCTTCAGGCTGTTTCCACCTTCAAGCCTTAAAACCTGACAAAAAAATATACAAACAAATCCGAATAAAGCAAAACATCGAAATCTACATAGACAGACTCATTACAAGTTTAAATTAGTTTATTAAATTAAGTTGAGGAATTGTTGCATTTGAGGTAAATCATTTCGTTCGACTAATTTGTTAGTGAAACTATTTCCACTAGTTCCATTTATATAGAATTAGTTTTATTGTCCAATTTCATTAATTAAACTTTCTTTTGTTTCAGATGGTGAGTGTCTCCATTTAATTGTGCAACCGTTGCTGGTAAGCTCAAATAACTACATAATTTAATTACCCACTACTTAATTAAATAGATAATTGTAGAAAAAAATATTATTACAATAATAAACCGAAAGATACTATTCAAATTAGACTAGACAAGAAAAAATTAGACAGGCTAGAATAGACATAAAAGATTGCACAAACAACAGTAGATAGACAAGACTAGACATATAAAACTAAAGGGACAAGACTAAACATACAAAACTAGACAGACAAAACTAGACATAAAAGACAGGATAGGAAACACTAGGAAGAAGAGACCAGACTAGACAGGTGATTCTAGTGAGAGCCATTAATGATTTATGGACTTTCTCGCACTTGATTTTGATGTGAGTAGTCATACGAGTGTCTTTATCCAAGTATACACCCAAATACTTGATAGCCGGCTTACTTGTAACCATAGTATTCCCAATTTTTACCGACAGACTATTAAAAAAATAATAATAATAATTTATTTCACTATCTAAGTTTACCTAACATAAGCTTATTCTAATGAATAGTTACATATATTTTCTTAAAACTAAGTGAAATGTGTCCAATATATTATAATATCTAATATTTATACTTTCAAATAATATTCATTAACATTATATGGTTCTAGATCTAATAACAGTTTCCATATTTCTTTCTTAAATTTATTAAAATTTGTTATGCCTTTTAATGTATTGGGGAGTGTGTTAAATAATTTGAGGTTTATATAAGGTGGACCTGTTTCGGTGAGTGTTGCTTGGCAATAGCTTGTGTTTTGGCAATATATAGTTGAGTTGATTTCTTGTGTTTTTGTCATTATCGCTCTTTGTGTGACAAAGAAATAAGTTTCGATATTTAAATGTAAATTTTAAGATTTCATATATATAAAGGGTCCGCCAATAAGCGCGCTCGATCTTTAAAATAAAATAAAGCAAGTTGTGTGAGAGGTATAAATGAAATTTATTTTTTGTTTGAAAGAGTATTCGAAGGCATTATGTATGGAAAATAATATCGTTCAAATGGCCACCTCGGCTTTGCTTGGTGGCGCGCATACGAGAAGTCCAATTTCCAATGACTCTGGCGCACAAATCGGGCTGTATTTCATCGATGGCGTGGCGTATGTTGACTTTGAGGTCATCAGTGTTTTGTGGTTGGTTTGCGTAGACCTGTGATTTAAGAAAACCCCACAAGAAATAGTCTAGTGGGGTTAAATCGCACGATCTCGGTGGCCAGTTGATGTCGCCTCCGCGCGAGATAACCATTCCTCCGAAGTGCTCGTGCAGAAGATCCATTGTGGCGCGCGCTGTGTGGCTCGTAGCGCCGTCCTGCTGAAACCACATATCCTCGACATCCATATTGTCGATTTCATGCCAGAAAAAGTTCGTTATCATGGATCTGTATCGTTCGCCGTTTACCGTGATGGCCACACCATCGTCGTTCTCGAAGAAATACGGCCCGACGATGCCTCCGGCCCAAAATCCACACCAAACAGTTACCTTTGCTGGGTGCATTGCGACCTGGTGGACCTCCTGTGGATTGTTCTCGGCCCAATAACGGCAATTCTGCTTGTTGACATTCCCATTTATCCAAAAATGTGCCTCATCGCTGAAGATGATTTTGCGACCAAACTCGGGGTCGACTTCCAACTGCTCTAAAGCCCAATCAGCGAAGATACGGCGCTGTCTATGGTCGTTTATTTTGAGCTCTTGTGTCAGCTGGATCTTGTACGGATGCATGCCCAAATCCAGATGCAAGATTCGGCGGTGATGTTTCCGAAAGGCTGAGTTCCTGTGCGCGACGTGAAATTGACTGTCGCGGATTTTCACGCACACTATCGTGCACAGCGGCGACATTCGCGGCAGATCGGACGTTTCGACGACGCGTCAGTGTTGGCTTATTGTTCACCGAACCGGTTGCCTCGAATTTGTTTATCAAACGACGGATAGTCGACTCAGCAGGACGACCAATTGCACCGTAAAATTGGCGGAGCGCGCGGAACGTTGCCCGAACCGATGAATGATTTTCGTAATACATTTTAATGATTTGCACATGTTGCTCGCGGCTGAATTGGTTCATGGTAATTTGTGAAGATACACTGAATAATAACAACTAGGTTTGATAACTCTACCACAAACAACATGGCCGCCATCAGCTGTTAAAGATCGAGCGCGCTAATTGGCGGACCCTTTATATATATATATATATATATATATATATATATATATATATATATATATATATATATATATATGTGTGTGTGTTGTATTGTTTTCTTCATTTGGTTGGGGTATATTCCGTATTCTAGGGCATTATTTAATATGTGTTCCAGTGGGCTTATTATTTCATTTCCAATATATTTTATAATGGCCATAGAGATTCCATCGTATCCTGTACTTTTATTGTTTTTCTGATTTTTAATAATGGTACCAATTTCTTCTGCCGTAATAGGATTAAGGAACATTGTTTTAAGGTTTTGGGGTATAATATCTTGATGTTCTGTGCTACTTAAGCTTTTTAATAAATTTTGTTGAAGATAAATGTCTCCATAAACATATTCCATTGTTTATCCACGTCCTTATTATTCAACTTATATATGTGGTCCCACGTTTCCCTCCTTAGGTATTCTTTAAAGTTTTCTCTATTTTCTTCTGAAAAGTTTCTGTATGTACAGGTATGTTTATTTTTTGTAATATAAAATATTATTCTCTGGGCATAATGGTCTGATATGTTATGATTCATTGTCATCGTTGAGTTTTTCCACTCTACATTTGTTGCAATATTATCCAAACAAGAACCAGATGATGGGTGACTAACATCCTTTAGTGTTAGTTTAAGATTGAAGGAATCCAACATTTGAATAAATTGTTCTCTTTTTGAGTTTGCTTCATTATGTTTATGTTGAAGTCGCCTGCTATGATGATTTTTTTATTTTCCTTAGTGACTTTCTTTAGCAGTTTATATAGTTTGTCAAAGAATCGCTCAATATTGGAAAGGGGGTCCTGTAAATTCCAATTACTAATACAGGCTCTTTGTCGATGTTAGTTTCTAACGCTGCACATTCGAAAACATATGTTTCGGCCATTGCGTTAATGTCCTTTCTGTGTTCATTAGATATTATTTTATTAGCGTATAGTGCAACTCCTCCGTGTTTTTCTTCCTTTCGGCAGAAACAAGATTTTAATTTAAAGTTTTTTATAACGTATGTATTTAGTTGTTGTCTGCTTTTCCAGTGTTCTGTTAAGATTAATAATTTACAATCTGGGTGCTGTTCTATCATCTGTTCGATTCGATCCACGGAGTTGCCGATTGATTGATAATTTTGATTAATTAAACTATATTGTTCTACGAGTTGCTTCTTCTTGGGTTTATTCTTGGAAAATTTTCTTGTCTTCTTCGCTTCTCAATACGGAAATCGAATCTCTGGTGCCGAATGCCTTGTGGCCAGAAAGAATCCTCGTAAACCTGGCCTTTCATATCCATAACTACTCCAACTTTTAAGCTTTTGTTGTGCGGTATTTGTTTTTCAGCTTTTAGTTCTTCTACCACAAAATTATTTTCGGTTTTCCCAGACTTATCCGCTAGATATTTTAATATGGTGTTAACATTGACATGGTCTCTTGCTCTCGAGATATGTATCCATATTTTTGGCGTTACTTCTCTGCCAACGAATGCTGTTGATTTTTCTTCTTCGGGAACTATTGTTTTTCTAATGGCTGGTCGTTTTCTTTGGTTATGTGTTATTTGATTCATAGCTGCTTCATTCTCTGTTTGTATTAACGATCTTTGATTTGCAATTTCTTCAATTTGTGGATTTAGGAAAATTGGTGGTCTTTGGGTTGCCGGTACTACCTGCGAATCTACTTCTGTAATGTTAATGTAATTCTGTCGGTAGATGGTAGGACTTGCCTGCGACGTTCCAGGTTGGGTTGTTTGTATATTTTCTTCCCGCTTCTTAATTGTGACCAAAACCTCAATATTTTTTTAAGTAGTATAACTTGCTCCTTTGCGATGTTGTTTTTGTCCTTCATTTCGGCCACTAGTTGTTTTAGGAGTTCATTTTCCCTTTCCAGTGCAGTGCTGTTGTTAATGTTGATAGCAGTGTTTTCCTCGTTTTGTCCAGTCACTCCCTCAGGTTCCTGGAATACGTGATCACACAAGTTGCCTCCTGTTTTTCTATGTGCAATGCAGCTGGGGTGGTAAATATGTTTACATTTTAAACAAAAAACACTTCCTTTTGCAGTTTTCCCACAATAATTGCAGAGCTTTTCACTTGCTTTACTAGCGCCCGCCATTTTTTCTACTTAAGTTTCCTTCTGCCTGTAAGAATTACTATTTCGGTCTTAGCAGGTGCCATTTTAATTCCCAGTTCTGTCAGCTGTTGCTGTATTATTTCTACAGCGTTTTGAGCGGCTTCTACAAGTTTTGAAGTGTTTCTGCCACGGACGATGTCTGCCAGGTCGTCGGCATAGGCCACCGAGGTTACGTTATTTCCTAGGTCCAGCTGTAGGATTTGGTTGTAAAATATGTTCCATAGAGTTGGTCCTAAAATAGAGCCCTGAGGAACAATACAAGTTATTTCTATTTTTGATCCTTGGTTGGTAATAATGTAACGGTTGGTGAGGTATGACTGGATCATTTTTACCAGGTATGGGCTGATGTTTGCTGTAATTAACGCGTCTATTATTTGATCCCAAGGAGCCGAGTTAAATGCGTTTTCAATGTCTAAGGTAATTAGTACAGAGAACTCTTGGTACTTGTATGCCTTTTCTCTGATTGAATTCAGCGTTTCCATAACTTTTGAGAGCGCATCTATAGTAGACCTGCCCGCCCGAAACCCGTACTGTCTGTCGTGTAGTATATCTTTTGTATCCAGTTCTTCCTCGAGGCGTGCCTTGATAAGCATTTCTTAGAATTTACCTGCACTGTCGAGAATACATATTGGCCGATATGTTGTTTCATCTGCCGGATCTTTTTTAAGCTTTTCAATAAGGACGAGTCGTGCCACCTTCCATATATCAGGAAATTCTGCCTTATGTAGGCAGTTATTAATCACTCTTAAGAGTAATTCGGGTTTCTTATTTACTACCACTTGAAGTATTTCTGGGTATATACAATCAGGACCTGGAGATTTCCCTGACTTAATTCGTTGCGCAGTTGCTAAAATTTCTTCTAGGTCAAAGGGCTTTATATCTATGTGTTCGGGGACCTTCCAATTGATTTTTGGTCTTATTGGGAACAGTTTTTTCTCTTGTTTTATTGTGTTTTCTTCGCTCAGCGTGATTTTTGGCCTTAGTTTTAGTTTGCCCGATATGATTTTAAAGCCTTGGCCCCATATGTCCTCCTCGAGCTGGTTGCAGATACCCTTTCAGAGTTCTCTCTTACGAGTAATTATAAGACTCTTCAAATGTCTTTTTGAATTGTGATATTAATTTCTCGCCGCCAGTTTCTGCGCATCGGTTAAGTTTGTTTTATTTATCCTCACCAGTACCCTTTGCTAATTCTTCTTAGCAATTAGGCTCTTTCTGCAGCTATTGTTGATGTCCACCAGTATACAGGTTGGTGGCTATGATTTAGTCTACGTCGTTTTGGAAAACATTCACCACACAATTTGAGAATATATTCTGGCTATTTCTGTTGGGCTATTAGCACGTTGGGGATGCACTTGTGCTATTTCGTTGTTTTGACCAGGTTCCTTATCAATAATTGTTAGTAACTTTCACCAACCGCTGGCTGTCATCTTGCAGCCTTGGTTTTGGATCTCTCTGAGCTTGCGTATTCTGTAGTGATTCATTAATCTCGAAGTATATTGTGCGATGATCACTTAGGTTTTCCTGTTGCAAATCGACTTTTCAACCGCTAATTTTTCGGCCGAGAGACAATGTCGCCATTGTAACGTCTATGAGAGAAGAACCATTGTGATTTGAGAAGGTAGGTGTATCACCTTCATTAACAACTAAGAGATCGTTTGCTTCGATTAATTCTTCCAGGATCAACCCTTTAGTATCTTGGTCGCCCCCGAGGATTATTTCCTTACAGAAAAGACTAGACAAACAAGACTAGACAGACAAGATTAGACACACAAGACTAAACAGACAAGATTAGACACACAAGACTAAACAGACAGGACTAGACAGACAAGACTAGACGGACAAGACTAGACAGACAAGACTAGACAAACAAGACTAAACAGACAAGACTAAACAGACAAGACTAGACATACAAGACAACACAGACAAGACTATTCATGCTAGACTAGACAAACAAGACTAGAGAGAAAAGAGGAGACAGACAAGACTAGACATATAAAACTAGACAGATAGCACTAGACAGACAGATTAGGTTATTTGTGTCTATATACATAGTCTCTTAGGAAGTTAAATGCTAGAATGAATAACATTGGATAATCCCATTAAAATAAATCAAATCCATTTCTTCGATTATCTGATGTAGGTGTAGGAAAATGCGATGGAATTCGTTATATCCCTTTAAGTTTTATCGGCAACGGACGATTTTCTCTAGGCCGTTATAAATGATGGGGCTTTTCGGCCCCATGACTATTTTAGACGATTCCGGTATTCCTGTCGTTTTATTCGAGAATGCAGGAGAAAAAGAACGTGTCGATTACTAGGGACTTCCAATCACACACAGAGCAGAAATACAAATCTTTCTATTCAAATTTCACAATATCTATAAAATCTAATATGATATGAAAGATTTGCCAATCCAATCTTCTTTCCAATATTTTTTCAAAATGTATGCGACTAGCGATTTTCTTTAATTAACTTTAAATATTAATTTATTTATATGCCTATACTTGTCGCTCTAGTACTGCTTGTCTAGTCTTGTCTGTCTAGTCTTGCCTATCTAGTCTTGTCCGTCTAGTCTTGTCTGTCTAGCTTTGTCTGTCTTGTCTTGTGTGGCTTGTCTTGTCTGGCTAGTCTTGTCTGCCTGGTCTTGTCTGTCTAGTATTGACTGTCTACTCTTGACTGTTTAGTCCTGTCTGTCTAGTTTTGTTTTCTAGTCTTTGCTGTCTAGCTTTTGCTGTCTTGTTTGTCTAATCTTCGCTGTCTTGTCGTGTATGCGTAGCCTTGTCTGTCTAGTCTTGACTGTCCTGTCTTGTCTGTCTAGTCTTGTCTGTCAAGTTTTGTCTGCCTAGTCTTGTCTGTCTAGCCTTGTGTGTCTAGTCTTGTCCGTCTAGTCTTGTCTGTCTAGCTTTTTCTGTCTAGTCTTGTCTGTCTAGTCCTTGCTGTCTAGTGATCTTGTTGGTCTAATCTGGTCTTTCTTCTCTTTTCTCTAGTCTAGACCGTATAGCCTTGTCTCTTTATCAGCCGTATCTGTGTTGTCTTGTCTGTCCCGATTGTCTAGTCCTGTCTGTCTAGTATTGTCTGTCTTGTCTTGTCTGTCTAGTCTTGTCCGTCTTGACTTGTCTATTTAGTCTTGTCCGTTGTGACTTGTCTGTCTAATCTTGTCTCTCTAGTCTTGTCTGTCTAGTCTTATCTGTGTAGTCAGATCTCTCTACCGCTGTTTGTCTTGTCTATTTAGTCTTGTCTGTCTAGTCCTGTCTGTCCAGTCTGGTTAGTCTTGCCTGTTTAGTTATATCGTATGTCCGTAACTTTGAGAATGTAACAAATATCTCATATTTCTTCTAATTTATTACATAAAAGATTTATCCGGAATAAAAATGAAATATATGTACGTTCTGATAATGCCATTACAATGAGCGCATCGAGTTCAATGCACACAGTCAGACACACTCACACACGCACAGTCGTACAATAAACATATTTTCTGGAATCTTTGCGAACTTTCTTCGCGAGTTATCCAGGTGAAAATGCGAAACAGTTTCCCTCAGGGAAAATTGAATTTGCGGGTCTGTTCAAATATCATTCCGAATTACTCCCTTAAGTCAACTAGACCGTGCCGGCGAGTGGACCAGTTGAACGTGTCGTGCTGGCAAAACAGCTTACACGTGTTCGGTAATGCAGCTGACGCGAAAATTAGATATATAATATAAATAAGACGAGGATAAAGGTCAAGAGGTTGAGAATCTCTTCGGGGAATCTAAAGTTTGAACAGCGAAAGGGGATCATTGAACCCAGAAACTTTTCAGTTTGTTGCTACAGACGTATACTGGACAGAATCGCCTAGGTAGACTATAGGTCTATTTTCATAAGACTAGACAAACAAGAGTAATCAGAGAAGACTAGACAGACAGTATTGTATTGTTTGCCAATTCGTCGCCTCTCTCCTCTGTGTGTTGTCTGTATGAGGTAGTTAAGGGTGAACGATTTAGTTGTAGTAAAAAACTAGTTGATGTTATAGATTTTCCTGTCCTCTTAGATAATTAATGTTTTCGGTATCGATCACCGTGCAGATTATGAAAGCGAAGGCGCTTATTTCACGGATTAGCATATATTTAGCCTTCAGGCCGTCACGTCCCCATTAATTCCGCAGCAATTTATTCCGGGAAATATTCAATAATTTACTACATTAAATTTAATCTAACTTAATTCAGCGGGATAAATTTGTCCAGTTAAGTTGGCAGACTTGTCCGGTCTGATCTTACTCGATATGTGTGTAATTGGCAAAGGACTCGCTGTAATATAATTGAGTTAAAATAAATAGGATAAAATGGAGAAAACTACGCTAGTGTAAATGTTTAGGTTCTGCAGATAGTGGCGGAGACGTGACTAAATAAACTGCAGAAGAAGACTCTTGCTCGAGTTTAATCAGAGAGTAAATAACGCTGAGGTGTTTGTAGAACTTCCCCGACTCTCTCCCATTAATTCTGTTTTACTTTGCGTCATCAATTTTAATGCGCTCTTTCCATATTACATGCATTTATTTATAGAATCTGTCGGTTGTCCGCGCGGTTTGTTTCGTGAGGACGGTCGAGGACACTCCACCAGATTCTAACGGAGAAGCGGAATAGAAAAGAGCTTTCCGGCTGGGTTGTTCGTTCGCTTCTTTTCTTGCAGCCTTTTTCTGATGAATTTATGTATTAGGTTGGTAGTAGGTAGTTCTTTTACATTTTAAACATTTTAAATTGATGCAGATGTTTCTAAAGGTCGACTCAAAATACTTGCATTTTATTTTTTTATTTAAACATATTTTCAACATTCATAATATTTTTGCTTCACTCTAAAATATATAAAATATATGTTATAAGTTGAGTTGAGTGGGAAAGTGGCTAGGCAAGATTAGAAACGACTAGACAATGCCAAGATTAGATAATACAGGAATGAGCAGGGCTAGGCAATAGTGGACATGACTATGAAAGACGATAAACATGGTTAGAGAAGATTAAATAAGATGGGACAAGTCAGGATAAGAATACACATGATTAGATTAGGCAACACTATGCATGATTGGACCAGAATTAACGGGGCTGGGTAACATGGGTCGAGATTGAACTGGACAACACTGGACAAAACTCAACAAGACTGTACAGAACTGGGAAAGTCTGGACATGACTGGAGAAAACTGGAGAAAACTAGACAAACCCGACTAGGGGCAAGACGGTAAATAAATACTGTTGTTTCAGGTAAAGTATTCTGCGATTTTTTTTTATCATACCTCATATTTTAAACATTTAAGTAATTTTGTACGAAATAGGATATTCGACAATCTAGGTTTCGATGAATTCATTAGTTACAAAAGGCCGGAAATTGATCTTGTAATAATAAACCCGAAACTGATTGTGCTATGTTAATTAAGTTCTCGCTTTGAGAGAAATGAATCTTTGTTTGGATTTAATAAGTGCGATTATTGATTATTTCGATAAATAAATGCGAAATTCCTTCGAATATACGCGCAATCATTTTTGCATCACTTTAATTAAAAAATAAAATTGGAGTCGTTCGCATGCAACATGCGCCCCGTGACAAAATCGAAACCATATTTTTTCCGACTTTTATATTGTAAATTATCGTGGAATTTTTTTTTCGTTTATTTTTTTCTCCTTTTTTTGGGGGGGTTTGAGCACGCGAATGGATATTTTTCGTGCTATTACTCACAGCTCGTGGGAAAATAAAATATGTTTTCTTCTAGATCATGTGTTTCCTTTTCTCTTTCTCTTTTCTGTAAACAATTTCGGTATTCATGGCCCGGAATGAAATTATATATTTGATTAGATTTTTTCCAATTATATTTGGCCTCAAATTGCATAATTTATATACATGACTAGGCAAGGCTGAACAAGTCTAGAGAATTCTAGAAAAGGTAATACGAGATTAGACAAGTCTGGACAAAACTGGACAAGACTGCACAAGATTGGACATGGCTGGACATAGCTGGACAAAACTGGACAAGACTAAACAGGACTGGACAAAACTGGACAAGACCGGACAAGACTTGACAAGACCAGACAAATCTTTACAAGAGTAGACAATCCTATACAAGGTTAATCAAGATTAGACTAGGCAAGACAGGATAAGACTAGACAGAATCTGAGCAGATAAAATAAGACCAGACTACATAGGAAATGTCAAGATAGGTCTAGACATAAAAAATATCAATCCTAAATCATGTATATGTTCTACACTATGCAATATTGGACTAGCCTTAACAATATTGGACTTGACAACTCTCGAAAAGACTGAATCTAACTGGACAATATTGGCCAAGACTGTACAAAACAGAAGAGTGAACAAGAAGAGTGAAGTCTTGTCCGGACTTCACAAGACTGGACAAGACTGAACAAGGCCGGAGAAGGCCAAACAAGACCTAACAAGATAGACAAATTTGTACCAGACAATACTAGTTAAGACTTAAGACTTGACTAGAGTACACATGACTAGGAAAGAAAGGGCAAGATTTGACATAGCTGGTGAAGTTTAAGTAAGACCAGACAAGATTAGACAAGTCACGATAGAACTAGACACGGAAAATCTCAATGTCAAAATATCTTTAGTCCTACACTATACAAGATTGGATTAGACCTAACAATTCTGGACAATACTGGACAAGACTGGACAAGAGTGAACAAACTGGACAAGTGTAGACAAAACTATACAAGACAGGACAACACAGGATAAGTTAGAAGACTGGACAAAACTGTACAAGACTGGACAGGGCTTGACAAGGCTGGATAAAACTGGATAAGGCTGGACTGGAGACTGGAGTCAAATTTAGACAATACCAGACAAGAACGGACCAGACTAGACAAGAGTAGACATGACTGAGAAACACAGGACAATACTAGATAGACTGAAGCAGCTTAAATAAGACAAGACAAGATGAAAGAGCTCAAGATAGGACTATACGTGAAAAATGACAATCCTAAATCATGAGTAGGTCTTCACTATTCCAGATTGGACTAGACCCAATGAAACTTGGCAACTGTGAACAAGACTAGGCAAGACTGAACAAATCTGGACAAGACCGGACAAAAACTGACAAGACTGGACAAGAATGTACTACACTGCACAATACTCGATAAGACAGGACAAGACTGGTCGCCGCTAGATAAGACTGGTCAAGAATGTAAAAGACTGGAGAAGAGTGGACAAGATAGGACAATATTGGACAAGACTTGACATGCATGGACAAGTCTGGATAAGACTGGACAAGACTGGTCTAAAACTGGTCAAGAGTGGACAAGATTGCATAAGACTGGTCAAAAACTTGTCATGACTGGACAAGGCTGAACAAGGCTCGTGACGCAATTGACCAAGGCTAGACAAGATTAGACAAGACAAGACTAGTCAATATTAGACAAGAGAGGACATGCCTAAACATGGTTAGAAAAGTTTGCATGAGACCAGATAAAATGAGACAAGTCTACTACATAAGATTAGACACACAAAATGAGGCAAGTCAGGATAACACTACGCATTACTAGATTATGCAACACTATGCCAGATTAGACTAGTCTTAACAGTGCTGGATAATATTGGTCAAGATTGAGCAAGACTGGACAAGACTACAAAACTAAAAAAAAAACTTAATAAGACAATACTGGACAAGGCTGGATAAGACTGTATAAGACGGGACAAGTCTGTATAAGGCTGGACAAGGCTATTAAAGACTGGACAAGGCTGGTGAAGGCTGGACAAGACGACATTAGCAAGATTGGAAAATCCAGAACAAGACTGGACAAACATGACCCAGCCTTGAAAGGCTGGGCATCATTAGATAAGACTAGTCAAGATTAGAAAAAACTAGACAGGAATGCACAGGACGAAACAAGAGTGGACATGTCTAAGGAAGACAAGAAAATACTAAACAGGGTTAGAGAAGAGTAAATAAGATCAGATAAGATAAGACAAGTGTGGATCTAAATCAGAATCAAGACTAGACAGAGAAGATAAGATATGTCATGATGAGATTACACGTGATTAGGTTAGGCAAGACTATGCAAGATTAGACAAGTTTTAACAGGATAACATTCGTCAAGATTGGGCAAGACTATACAATATTGAAAATAAAAACTGAACAGGACTGTAAAAAATTGAGCAAGAGTGGATAAGACGGGAGAAGACAAGAGGAGGCTGGAGAAGACTGGAAAAGTCTGGATACGACTGTGAAAGACTCTTGAGGACTGGACAAGACTGTGCAAGGAATGGGATTTGTCAAGCCTGGACAAGTCTGGATAAGACTAGTCAAGGTTTCACGAGACTGGACAAGTCTGGATAAAACTAGACAGGACTAGATAATACTGGACAATAATTGACACGACTAGATAAGACTAGAAAAATCTAGAGTAGACTTGAAAAGGCTAAACAAGACTAGACAAGGCTAGACTAGTCAAGATTAGATAAGACTAGACAGGAATGGGCAACACTAGACAAGAATGGACATGACTTTGGAGAACAGACACATGACTCGACATGGACACAACCCTGAAAAAGACTGGACAGAACTGGAGAGGGCTGGACAAAACTAAAAAAGGCTGTACGAGAATGAATTCAACACGTAAAAAAATACACTTTAAAAATTTCAGTTTAAATAGTAGCAGCGGCCTTACGAATACAAATTTGTAGAGATTGCAGTCTCATACTGTAATTTTTAAAACTTATTTACTAATAATACCGGAAACTGTAATTTTAAAAAAGCAATTGTTAGTTTTTACAGTTTCGAATTCGTAAGGCCGATGCTACTATTTACACTGTAATTTTTAGTGTCCTTTTTTCAGACTAGACCTGAACGAACGAGTCTGGAAAGGGTAGACATAACTAGAATAGACAGGACAAAACAACATAGGCTTACGCAGCTTAAATAAGGCGAGACAAGATGAAAGGAGTCAATATAGGACTACATGAAAAATGGCAATCCTAAATCATGTGAGCTCTTCACTCTGCAAGATTGGACTAGACTCAACAAAGCTGGACAACACTGGGAGAGACTGGACAGGACTGCACCACACTGCACAAAACTGGATAATACTGGACAAGACTGAGAAAGACTGTGGAAAACTGAATGAAACTCTAAAAGATTGGAGAAGAGTGGACAAAGTAGGATAAAATTGGACAAGACTTAACAAGGCTGGACAAGACTGGACATAAGAAGAAGACATAAGAATGGACAAGAAGGCACCACACTGCATAAGACTGGATAAGTGTTGACAAGACTGGTCAACGCTGGACAAGATTGGGCAAGACTGCACAAGGTTGAAGGACAAAGGCTGGGCAAGATTAGACAAGACCAGTCAAGAATAGACAAGAGTGGACATGACTATGCAAGACAGGATAAGACTATAGATGGTTAGAGAAAATGACATAAGACGAGTTAGATAAGATGTGACAAGACAAGACTACGCATGACTAGATTAGGCCGCACTAACCAAGATTGAACTAGACCTAATATCGCTGGATAACATTTGTCAACATTTAAAAAATCTGGTCAAGACTGGACAAAACCGGACAACACTGGACAAGAATGCACGACACTGCACAAGACTGAATGAGACTGTAAAATACTGGAGAAGAGTGGACAAGATGGGACAATATTGGACAAGACTTGACAAGCTTAGACAAGACTGTACAAAACAGAAAAAAACTGAAGTAGACAGTACAATACTGGAGTGGATAAGACTAGATAAGACGGGACAAGTGTGAATAAGACTGGACAAGACTGGTAAAGACTGGACAAGACGATATTAGCAAGACTTCCAAAATGCTGAACAAGACTGAACAAGCTTGACAAAGGCTGAGCAACTATACTTACAACTTCTTCTAGACAAGACTGCTCAAGATTAGATAAGACTAGACAGTAATGGGTAGGATAAGGCAGTAGTGGACATGACTGTGGAAGACAGGAGAAGACTAAATATGGTTAGTGAAGATTAAATAAGATTAGATGAGATGGGACAAGTCTAGATATAACTAGTAAGTTTTGCTATATAAGATTGGACTAGACATAATGGGATTGGGTGAAATTTGTCCAGACTGGGAAAGACTGGACAATACTGTACAAAACTGAAGAAAAAATTGAACAAGACAGTACAAAATTGGGTAAAACTGGATAAGACTGGAGAAGATAAGAGAACACTGGAAAGGATTGGACAAGTCTGGATACGACTGTATAAGACTCGTGCAGACTGGACAAGACGGGACAAGAGTGCCAAGAGCAGACAAGACTAGACTAATCTTTACCAGACCAAACTAGGTTGGCCAAAAATAGTCAAGATTAGACTAAACAAGACAGGATGAGACTAGACATCATCGGGGAAGCTTAAATAAGACTAGACAAGATAAGCCATCTAAATATAGATCTAGACTTAAAAAATATCAATCCTAAATCATGTATAGTTCTGCGCCCGGGATGGGCAACCTACGGCCCGCGGGCTAACTGCGCCCCGAGAAAGTGATATATATATATTTATATATATATATATATATATATATATATATATATATATATATATATATATATATATATAAGAATTGGCCCGCAGATGGCAGAATTCAATATAACTATTTATTTTGGTATCGATTCTAGAGACAAATTGGTATATTCTTAAAAATATTCGAGAAAGTTGATATGTTTTCAGCATTGATTTTCAGTATTTGTGGTACTTCAACTACTTTTGAGGATTTGTAAAATTGCTGACTTTCGTAAAGGGAAGAGCCTTGACGCAAACACTAATGCGCTCAAACAAGTGAATGCGGACGCTTGCATCGTAGGTGCGTGCAGTTTTGATAGTTATTTGTGCTTGTCTATATCTGCTTCTGCCTCAGTTTCTTAATATTGCCAGTGATAGTCATACGTATTAAAACACGTTGAACAGGATGGAACACGTTGAAGACGCGTTTTTAATGAGAAATGGAACTTCGATTATTTCATGACTGAGAGAAATGGTAAACCAACTTGTTTAATTTGTTGGATGTAATAACTGTTAAAAAGGAATATAATATTAAGAGATACTACAATACAAAGCATAGTAGTAGCTATGATAAATTTCATGGCGAGGAAAGAAAATCAAAAATTGAAAATTTAAAGAAAATATTTAGTAAACAACAATTGCTATTTATAACGTTCAATACAGATTCAGTGATATTTTGCTGTGAAAGCAAGTTACTTAATTGCAGCAAAGATCGCAAAGAACTCAAAACCCTTTTCTAAAGGAGAATTTATAAAAGATTGCATATTAACTGCAGTAGAAGCAATGTGTCCGGAAACTAAAAAGAAATTTTAAAATGTGAGTTTGTTGCGTCGAACAGTAACCAGACGAATTGATGAAATTTCAACCAATATAAACGAATCCTTCACAAAGAGTAAATCTCAAATTTTGATTATTATTCCTTGGCTTTTGATGACAGTACTGATCTGGCAAATTATGCACAGTTATCCATTTTTGTAAGAGGCATAAATAAAGAATTTAACATAACAGAAGAGTTACTGTCACTTACTCAGTTGGAAACAAGAACTACAGGTGAGGACATTTTCAATATGGCGAAGGAAGTTATGGACGTATATAACTTAAATTACAAAAATTTAATTGGCAAATGTACAGATGGTGCGCCAGCTATAGTCGGGAAACATAATGGTGCAATAGGTCATGCGAAAAGATATGGCGGCAAAATTAATAAAGGAAATTTTTGTTTTTCATTGCATTATCCTGCAAGAAAGCCTGTATGCAAAAATACTTAAAATGGTAGACGTAATTAATGTTGTAGTGAAGTGCATCAATTCTCAAAGTCAAAAAAATCAGGACTTAGTCATTGCGAATTTAAAGCACTTCTTGAAGATATCGAATCTCCAGTTCTGTAGTTTCTATTCATACTCCGAAATCACTTTGACTTAAGTCAACAATTAGAAGATATATAATTTTATTTTTTTAATATAGAAGGTGTTCACTTTAGTTAATTTAATTTTTTTAAATTTTTCTCATATAATAGCAGGACATTTTATTTTATAGAATAATATTAAGTTTAATCGATGCAATGTAGGTAAATATTAATTAATAATTTCAGTGCAGAGCTCCTTGCCACGCTCTGGCTTCGCCACTGTGGCAAGTAATTTCTTAATGTACCTTATAAATAAATGAAGAAACCTGTATATTTAGAAGAAATAAAGATGATTAAAAAAAATGTATTATTATTCTGAATTTCGCTGGCTTTCCAAAGGAGCAATGTTGAAAAGGTTTTTTGAATTAAAGGAAGAAATTAAAATTTTTGGAAGTCAAGGAAAAACCGGTGCCCGAATTAAGTTAGGACGAATGGCTGGGTAAATTAGGATTCTTAGTTAATACTGACTTAGATGACAAGATAATACAAATGCTAAAGGACACCAAAATAGACGAGAAAGACCTGAGGATAATAACGGCACTATACTGGCAACAACGAGGAAATGTATGTATTGGAGAAAAAACGACAAACCATATAGAAATAAAACGTGGGGTACGTCAAGGTTGCATACTCTCACCGTTGATTTTCAACGTGTATGCAAAATACATGTGCAATGAGGCTTTAGAAATCTCTAATGATGGCATGTTAATCAACGAAATAATTATAAACAACATCAGATACGCCGATGACACTCTTATCCTAACAAGCTCAGAAATTCAACTGCAGAATGTAATGAATAGAATTTCTCAAAGTAGTGAGACATATGGACTGAAACTGAACATCGACAAGACTAAATGTATGATAGTGAGTAAGAGCAGGAGGCAAGACGCAGGCATACTCATAAACGGTAATCAACTTGAAAGATTAAATAAATTGATATATCTGGTAAAAATATATCTTAATTAACGAAAAATGGGATCCCAGCGAAGAAATAAAGCGTAGAATAGCAATAGCGCGAACAACTCTTATCAAAATGAAACGAGCACTATGTACCCACGATTTATTAATAGAGCTTAGAACTAAAATACTCAAGTACTACATATTCCCGGTATTACTGTACGGGGTTGAATCCTGGACGATAACAGACACAGTAATGAAAAAAGTCGAAGCATTTGAAATCTGAGGGTATTCGCTAGACTGACTGGCGAACGTGGAAATCCTACAAAGACTAAATAATACTAAGGAACTAGGGAACATCATCAAGTCGGAAACTAGAATATGTTGGATAGGTTATGCGATCCGAAAAAATATGGTCTACTGCATCTTATCATTCAGGGAAAGATAATGGGGAAAAAGAGTGAAGGACGAAGGACGACATCATGGTTAAAAAATCTAAGGACATGGTATGGCAAAACAACAGCCCAGCTGTTTCGTGCAGCAGTTGACAAATTTAAAATCATGAACTTGTTAGTCAACAGCATTGTCAACGATCGAAGCCGTCACGACACTTAGAGAAGAAGAAGTTGACATTACCACATATTTAAATGAATTGAATGTAAAATTGCAAAACCAAAACCAAATTGTGACTGAATTATAAGATCAGTGCGTGCTCTTAAAAACAAATTACTATTATGGCTGAACCAATTTATTAATTTTAAAATGAGATGTCATGGTTTGAACCAAATTAATAATAGAATTGAAAGTAGGAGATTATCATTACGATATCTGTCAGTAGCTGGAATTACACGGATATCTTATGTTACTCTTTGGCACACCTCGCTCTAGATGCGTGGTGTGAGCCGTTCGCTGCGTCAATGCAAGTAACGGGAACGGTCAAGACCAATTTTTGTCGTGGCTCACACCACGCATCTAGAGCGAGGTGTGCTAAAGAGTAACAGAAGATATCCGTGTATATTTCAGCTACTGATTTGAAGATATCGTAATGATAATCTCCTACTTTCAATTCAATTTATTAATATTAATATAACAAAATAAATAAATAAAAACAAATATTTTTAAATAAAATATTTCCATTCTGAAACCTAATGCTTCACTGTTGTTCCGCGAAATTCGTTCCTTCTTAAAATAAGCCTAGAATTTATTTACGCGAGCGAAAAAAAAATTCTGGCCCGCGTCAGCTAGTACTCTGACTGGCCCACCACTTAAGAAGATTGCCCACCCCTGTTCTACGCTATGCAATTTTGGATTGGACCATTCTTAAAAAGACTTAACATGGTCACGATTGGTCAAGACAGGGCAAAACAGAACAATACCCTAAAAGAGTGTACAAGATTTGGCAAGAGTGGACAATGCGACAAGACTAAACAAGACCTAACAAGACCAGACAAGATAGACAAAGTTGAACAAGACTAGACAAGAATGCACAGTTTATTTATTTGTTTACATAATTTCACATAGGTGGCTTATGTGGCCAGCAGTCCGTCTGTTGGACACTATGCTGGCAGTCTATAACTAATCTTTGTTTTATGTTATTATTTTTTTGGCTAGATTATTATTTTCTTAGTTCTATTCTTTTGTTGCATTTTCTAATTATTTTTTTCGGGAGATCGTTGTCTATTTTCTTTAATTTATTTCCATATCTGTCGCCACATATTTTTATTAATTTCATTAAGATGCTCTTCGTTGATCGGCCAGGAGAATTCTGCTCTGGCGAATCTTAGTTTTGTTTGCCTCCTCCATTCAAATGTGATGGGGTATTTGAAAAGGACGTGAGCGGCAATGTCTTCCTCTCTGCATTGGCATAGAGGTGTTGTCTTAGTCCGATTCTGCGGAGGTAAGCCTGGAAGTTACCATGGAATGTAATGAGCTGCACTGCATGGTATAAGAAGCTGATGTCCATATCAATCAAATTTCTGATGGCTTTAATATTTTTTTTTGGTGCATCGCCCGCTTTGGGCGATGTTCCATCGTGATTGCCGTTCTTTCTGTATATTTTTGGATATTCCCTGTTTTATTGCATGCTCAGGCACTTTATTGAAACATATGCTGACGTCTTCACTCCCAGAGGCTTTCGTAGCCAGGCTGTCCGCTGTTTCGTTGACCAAAAGGCCAGCATGCATCTTGACCCAATGCAGTTACAGTATAACTTTACCGGAAACTTTCTTGAGTAGCAGCCATGTGTCAACTAGAAACTCTGTTGGAGATTTCATGTATCGCAGAGCATCGAGAGTAGATGGACTGTCCAAGAGAATCGAATATTCCTCCATATCAGAAGTTCTTTGACAAATGTATTGAATAGGGAATATGCATGAAATTTTAATTTGGTTCAAATATTTTTTTCCTTAATCTTCATTGACCTGACATTTGAGCCAAACCATTATTTGAGTAATTAATCAATATCATTTTATTTACTTAAAATTAATAAATAGAAGTGCAAATTAAGCAAGGGAAATTCAAATTTGTAAAACGCAACATCATTGGTTAAAGCGAAAATGACGCCAAAAAACACAAACAAATATTGTTTACATTAATATGTCATTGGAGTGTTTTGGTTAGAAAACAAACGTGTGTGTTGCAAAGTGTAGTTTAAGTGTGTTTGAGTGTAATTTTAGCATCATAGTGAGATTAGAAGTTATTTAAAACAATGAAAGTGATTTTATAAAAGGACAATCTTATAATCTGCCGAGAATAGATCGATTCATGATGTCTTCTTATTTTCTCTCAAATCCATATTTTATGTCCGTTGAAATAAAAGGAGTGAAAGCTACAAGGTAATTCTTTTAAAATAATATATTATGTACGTTATTTTAGACATAAATGCAATCCTAAATATGATGTGCAGTAAACATACGCAATTTTTTTATTATTGTAAAATGAACAAATATTAAATGAAGCTGCATACATACAATGTGTTTTTTAAACACTTTATCTGGTGCATTTCTGATATTGTTTTTGCATTCAGGCACAAAGGAATACCTATAATGTGGATATTCAGCTTTTTTCATGGTGAAGTTAAAAACGAGAACAGCTGAACATTTCTGTGGTAAATGGACGACATTTAACTCAGCGCGAAAATGGCGGCGTTTAAACAGCTCAAAATTTTTCTGTTTTAAATATTTTTTTAAACTTAATTACAGCATTTTTAAGCTGTAGTTATATATTTTACTATGTTATAACGGTGTAAACAATGAATTAGAAATATAAAAAACATGCATATTTCCTATTGCTCGATTAACTGCAACTATTTCTGCAACTTCTTCTGAAAAATAGAGGAATATTCTGCTTAACTGAAGGTTTCGTGGTGTACCTTCTCGACGTCACGATACACTACAGAAGCTATTCCTACGCCCGATTCAGCTTTTGAACAATCTGTGTAAAGAGTGAAGCGATTTTGGTTGCCAAGTGGTATGTGATCGAGTTAATTGTGGCGGGGTGACTTATTTGCTCTAGATGTTGTTTCTAGGTTCAGGGAATAAGTCAAGTCCAGTAACTAAATTTTGTTTCATTCATTATTTTATTATTATTATTATTATTTATTTACTTAGCCACATTAAATATATATTGTGGATTTGATAGTTACAATAGACAATAGTTACATATTACAATAGACACGTTAATACATTAATAGAATTAATACAATAAAAACAATAAATACTACAAAAATTGCATTAGACACATTAGACAACAAATTACATTAGACACTAAATTATCAACGTTATGATAGCAAAATGATACAAATTATTTTTCCAAAAATCAGATATTGAATAATATGCTCTTTGACCAAGGATACATTTTACATCTCTTTTAAATTGCTTTGTTTACTTCTCAAGTAAGGCCGTGTTATGTTTTGGGAACGATAGCAGAGAGCCATGTCTTGTATGGTGATCGTGGTAATTCTCTAAGGTATTAAAGTTTCTTATGTGATATTTTGTATAACACAACACTTTTAACCATGTAACTTGAGGGTAATGTACGTATATTGAACTTTAAAAAAAATGTTTACAGCTTTGCCCTCGTTTTAGACCAAACATAAGTCTAACAATTGTTTTCAGCAAAATAAAACATCTATTGACGGTAGCGGCTTGATCCCAAAGTAACACGTGATAGATGAGAATATACCAGTGCATAATACACACTAATTACTGATTCTTTGTTTAAAAACTTTTTAATTTGTAAAATTGTGAAGTGAGCGCCAGTTTTTTGCATACATGTGATGTGACCCACTAAAAGTAGAGTCTATTCGTACCCCCAAAAAGTTGGTATACGTTTCGATTTTATGGTTTTTTTCCGTCAATACTAAGCTGAAAATGCATTGGAATTTTTCTCGGTTTAGCCAAGTAAATACAAACAGTCTTATCCGTATTCAGTATAAGATGGTTTTCTCGGCACCACGCATTCACCTCATCAACAACTATCCCGACTCTGCTATCAAGCTCTTCTATACTGATCCCAGAGACAGCCATATTCATGTAATCTGAAAACAGTATAGTTTCCGCACTTACATAAAGTGGAAGATCGTTGATGAACAGCAGAAATAGAAGCGGCCCTAAAACAGATAGACAGACTTATAGTTATATTATTGCGATTAGATTTGTAGTTATTGGCATTAACAATCAATTTTCTTCCTGTAAGGAAGGATCTAAACAACCTTTCAAAATTCCCTCGAAATCCATAGTTTTCTGATTTAGTTACCATAAAATCAATATTGACGGTGTCAAATGCCTTAGACAGGTTATAGAATTATTATAGTTTAATAAAACTTATAATCCAGGCATAATGAATGCTACATTATCTAAGATATTAATTAATTGCTCTGTGGAACAACAATTTACTTGTAGTTCTGGTAGTTGTTGAGTCAAATATAACAAAGGACCTAAAGCACAAAGTAGTGAATCTAAAAGAACAGAGAGACTTCCAGAAACTGCTATTTGCCCCTCATTTGCCCCTTATTCGTGAATTTGCGTTCAACGAGAGTGGCGCACGTGAGAGTGGCGCACGCGCAATCCACAGAGTATTTAATGTTAAATTTAATAAAAATTAAAATTGTGAAAAGTAAAGTTTATGTTATAGATACTGTGAAACATTATTTATGTTATAATGCCGATGGAATTAAGGTCCAATGTTCCGTCCGAAAACCAATTTGATATATTACAAACGTTTTTACAAAGTTCGGATTTTGAAATGCTTATGACAAATATAATTAAAAAACATGTTGATCCGTTACTAGTTTTGATCACCGACCTATCTAATAAAGTTACATATTTGTCCGAAGTGAACGTGAAGTTGTCAAATTCCGTAATTTCTAATGTGTGGGTAAAACCTACAACTTCACAAAATTCTCAAGAAGAACGCGCAGGGACAAGCAAAGTCAGCTATAGTGTACCGAAAAACTTGGAAGATAAGAATGAAAAAGTTAATTCCCGCACGGATTTGCGAACTGGTGCAAAAAACACAACCAAAACAATCGAATTAGAAAACATAGTTGTCCAACCGATTCCAAACGTAAATAATCAAACCGATTCACAAAATACAGTAACAACATACTGAAAGTGTAAATAACGAAAAATGCGAAAATCAAGAAAAACTAGGAAATCAAATATTATCCTTGGTACTAACGACGAATCTAATCAAATAAAAGCTGCCACACGTTACGCACATGTTCATGCATTTAAACTTGATCCAAAAATTTTCAGCAGATGATTTACAGCAATATCTAAAGAATAAAAAATTCAATCAGGTTATATGTACGAAAATTCAGTCCAAACATCCAGATGAGTACTCATCATTCAAAGTTTCGGTTCCCGTTGAGGATCTGGAAAATATATCGAAACCAGAAACTTGGCCGAGAGACGCCTGCGTAAACCGTTTTTTGTTAAGACTCGAAAGAATAAAAGTGAAAACATAACAACAGTATCAACCGAAAAATATCCGAAACAAACGAAGTGTTTTAATATAGCACATGTGAATGTTCAGTCGGTAAAAAATAAGCTGGAACTAGTGGAACTGTTCATTAAAAGACAAAATATTAAAATATTGTGTATTGGTGAACATTGGTGCACCCAACCTGAGCTAGACATTGTTTCTATTAATAACTTCACTGTAGTTTCGAATTATTGTAGAGGTACATACAAGCATGGTGGCGTGGCCATATTTGTACGTGACGATATACATACTTCTAAACTAAATCTTGAAAACTTTTCTAAAGAAGTTGATTTTGAGGTTTGTGGTACAAACCTGTTATTTGAAAATTTTTGTATCGCATTGATATGTATTTATAGATCTACTTCAGGAAATTTTAATTCGTTCTTTTATGGGCTAAATGACATGTTAGTTGAAGTTCTTAAATCTGAAAACCCAGTATTATTGTGCGGTGATCTTAACATAGACAATTTAAAAGACTTCAAAGAAAGAAGTATGTTGATTAATACTTTTCAATTTCTTCAATTTTCTTTCAAATTTCTTCAATTCAATCTATCCACTATTAACATGGGACCAACAAGAATAGGTAGAAGACCAGATGGGACACATTCTAAAACAGCATCGATTCCTTGTTCACCAACTTAGACAGAAATGCATTTAAGAGCAGTTTGGTGGAACCAATTCTAGCAGACCATCTAAGTCAAATATTCCATCTAGGTTCATCATATTCCAAATCAAAAAACAATAGGATGATGTATAAACTAAGTAGGACATACTCTGAAGACAACATCCTAAAATTGCATCACTGTCTCTTAAAAACAGACTTTTCATTTATATCTGCGAGCGATGTGGAGCTAGGCTTTAAAGAATTCCTTAATATCTTAACAAATAGTTTGGACCGATTTCTTCCTTTAGAACTCAGGAAAATAGTTTCCAAACCTATCAACAATTGGATATCGAATGCCATCATAAATTAAGGTAAATCATTACGGAATATGTATTGGACATTATGCAAGGCAGGAAGCTCACATCTCTACAACACATATAAAACTATGAAAAAGCAACATTCTATTAATATATCGAAAGCTAAAAGAATGTATTACACTAACCGCATTAATAATGCTAGTAATAAAAGTAGAGAAGCATGGAGAATAATTAACAACTCTATGAATAATTATAAAAAACCTAACCATATTTCTTTAAAAGTAAATGGAATATTGATTTCAATTCAAGTCAGGTTGCTAATGAATTTGCTAACTATTTTTCGACCATTGCTTTAAAAACATTAAATGCTTTTTTTCCATCACCCTCTTTGCTTCAATGTACTCTGCCAAAAACTAGACATGCATATTCTTTCTACATGTCACCTATCGATAATACTGATCAACACGCTGTCTCCAGTATAGCCTCAAAAAACTCCACAGGAACCGATGGCATTTCAATCAAAATTTTGAAACACAATATTAAAACTTTGGCTCTTCCACTAACGCAGCTATTCAATAAAGCCATTGAAGAAGGAGTATATCCATCTGCGTTAAAAGTGGCATTGGTAGTGCCACTACATAAAAAATCTGACCCTCAGATTTTTGACAACTATAGACCTATATCTTTAGTATCTATTTTCTCAAAGATATTTGAGCGATTAATATACAGTAGAATGATGGCATATCTCCTTAAAAATGACTTATTATCTGAATGCCAACATGGTTTTAGATCAAAAAGATCGGTGGAAACTGCTTTTGCCAGCTTTGCGAAATAAACATCAGAGAAACTGGATAAAGGAGAACACTTCATGGGACTGTTTGATTTTGATTTGTCTAAAGCATTCGATACCGTTAATATAGGCTATCTAATGGAAAAATTAGAATGCTATGGATTTCGTGGAATTTTGTTGGATCTTTTAGGATCATTTTTAAGCGACCGACATTAAATTGTCAAAATTAACTCCACACTTTCGAATAAAAAGAGCGTAACAATAGGTATACCACAGGGATCTGTTCTTGGCCCTCTTCTGTTTCTTTTATTTATAAATGGTCTTACAGGGTACATAGACGCTAAAACCATCTTGTTTGCGGATGACACCACAATTGTGGTATGTGCAAATAGTTTGGAAGAATTACATGCAAAGGTAGTGGAAACAATCGTACAATTTAATAATTGGTGTACAAAAAACAAACTAATCTTGAATAGCGAAAAAACTCTGTGTTTATACATGGGCAAAAGAAGAACTTTACCAACCTATTTTCAGATTGTTGTAGACAACCAACGCAATAAAATATCCAACTCTGCAAGATTTCTTGGGGTATTAGTTGATTCGAAACTTACGTGGTCGAACCACACAGAGTTAGTTTGCGAAAAATTAGCTAGAGCTTATTTTGCAATATCTCAATTGAAAAAGTCTATGCATATAAGTACCTTGTTAAGCCTGTACTATGCTATTGTCTATTCACATATATCTTTTAATATTTTATTATGGGGTAATTCAAGACATAGCCACAAATGTTTTGTTATGCAGAAAAGAATTTGAAGACTAATATTTAATTTAAAGCGTCGACAGAGCTGCAGAAATTGTTTTAGGAACAACAAATTGTTAACCGTACCTTCTATATTCATTTATCAATGTCTGTGTTATATCAAAAAAAATACTCAGAATGACTCTATATCCTCTAACATGCACACATACCACACAAGGAATGGCAAATTATTACAAACTGAATAACATCACACTACCTTATATGCAAATTCTTTTTTCTGTATTGGGGTTAAATTATTCAATAATATATCGTCAGAAATAAGCACTCAATCATACAATAAGTTTAAAAAATCAATAAAACAAAAATTAATAGCTGGTACATTTTATGGAATTGATGAATACTTAGAACACCAAATTGGTTAAACGATATCATTGAACGAGTGCAAAATTCCTACAAGTAGATATGTTGAGATTTAAAATTTTGAATGTATTCAAATGTATGTAATTATTTTGTATTTATTGTGTTTTTTATATATTGCGTATTTGTGTATTTGTTTTTTTCGCAATTTATTTTACAATTTTCTTTTTTTCGAATGTTGACAATCACATCTGCAAATTATATATGTATATTATTTTTTTTTTTTTATAATTTCTATATATTTGTAAGCAGCAAAGTGAATACAGTTTTATTATTATTATATTATTATTAAAGAACTTGACATAGGTAAACATGTAATGGGTCTAACATGTTTACCTATGTCAAGTTCTTTAATAATATATTTAGCTAAGTTGATCGTGGCTGTTTCAACTGATCTGTGAGCTCGAAACCCATGTTGACAATTGCTAATCAAATGATATTTTTCTAAATAATCAACCATTTTATTATTAATCAGCCTCTCATAGATTTTGGAAAAGGAAGACGCAATCGAAATAGGTCTATAGTTAGATATATCACATGAATCAGATTTCTTGGGCAAGGGAATCACTAAAGCTACCTTGGATATATTCCATCCTGCATAGATTTATTGTACAGTTGTAATAGTGGACTTTCAATGACGTGTAAGATTGATGTAATAGTTTTGATCGAGAAACCATATATGCTCGATGAATGCGAAATGTTAATATTTGAAATAACCTTTTGGAGTTCAAGTGGTTCAATTGGGGGCATATAGAAAGAGTGAAGGATACTACAAGGGGACTTAGTGCATCCACAACCCGACGTTAACAACTGTTCTCTGATTATACTTAAGGCCATGCTGGAAAAATGCATTGCAAATACATCGGCCACTTGTTTGTCAGTTACCAGTGCATTGTCTATCCTGAGTTTTATTGCTGTACACATTTTTGCTTCCCTAAAGATTGATTAATAATCGCCCAAGTATCTTTAGATTTATTTTTTGACTGTTGGATTTTGTTCACGACCAACCTCCTCTTAACGAAGGCTATGTGTTTGTTGTGCTGGCGCTTAATAGTTTTGTAAGCCTCGATAAGATAAGGTTTAAATCATTAAGGGTATAACACAGCCAAAACAAATTCCTAAGTTGCTTACCCTCTTCTATTATTTCAGGTGTTAGCCATTTATTGTTTTTTGAGATAACTCTTCTGGCATCGATGGGACATACCTGATCCAAAGAACAGGTTAAATTATGAATAAATGTTTTAAAAGCCTCCTCTTCATCTTCGCCTAAAATATCTGTAAAATCTATTATACTAATGAGAAGATGCAGTTAATGCATGTTTTCGTCGGAGAAGTGTCTGCTAAGGCAATACGTTAGATTTTTCTTTTTTGTATAGAAATATTCAGAAGTAATATGCAATATTAAACTGAGATTGTCAGCCAAGACAGGATCAACTATTCTGCAACTATATGCATTTCTGTCCAAATTAGCAACCATATAGTCAATAGATGTATGCGAAGTAGTACCAAAAGTATCTGTGAAAACTCTCGTTGGACCCCTGGTTAAGTACTCGTAGATTGAAACAGTTAAAAATGTCCATTAGTTTCTGTTTTTCTATTGAGTTTTTGAAAAAGTCTATATTTAGGTCGCCAACTAGCAGAATAGGCTTCTTACAGTTGCACAAATACAACAATAAATCATTAAGCCTGTTGTAAAAGGTATATTGGTTACCGGATGTAGATCTGTATATGCGAATAATATTGGCACTAGGGAAATCACGACGTAGTGTTATACCACAAACCTCAATATTCTCTTCGACCGAATAGTTCAATAGCTTTAGATGAGAGATTGTTGTACCATTGCGAACATAAATTGTTACGCCACCACAGTTGAATTTTATTCTACAAAAATTAGAAACTAATTGAAAATTATTGAGCTGGATTACATCAATTTCCTCTTGGGAGCACCAATACTCACAGACACAAGCTACATCAATATTTTCACGATTTAAATATAGATGAAATAGGTCAAACGCAGATGGCTCTGGCAAAGTCATCGCAGTAAAAATGTGCCTCGAAACCCGATTAAAACCGAAAACCGATTTGCGGCTCGCCATCCACGTTAAAAATTGTAAGGGCTCCCCTACACTTGTGCCTAAGATCCAGATACCAAGCACAAGTGTAGGTCGTCGGAGGAGGCCAAGTCCCGTCCTGGGCTGAAGCGCCATCCATGGGTTTGTTTTTTTTTTTTTTGAATTCGGTCAAACTTATTCCTTAATGATTGTACGTTAACAAGCGAAATTTAAATTCCACTTTGTATGGGTATGCCATGTGGCTTATTTGTTATAGCTTGTGGAGGAAGTGCTAAGTGCTGCTATATTGGGCTGATGTTTTCTCTAAAAAACATTCATTAGATGTAGAGGGTAGAGCCATATTAGTCAAATCAGTGTTTTTCTTGCTTCTTGAGTACCTATTTTGTTCAATTGAAAAGAAGATGAATTCTCTTATTGAAATTTGCATCGGCCACGTCTCTGCTTTTAAAAACTTGACACACTCGGTTTCCTAAAATCTGACTTTGAAAGAGCAGTACCTGGTGTTTGAGGTTATAAGCCTGCAGATACAGTCCGTTATGTTTACTCATTGCTCTGCGAAACTTTTTTGATGAGTAAGTCGATTGGAAGAAGTCCCGATATGACGCAGACATCTTTAGTCGACACAGTTCGGTAGACTTTTGCGGATCGTAGGGTGCTGAGTCGCTGCGTCCCCAGCAACTTTGTTGTTTCTCGTACGCCGCAAGACTTATACCAAATCGAGGCACCGTATGATATGCCTGCTTCAATTGCGCCGCTATAAATATGTTTAAGTGTGGATTTCCCAAATCTCCATTCTTTTCTTGCAACTAGCCCCAATCTTGAACTATACTGTTTAGCCTTACCACAAGCAAGTTCAATGTGCCGTTTAAAGTTGAGACATCTGTAAATTGTGACGCCTAAATATTTAATGTTGTCCTTACATTTTATTTTGTCGCCTGCTAACGTGAAGACTGGACGTAGCTGCCTAGGGTTTTTGCCATAGAAAAAGGCTTGCGTCTTAGAGTTGTTGAAATTTAGCTTACAGACTATGGCCCATTCTCCCAAAATTTCGAGCGTCTGATTTGTGATATTTTTTAAGCCAGTAATGGTCTCACTCGATATAAGAAGGATAGTGTCGTCAGCATAGGAACTAATTTTGGTGCCTTCTGTGAGATCCCTATCGAAGATGGAGTCATATAATAATTTCGAATAAGTGGGTCCTGAACGTGAGCCTTGTGGATACCCTTACTTGACTTTTCTTTCTACATGAATGACAGGCTCGGATATTACAGCGTTGCGATTTATTAAATAATCTTTAGTCAAGTTAATTAAATTATTTGGACATAGTTTGTAAACCAATCGCTCGATTATAAAAGACCACAAGGTATTATTCAACGTCCCACTTATATCTAGTACAAAGATCGCGCAATTACGTCGGTTTACGAAGTTTTCCTTGTAGGTCTTAATAACCATCAAAATTGCGTCGATCGTAGCTGTCCCCTTGCGAAAGCCAAATTGGTTTTTGTTTAGCAAATTGCGGCTATGCAAATGATATTCTATCCTAGAAGTAAGCAATGAGTCAATTACCTTACCCATTACATGTAATAAGCTTGTAGGTCTAAAGTCCTTAGTTTAGTACCTTGTTTGTTGGGTTTTGGTATAATTTTCACTACCTGTGTGTTCCATACTGGGGGAAAATTCCATGGGTGGGTTCCACCTATTAAATAGTTGTAAGAATACATGTGGTAGTGCCTTAAATGCGTCGTAAAGTATATCAGATGTGAGTCCGTCTAAACCTGGGGCTTTTTTGGGGTTGATACTGCTAATTGCCCTCTCTATGTCAGGGATTGAGACGATTGGGACGACTTTTCAATCTCAATACCTCAGATAGAGAGGCCTTTCTCCGCCTGAGCAACGTGTCTGGTGAACTTATGTCTCTGTGAGTCAAATGGATGGACAAGATTAAGCTAGAGTACACATAACTAGGAAAGGCATGACAAGACTAGACATAGCTAGTTAAGTTTAAATAAGACTAGACAAGTTGAGTCAAGTCAAGATAGAACTAAACACGAAAAATGTTATTTTTAAATCATCTTTAGTCCTACACAATTCAAGCTTGGATTAGACTTAACTATTCTGGACAAGACTGGGCAAGAGTGAACATACTGGACAAGTCTAGACAAAAGTAGACAACACAGGACAACACTGAAGTTTATATAAAACTAGAAAAGTCTGTACCAGACTGGAGAGGACTTGACAAGGCTAGACAAAACTGTACAAGGCTGGACGAAATTGGAATCAAGATTAGACAAGAACGGACTAGACTGAATAGACATGAATGGGAATGACAGGACAAGACTATATAGACGGAAACAGCTTAAATAAGACCAGACAAGATGAAAGAAGTTGATATAGGACTATACATGAAAAATGATAATCCTATATCATATGTAGCTCTTCACTATTCAAAATTGGACTAGACTCAAGGAAACTGGGCAATAGTGGGCAAGATTGGGCAAGTCTGAACTAATCTGGACGTAGAGACTAGATATAAACGGACAAGACTGGACGGATAAGACTCGATAAGATTGGAAAAGACTGGTTGCCGGTGGAAAAAGCTGGGCAACACCGTGCAAGACTTATTGAGAAAAGATTGGACAAGATACGACAATATTGGACAAGACTTGACAAGCCTGGAAGAGGCTGGACAAGACTAGACAATACAGGTCAAGACTGGACAAGGCTCAACAAGACGAAACGCAATTGATAGGCAAGATTAGATAAGACTAGACAAGAGTAGTCAACATTAGACAAGGGTGTACATGACTATGAAAGACAGCACAAGACTAGACATATTTAAAAAATATTGTATAAGACCCGATAAGATGAGACAAGTGTAGACAAGATACGATAAGACGATAAGACTACGCGTGACAAGATTTTTTCCGAATTTGTTGAATCGATACGTCAAAAACTAGTGCTAAATCCGTGTGAATCTCAAATCCGCGTGCAATGGTGCTAATTCACATCAAACACGACGACGAGAGTCGATTCCAGTACGAGAGCAGCCTCAAGACTCCGGTGGACGACTTGGTCCAAAGCGTAGTTGCCATCTACAACGGCCGCTTGAAAATCGACCGGATTTGCTGCGATATCCAAGAGTTTTCCAAGTACGGAACGTTGTACCAACCCAAAATACTGGGCTTAACTGACGAGCAAGTCCAAGACTTAAAACTCGAGGACGTTTGGGGTGATAAATGCACGCCACGCGGCGGCTTCACCACCAACGAAGATCCCATCGGCAGGAGGTACGGTAAACAGCCCAACAAACTGATGCAAGACGTCTTGGCCACAACTGTGGATGAAGCGAAAAGCCTGATTTCCAAGGACTTGTGCTGAGGAACCAAGCCGTGACCATGAAGGTTGTTCAGAAAAGCCTCGACCTGCTGAAGGGAGCGTTGACGATCGTCTATCCCATGAAGCTGCCGCCCCACGACGTCATCCGCATGGAGTTTGAGAACGTCGAGGACTTTGCCGTCACGCAAGCCGCCTTGGAGGTCATCGACGCACGGCCAAAATCTGGTTCTGTGGGAAGGAGATGTGCAGGTATAGCAAACTCGTTGGAGATTACGTTGGCAAAATCGAGAATTGTAAGGTGATTATGAAGATATCAAAGCCTGGACAAGGAGCTCCAGGTCATGAGCCGATTATGAACGAGGAGCAGAGGAAGCAGATGATGTATCATGCGTACAGGAATCATGTCCATGCGTACAGAAAGCAGATAATGCTCCATGCGTACAGGAAGCAGGAGGAGTTGAAAAAGATAATGGAAGATGATGACGACAAGTACTTTGACTCGAAGTAGGCGGACGGAGGGAACTTGAAGCGAGCCTTCCATGGGATGGACAAGATCTCCTGGAGGCCAGAAAAAATAAACAAATTAGTAAATGGCTTATAATTGTAAATAGCTTGTAAGTAAATAGCTTGTGTTATCTGGTGTGGATTGGACTAGTGTGGATTGGACTAGACTTCACAGGGCTGGATAACATTACTTAACATTGAGCAAGACTGGAGAGGACTGTACAAAACGGAATAAAAAACTGAAGAAGACTGTACAATACTGGACAAGGCTGCATAAGACTGGATAAGACGAGACAAGTCTGAATAAGACTGGACAAGACTAGACAAGACGATATTAGCAAGACTGGAAATGCTGAACAAAACTGTATAAACTTGACAACGGCTGGGCAACATTAGACAAGACTAGACAAGACTAGTCAAGATTAGATAAGACTAGACAGGAATGGGCAGGATTAGACAAGAGTGGACTCTATGAGAGTCTCTATGAGAGTATGAGACTCATGTCTATGGAAGACAGGAAAAGCCTAAACATGGTTGCAGAAGATTAAATGGGACCAGATAAGATAATACAAGTGTAGATAAGGCTAGACACAGAAAATGAGATATGTCAGAATAACACTACACGTGATTAGATTAGGCAACACTATGCTAAATTAGACAAGGACTGGATAACATTGTTCAAGACTGGATAAAACTGTACAAAACTGAAAAGAAAGAACTGAATACGACTGTACCAAATTGGGCAACCCTGGAGAAGACAAGATAAAACTGGAGAAGACTGGACAAGTCTGAATTCGACTGTACAAGACTCATGAAGAATGGACAAGACGGGTCAAGACTGTGCAAGTCTGAATAAGACTTGTCAAGCCTGGACAAGACTGGACAATACTTGTTTAGTCTGCACAAGGCTGGACAAGTCTGGACAAAACTAGGCAGTACTACATAATACTGGACAATAATTGACAAGACTAGACATGACTATACAAATCTGGACTAGACTAGACAAAGCTATATAAGACTAGACAAGGCTAAACAAGACTAGACAAGGCTAAACAAGACTAGACATGACTAGACTAGGTTCGTCAAGATTAGATAAAGCTAGACAGGAATGGGCAAAACTAAACAACTAGACTCACGAACAGACTAGACACGGACACAACACTGGACAGAACTGGACAAGGCTGGACAAAACTCAAAAAGGCTGGACGAGACTGGAATCAAGATTAAACAAGAAACGAATGAGATTAGACATGACATGACATGAAGAGTAGACATGACTAGGAAGGCCAGAACAAGACTAGATAGGCTGGAGCAGTTTAAATAAAACCAGACAAGATGAAATGAGTCAATATAGGACTATGCATGAAAAATGACAATCCTAAATCATTGGAGCTCGTTCATCATTAGACTAGACTCAATAGAACTGGAGAAGACTGGTAAAGTCTGACTAAATCTTGACTAGACTGGACTCCAGTGGACGAGACTGCACGACTCTACACAAGACTGGACAAGACAGGTCAACAAGTCTGGGCAAGATTGTGTAAGACTGAATGAAACTGTAAAAGATTGGAGAAGAATGGACAAGATAGGACAAAATTGGCAAGACTTGAAAAACCTGGTCAAGGCTGGACAAAACCGAGAAAGACTGTGCAAGACTGGATAAGGCTGAACAAGACTGGAAAAACTTCACAAAGGTCAGGCAAAGTTAGACAATATTAGTCAAGATTAGGTAAGACTAGATAGGAATGAGCAGGACTAGGCAACAGTGGACGAAACTTTGGGAGGCAGGACAAGTACCGATAGACATGGTTAGAGAAGACCATATAAGACGAGACTATTGTAGATAAGACTAGACACACAAGATGACACAAGTCTGGATAAGACTACGCATAAATAGATTAGGCAACACTATTCAAATTGGACAAGATTTAACAGGACTGTATAAAATTGTTCAAGATTGGGGAAGACTGGACAAGACTGCAAAAATTGATAAAAAACGAACAAGTCTGGACAGGACTGTACAAGACTGGGCAAGACTGTGCAAGGGTGAACAAAACTGAACAAGCTTTGATTAACTGGAGAAGACTGGACAAGTCTGGACAAAACTAGATAAGACTAGATAATGCTGGACAATAATTTATGAAAAACCAGATGAAATTAGAAAAGTTTGGACTAGGCTAGACAAAGCTAGGCAAGACTAGACAAATTTTGAGTAGACTAGACAAGTCTAGACAAGACTAGACTAAAGTAGTCTAGACAAGACTAGTGAAGATTAGATAAGACTAGACAAGAATGAGCAAGTCTAGACTAAAAGAGTGAATATAACTATGGAGGACAGGACCAGACAAGCCATAATTTGGGGAAAAACCAAACAAGATGAGACAGGTCTAAATAAGACTAGACTTAACTAGTCTAGGCAATACTATATAAGACTGGAATTAGCTATTAATGTTCGTTTGGTTTTCCTATAAGGATTGAAATGAAAAATATATCCAATTGGTCAATGAAAATGTTTGTTCAGTGACGAATGGATGATGGTTAACTAGAAAAGATTTTTTCCTTTAATTGAATTTTTCTTTTTTTTTCTTTCTGTGTCAGTAGATTATTAGCTGTATCTGTATCTTTAAAAACTTTATTAAGCAAAAGCAATTAAAAGATTTCAACAGAAAGGGACGGAACGGAGCACGAAAGAAAAACGAAATCGCTTTGGTGCGGTTTTGAGCCCTTTTGCTCTTTTCATCCCGACGTTTAAAATACTCTGCTACACTTAGCTGTATCTGTATCTTTTTTTTATGCTTACAATCACCTATACTATATTACGAAATAGTAGTTTATGTTACAAGTGTGCACAATAGCCTTTTACACACGTGTATCATACATTATTTTATATGCGAAGCATGTTAAACTACTATTGCATCTACAAAAAAAATATTATTTTACTTTATTATTATTTCTTACCGATAATATTGAAAAATTGTAATTTTGACAGACACAATACGTCAAATTACTGACACTATAAAGTTAGAACGTTCAGCAACTCCGTGGCAAAAATTGGTAACTAGTAAAAACGCACAATTAACCTAGATTACATCGACAACGACCAAATAGTTTTCCCATAAATATATTTGGTCGCTGTCGATGTAATTTTTTTACAACATTGGTTACATTGGTTTACAACATTGGTTTACAACAACGGTTGGTTTACAACTAGGTTAACTTAGATTTAATCTGAAATAGGTAATGGTTAGGTTAGGATACATTAGAGCCTGATAAATCCACACTAAAAGGCCGGGACTTCTTGATCCCAAATAAGAAAAATTAATTCAGTTTTAATATATATATATCAGAAAATTTGTTTTCGCTACGCGTATGTTTCTTATTTGGTGACGCGAACAGAAATTTTTTGTTTAATAATGAAAGTCCATTTGATTTACATTTTACTATTACACACGATTTGGATACTTTTACACACAATTATAATAATGGCATCCTTCACATACAATAATGTTTTATGTATAATTTTGACAATAATGTTTTATATTAGTTTTATGTATAATAATGGCATCCTTCACATACAATAAACCTTCACTTACAATACTTATTAATGTGTTCATTTTTGTATTTGCGAGTAGATAAATTATATTTATTTTTAATCGATGAAATTTACATTTTACTACACTAAAAACTTTTTTAACTTTTTCTGTGTTTTCGTCTAGCATAGGATGTTCGAGCGCATTAATGGTGTCCAGAAAGGTCAGGTTCTTTGTTTGAATAAAATGTTGTAAAAATAGTCCTAACGGGATTACGATCCCTTCGAGCAGATGCAAACAGAGAGAAACGTCCCTTTGTAATAAATATTGAGAGAAATGTGACCGACCACCTGAAACGGACACAAAGCTTAAAATTTATTTAAATTTCTTTTATATTGAAGCAGATAACAATGAACATGAAGCAGGACAAGACAAAACCAAACTAAACTATATAAAATTAGACAAGTTTAAGCAAGACTAAGCAAATGTAGATAATACGAGACACATTTAGACAAGATTGAAAAAGACTATAATAGACCAACTGAGACTAAATAAGACTGGTTATTATCTATAATATATAATATATTAAATCCATGAGTAATGGCATAGAGAAAATATTATCTGAATTTTCTGTTAACATTAGACAAAATTGCTTGAAGAAATTAGCTGAAACGGACTGGAAATCTTTGATATTATCTCTTTCGATGCAGATTTTACTTTCCTTTTATTTCTCTCGCTATTTTCTCGAGTTTCTGGATTCGTTGTGGCCTTTAACCTAATCGTTTTTCTTTTTTATCCACTTCTATCCACCCTCGTTCTCCGCCTCCTGAGACTTTCAAAACTTTTTCCATATAGAGTTAAAGAGAAAGTATGAAATACGACCAAGATAAATTGATAAAAATTCTCATCCAGATATTATGGCCAACAGACGAGAAAGAATATGATTGCAAAAGACAACTTGGATGCTTATAGTTTTTTCCTACTTCTTCATTTCAAGTTCAATGGACTCGAGACAAATAAAAGATGAAATGATATGACTAGACAAATAGTCCTATTTGTCTAGTCATGTCATTTCATCTTTTATTTGGCAGACAAGACTAGAGAGACAAGACTTGAAAGACAAAACTAGAAGGACAATACCAGACAGATAACACCGACAACAGACAAGACTAGGCGACCACTAGATAGACAACAAAATATAATCAAGTGTAGACATAAAAGACCGAACCTAGACCGACAGGAGTAGATAGAAAATGTTACACCGCCAAGACTAGACAGCCAACGCTAGACCGCGACCGCCAAGACTAGACAGACACCGCTTGACCGACAAAAGTAGACTGACAAGACTAGACAGGCAAGACTAGATAGACAAGACTAGACAGAAAAGACTAGACAGACAAGAGAAGACTAGACAGACAAAACTAGACAGACAAGACTAGACAGAAAAGGCTAGACAGTCAAGCAGACAAGACTAGACGGAATCGTCTAGACAGGCTAGACTAGACTGACAAAACTAGACAGACAAGACTAGACAGACAAGGGCTATATATAAGTAAGATAATGTTGAAATGCAGATTCATTTCCATTAAGAACACACACTGGATGTTTGAATGTACGGAGACCCACAAGCCGAGTGGAGATTGTGACAGCCATACGGCGAATACGATACGATTTCAAAACGAAGGGCATCAAAAAGAAGAAGGTTGCTATAAAGGTTTCCATTGACGGCGTAAAAGTAACACTCAGAAAGAAGGAAAAGCGGAAACAGTGACTGGTCGAGGGAAAGCCGACGCTGCTCGCCCATCCCATCTACAGGATATTTTACGTTTACCATGACTCTCAAGACCTCAAGATCTTTAGTTACATCGCCAGAGATGGAGCATCTAATGTCTATAAAAGTGCTGTATTTAAATCTAGCAAAATTAGTCAGGCAATGAGAGTGGTGCAAACTGTAGGCAAAGCGTTCGAAGTGTGCCAAAAGCTACCGATAACGGCTCCAGAAAATGAAAATGTTGAATGCGTTGAACAGTACAGGATCACACAGAATTTAGCCAGTGATCCTCTTAGCGACATTGCAAGTGATAAACCCAAGAAAGATGCATTGTCTGAAGGTGCTTGCGATAAGTTATCCTTGCCGGACCAAAGCAGTTTCAAAGGCCTGAAATCTCTAGATAATAATAAATAATCTTAAACCTCCTCAACTCGATGTTCTTCCACATTCTCCATCCAGCAATTCCACAAGGAAATATCTATTTACTGGAGAAACATATGCATCTCCACACAGGACGGTTTGTTAACTGTTGGAGGTGGTAGCGGCGGCTCGTCAATTCCTGCAGCGGGAAGCGTTCTTTCTATCCACCATAAATTGCATATTAAGAGAGCAATTGGACCAACAAAATCAACAGACTCAGGCTGCAATGGCACAATTACAGGTAGCCAGGGAGCAGCTATCTGCATAGCAGAGTCCAAGACTGGAGGCTCAGACAAGAACACACCAGTTGCTGGTCCATAACCGTGAATTATTGGATCACATAACAGCTTTGGTCGCACACCTTCAAGGAAGCGATAAATCAGTCAACATCCCGCAGACTTCTCCTGTAGTAACGATGCCCCAGTTGAATTCAACGGCAAAAGTCGAATGGTGGTTCGAATTGTTAGAGCCGATTTTGATATCCCGTCCGCAGAGCGGGTTCGTTTCGTGTCAAGTTTAAGGCGAGGAAGGCGAGGAGGAAGCCATCATTAAGGGAACGAAGTCTCTGCGCTGACTAAGCTTAGTGTGAAGAAGCAGAGGAAACTGCTGGGACTCAAGCTGGACACTGTCACGACCTTCTGACGGTTCTATAAAAATCGGATGCACAAATATATGCATATTTTATAGATTAATTAGTCTGTTTTACATTTTATAATAGAATGGATATAATTATAATTATATTTGATTGTTTGTTTGACTAGACAGACAAGACTAGACAGACAAGACTAGACTGACACGACTAGACAGACAAGACTAGAAAGACAAGACTAGACAGACAAGACTAAACAGACAAGACCAGACAGACAAGACTAAACATACAATACTAGACAGACAAGACTAGACAAACAAGGCTAGACAGACAATACTTTTCAAGCAATGCTTGTAAAGGAAGACAAGACATGGAAGATTAGATTTGTTTCTTGTCTCCGACTTTTAGTAGGGATTTTATGTTCTTTGTATATTGGAAAATTATTAGCCGCTTATATTTTTATAGGCTCTTTTTTATGGGCTCTGTTATATAACCCATCCCATATTACATCTTTATTATTCGGATTGTCCTGCAGATAATAAAAAAGGGCGACAAATGAACCCTAAAAGAATGAACAAAATGAAATATGTCTTGTTTGTTGTCTAGTATTGTGTTTCTAATCTTGTCGGACTAGTCTTGTCGACTTAGTCTTGTCTGTCAAGACTTGTCTGTCTAGTTAACATTATTTAACATCATTTCTACTGCTTTCATTTCATTCCATTCGTTAATCCTCTTTTCCCTGTAAGAACTGATTTTGTTCAAAAGCTCTGCTCTCTTCTCATTTAATTATGTAGAAGCTTTAGATAGTCTCATACGATCTTTGCTTGCAAATTAAGGGTAATATTTCTTAAGGTTCTTCTTAATTTCTTTCTGTTAATGGTTACTGAGAATGTTATTGGGTCTTGGTCTAAGTAATTAATCGAACTTTTCTTGATTGATACGCACAAGCAGTTTAACGACCTTGAAACTACCTAATCCAGTATCCTGTCTACATTCGTTTTCCAAATGAAAACGCCGGTAACAATATACCGTTAGATGGGAGGGGAGTTGGATCCCATTCAACGTCTGACGTTTGGGAATGGTTAGAAATTAAGAATTCATTTGTATCGACAAATTCTAATTAGCCTCTCATGTCAAATTGGCGAAAAAAAAGTGGATGATAAAAAAGCGAAACCAGTGAAAATACGAAGAATGCTTGCGATTTATCGTTAAATGATGAAAAGCCTAACTTTAATGACCCAAAGGGGTACGCAAATGAATGAAAATTTCCGAAGAAGCGCTTTTGGGAGGCTTACTCCGCGGGAAACCAAAAGATACTGATAGAGTTGAAAGTGTCATTGTTGTTGATGGTGTATAATTAGTAAGTCCAGACATCCAGTAGTAGGTCCAGACATCCAGATTTACTCAACACACAAAGTTTTCTCAAAATTTTTTGCAGTTCATAGATTTCTCGACATATGAGAAATACCTTGTTACCTACTCGCATCAAATTGATTTAGACAACCCTGACCACAAGAAAATCATATTATGGGATATAAGGACTAAATTGGAAAAAGTTCTTTCGATTATGAAGCTGCTGCCGTTGGTCCCACTCCTTCTTGTTAGAGGAAAACTGAATGAAAATCCCAGGTATTCATGATTTAAATTGATCCCCAACAGACAATGTTATTGCTTATTGGGTAGCTGAAGCAACAACGAAATCTGAAACAAGAATTTGTTCAGCGTCGTTGATTGCAAGATTCATTGGCAGATATGTGGAGATTACTTTTGTGTTAAAGTGGATAGTTAGTCTTGTCAGTTTAGTCTCGCCTCTTGTCTGACTATTTTTTTCTGTATAGAATTGTCTATCTAACCTTTTTTGCTTAGTCTAGTCTGTCCTGTATTGCCTGTTTAGACTTATCTGACTAATCTTGTTTGAATACTTTTGTCCATTTATATTTGCTTGTCTAGTCTTGTCTTTCTAGTCTTGTCTATCAAGTCTTGTCTGTCTAGTCTTGTCTGTCTAGTCTTGTCTGTCTGGTGTAGTCTGTCTAGTCTTGTCTGTCTAGTCTGGTCAGTCTAGTCTTGCCTGTCTAGTCTGCCTAGTCTTGTCTGTCTACTCTTGTCTCTCTAGTCTTGTCTGTCTAGTCTTGTCTGTCTAGTCTTGTCTGTCTAGTCTTGTCTGTCTAGTCTTGTCTGTCTAGTCTTGTCTGTCTAGTCTTGTCTTTCTAGTCTTGTCTGTCTAGTCTTGTCTGTCTAGTCTTGTCTGTCTAGTCTTGTCTGTCTAGTCTTGTCTGTCTAGTCTTGTCTGTCTAGTCTTGTCTGTCTAGTCTTGTCTGTCTAGTCTTGTCTGTCTAGTCTTGTCTGTCTAGTCTTGTCTGTCTAGTCTTGTCTGTCTAGTCTTGTCTGTCTAGTCTTGTCTGTCTAGTCTTGTCTGTCTAGTCTTGTCTGTCTAGTCTTGTCTGTCTAGTCTTGTCTGTCTAGTCTTGTCTGTCTAGTCTTGTCTGTCTAGTCTTGTCTGTCTAGTCTTGTCTGTCTAGTCTTGTCTGTCTAGTCTTGTCTGTCTAGTCTTGTCTGTCTAGTCTTGTCTGTCTAGTCTTGTCTGTCTAGTCTTGTCTGTCTAGTCTTGTCTGTCTAGTCTTGTCTGTCTAGTCTTGTCTGTCTAGTCTTGTCTGTCTAGTCTTGTCTGTCTAGTCTTGTCTGTCTAGTCTTGTCTGTCTAGTCTTGTCTGTCTAGTCTTGTCTGTCTAGTCTTGTCTGTCTAGTCTTGTCTGTCTAGTCTTGTCTGTCTAGTCTTGTCTGTCTAGTCTTGTCTGTCTAGTCTTGTCTGTCTAGTCTTGTCTGTCTAGTCTTGTCTGTCTAGTCTTGTCTGTCTAGTCTTGTCTGTCTAGTCTTGTCTGTCTAGTCTTGTCTGTCTAGTCTTGTCTGTCTAGTCTTGTCTGTCTAGTCTTGTCTGTCTAGTCTTGTCTGTCTAGTCTTGTCTGTCTAGTCTTGTCTGTCTAGTCTTGTCTGTCTAGTCTTGTCTGTCTAGTCTTGTCTGTCTAGTCTTGTCTGTCTAGTCTTGTCTGTCTAGTCTTGTCTGTCTAGTCTTGTCTGTCTAGTCTTGTCTGTCTAGTCTTGTCTGTCTAGTCTTGTCTGTCTAGTCTTGTCTGTCTAGTCTTGTCTGTCTAGTCTTGTCTGTCTAGTCTTGTCTGTCTAGTCTTGTCTGTCTAGTCTTGTCTGTCTAGTCTTGTCTGTCTAGTCTTGTCTGTCTAGTCTTGTCTGTCTAGTCTTGTCTGTCTAGTCTTGTCTGTCTAGTCTTGTCTGTCTAGTCTTGTCTGTCTAGTCTTGTCTGTCTAGTCTTGTCTGTCTAGTCTTGTCTGTCTAGTCTTGTCTGTCTAGTCTTGTCTGTCTAGTCTTGTCTGTCTAGTCTTGTCTGTCTAGTCTTGTCTGTCTAGTCTTGTCTGTCTAGTCTTGTCTGTCTAGTCTTGTCTGTCTAGTCTTGTCTGTCTAGTCTTGTCTGTCTAGTCTTGTCTGTCTAGTCTTGTCTGTCTAGTCTTGTCTGTCTAGTCTTGTCTGTCTAGTCTTGTCTGTCTAGTCTTGTCTGTCTAGTCTTGTCTGTCTAGTCTTGTCTGTCTAGTCTTGTCTGTCTAGTCTTGTCTGTCTAGTCTTGTCTGTCTAGTCTTGTCTGTCTAGTCTTGTCTGTCTAGTCTTGTCTGTCTAGTCTTGTCTGTCTAGTCTTGTCTGTCTAGTCTTGTCTGTCTAGTCTTGTCTGTCTAGTCTTGTCTGTCTAGTCTTGTCTGTCTAGTCTTGTCTGTCTAGTCTTGTCTGTCTAGTCTTGTCTGTCTAGTCTTGTCTGTCTAGTCTTGTCTGTCTAGTCTTGTCTGTCTAGTCTTGTCTGTCTAGTCTTGTCTGTCTAGTCTTGTCTGTCTAGTCTTGTCTGTCTAGTCTTGTCTGTCTAGTCTTGTCTGTCTAGTCTTGTCTGTCTAGTCTTGTCTGTCTAGTCTTGTCTGTCTAGTCTTGTCTGTCTAGTCTTGTCTGTCTAGTCTTGTCTGTCTAGTCTTGTCTGTCTAGTCTTGTCTGTCTAGTCTTGTCTGTCTAGTCTTGTCTGTCTAGTCTTGTCTGTCTAGTCTTGTCTGTCTAGTCTTGTCTGTCTAGTCTTGTCTGTCTAGTCTTGTCTGTCTAGTCTTGTCTGTCTAGTCTTGTCTGTCTAGTCTTGTCTGTCTAGTCTTGTCTGTCTAGTCTTGTCTGTCTAGTCTTGTCTGTCTAGTCTTGTCTGTCTAGTCTTGTCTGTCTAGTCTTGTCTGTCTAGTCTTGTCTGTCTAGTCTTGTCTGTCTAGTCTTGTCTGTCTAGTCTTGTCTGTCTAGTCTTGTCTGTCTAGTCTTGTCTGTCTAGTCTTGTCTGTCTAGTCTTGTCTGTCTAGTCTTGTCTGTCTAGTCTTGTCTGTCTAGTCTTGTCTGTCTAGTCTTGTCTGTCTAGTCTTGTCTGTCTAGTCTTGTCTGTCTAGTCTTGTCTGTCTAGTCTTGTCTGTCTAGTCTTGTCTGTCTAGTCTTGTCTGTCTAGTCTTGTCTGTCTAGTCTTGTCTGTCTAGTCTTGTCTGTCTAGTCTTGTCTGTCTAGTCTTGTCTGTCTAGTCTTGTCTGTCTAGCCTTGTCTGTCTAGTCTTGTCTGTCTAGTCTTGTCTGTCTAGTCTTGTCTGTCTAGTCTTGTCTATCTAGTCTTGTCTGTCTAGACTTGTCTGTCTAGTTTAGTCTGTTTAGTCTGTCTGTCTAGTCTTGTTTGTCTAGTCTTGTATGTCTAGTCTTGTCTGTCGGAACGGGCTTAATCTGGGTAGAAACTAGGGAACTGTTAATTCTCAGCTGCTATTTTTCCCCAAATGACCAAATAAAGGATCTAGAAAACTCGCTCGATGAAATCAGCGATATGGTAAGATGATCTCAGAAACCGAAAATAATAGCAGGAGATTTTAATGCAAAATCGCCATCATAGGGAAGTGCTACTATGGACAACAGTGGCGACTTATTCTCTGACTAGACCTGCACATAGAAAACGTTGGGAACACCCTCAGCTTTCTAAGAAGAGAATCGCGATCAATCCTGGACCTCACCCTCACCGAAAAGCTCGGGAAAAATGTGTACAACTGGGAGGTACTCGACAGAGAAACCTTAAGCGACCACCTACAGCATCATATATCCTACAGCATCCAGAACTAAGAGAAGAGACGCTTAACTGCGGCGAGAGCCACCCAGGGATGGACAATCAGGAACGTCTATGAAGGAAAACTGATCCAGAGACTAGAGACAGAGATTTATCCAGCACACTAAAGTACGGCAGAGGAAATGGTGGCTGCTATTTCCAGAGCATGTAACAAGGTACTGGCAAGCAGGAAAAATAACAGAAATAACCGGAAAGTCTACTGGTGGAACGAAGATATCGCCCAACTGAGGAGAGAATGCACGGGCATAAAAAGAAAGCTCCAGAGGAATCTAAAGAAAAATACCTACCCCAGGGAAGTGGTTATAAACCTTAGGGCGACATACAAGGAATCAAAAAAACATTAAAAGGAGAAATGAACTCCTCAAAAAGGAAACATTGGCAAAAACTATGCCAGATTGTGGACAACGATGCATTGGGGACGCCTACGCTCTGCCACTAGAAGGCTAAAGAGCAGATATCCTCCACCAAGACTGCCCTTGGAAAAAAACGAAAAAGCGGTGGACTTACTCTTCCTAAACAGCAAGATCTAATATGGGAGCAGCCAGCGGTCAATAAAATACCGGAGTTTACGCTGGACGAGCTACAAACCGCGACAGGCCAAATAAAAAACGGGAAGGCACCAGGGCCCGATGGGATTCCGACAGAAGTCGGTATCCCATCGGATCTATCCCAGTCGGATGCATTCCGACAAGCAAGGCATACGAGTATGTATTAGAGGTTATAAACATATGCCTCAAAAGGGGAATTTTCCCCGAGAAGTGGTTGCAAAACTAGTGCTACTCAGCAAACACAGAAATTTTACGAACGAAACTGCTGGATTCAGACCACTCTGTCTTCTGGACGTAGGACGTAAGCTCCTTGAACAATTACTAGTAGGAACAATCAGGCAGGAAATGAATCTGCCGGAGAAACAGTTCGGTTTTAGACCAGGTAGATCAACTATTGACGCCATAAGAAAGGTGTTGGGGGTAGCGGAGGTTGCTAAAAGCGGAACACGGAGGACAAGGAAGATCTGTCTTCTAATAACGCTCGACGTAAGAAATTCGTTCAATTCCACAGGGTGGCAGAACATCATGGACGAGGCGACAGAGGCAGGCCTACCACCCTACTTTGTCCGTATAATCCGAAGCTACCTCAGAAACAGGAAAATTGTTATGAAGGCAGACAATAGAAGAGTAGAACACAAAATCAGCTGTATCGTCCCACAGGGCTCAGTAATGGCCCCAACACTATGGAACATCCTATATGATGGAGTGCTCAGGCTAAAACTGCCCTATTTGTAATTGCAGCCAAGAGACAGTTGTGTCCGATAGACCTAAAGACTAAATATGTCACAATAACTACTCAGTGATGCTCTACCGAGTAGCAGTATAGGGAGAAGCTATGAGGAGGCAAACAACAAAGAACAAACTGGCAAAAAAACAACGGAAACTGGCTCTAAGAGTCAGTAGCGCATACAGGACAGTATTAAGGGAAGCCATTTTCGTGATCTCTGGCATGCCGCCCATCGAACATCAGGTGACGGAGAGAAAATAAATGTATCTGGCAAAACTCCTAGGAACGATGTCAAAGAACGGAGCTAGAAACAGATCGACTGATACGGTGTATAAGACCTGCCAGGACAAATGGGATGGGATAACACAGAAAAAGGAAAGTGTGCAGGGAGCATAATACCAGACGTGCAATACAACCGTGGCTGTTTCCAAAAATCTACATAGGATTGGAAAAGCCACGGACGCTATGTATTTGAATGTATACATTGGAAAAAGGTCAGAAAAGATCTACCAGAAACAACAAAACCCATCTGACTTCGTAGACAAAATAAGGAGAATAGGAGAATAGTAGAGAGTGTAATTCGGCTAATCCTAACCCATAAAGAGGAGGACGAAAAGGCTCGCCAGAAGAAAGAAAAAGGCTCGCCAGATGAAAAAAGGCGGGCAATTGTTGATATAAGAAGGATCTCTAGCGGCTATCCCAATGAAGTTATGCGAAGAGCAATCGCGTTGTGTTAACACGACATGAGTGGTGAGGGCTTTTAGTTGATAGGCTCGGCCAAGAGGTCCTGAATCCAGCACTACCTGGTGAGACCAGGTGCCTTTGTTTCCCTTCCTTCCGCAAAAAAGGAAAAAAAAAATTGTCTATCTAGTCTTGCCTGTCTAGTCTTTCCTGTCTTGTCTTGCCTGTCTTGCCTTGTCTTTCTACTCTTGCCTGTCTAGTCTCGTCTGTCTAGTCTTGTCTATCTAGTGTTGTCTGTCTAGTCTCGTCTGTCTAGTTTTGTCTATTTAGTTTTGTCTCACTGGTGTTGTTTGTCTAGTCCTGTCTGTCTAGTTTTGTCTGTCTAGTCTTGTCTGTCTAGTCTTGTGTGTCTAGTCTTGTCTGTCTAGTCTTGTCTTTCGAGTCTTGTCTGTCTAGTCTTGTCTGTCTAGTCTTGGCTATCTAGTCTTGTCTGTCTAGTCTTGTCTGTCTAATCTTGTCCATCTAGTCGTGTCTGTATAATCTTATCTCTCTGGTCCTCTCTAACTTGTCTTGTCCGACTAGTCTTTTCTACCTAATCTCGGCTATCTAGTCTTATCCATCTAGTATTTTCTTTCTAGTCTTGTCTGTATAGTCTAGTCTATCCTGTATACGAGTCTGGTATCTCAAATCTTGTTTGTGTTTAGTCTTTTTTTTTTCTAGTTTTGCCTTTCTAGTCTTGTCCGTCTAGTCTTGTCTTTGTAGTCTTATCTGACTAGTCTTTTCTATCTAGTATTGCATGTTTAGTGTTGTCTGCATAATCTTATCTATTAAATATTTTTCTGTGTTTCGGCTTTGAATAGTTTGAGTAAAGCAAATTCGTGCGAATTTAATGAGTTTGAGAATATTTATTCGAGTTTCTTGTAACGAGAAAGGCAAACATTAAAAAAGAATGTTGCGATCTGATTTCTGCTGCATTAGAGAATCCTTTTGTACATAATGGAATGCTTATCGCGTTGGGTGTCAAAGAGAAACGGTTGTTTATTAATAATTTACTGCACGTTGCTGCATTCCAGATTTGTGTGTTATCCGTAGATGTGAAAACTCAAAATTTCAGACATCACAAATTAGTTTCACATACATTAATTAGGTTTTTGCTGCTAGAGCTTTTAGATAATCATATTGTATTTACATGCAAATAGTTAGCATCTGCATATTCATAGTTTATAGCAAAGGTTCACAAACTGTGGTCTCCTGAGACCTTTGCGGATGGTACGCGACTACATCTAGAAAGAAAAAAAAAATAACACGTGAAGTTGCCAATACATTCGACAAAAATAGGGCAATAAAGCAAGAAGACATTTTCTTCGAATAACGTCTTACAAGACGGATATCTTCTATTACTCTTTAGCACAAGTTGCTCAAGATGCGTTGTGTGGGCCGTTGCATTCGCTGCGTCAAAGTAAGTAAGAAGTACGTTCAAGACCTAAAGTGTCAGGGCTGAATGGCAGCAGTTATTATAATAAAAAACACAGCAAATAGTCATTGCAATGAATTCACTCCTCCTCACAAATAACCAGAAACCCCACAATGGTCAATGAGTTCTTCATATTCCCCGTCTTCAAACTCGATTCGCCCAACTGTCGGAAGACTTCTAGTAAAACGTCTTTCTCCCAATGTCTATAGTATAGATAATGTAGTGCAGGGGTGGTGTAAGTGTAATAGATCTGCTTAAGATATCCGACGATGTAGTTTTTTCCCCTTGTCAGCGTCGTCAGTTGAGCGTTACATGGTATTACATCGATATTTAGTAGATATCTTGGCTATTGTATCTTATTTATATTTTACACTAGCTATAGCCAGGGGCTCCGCTTTTAATATCAATCAAATTAATTAGACTTGATTAATCAGATATACAGAAAACAGGGCTACAATTTACAATACTAGACCACCTGGATTAAGACCACCTGCAATTGTCTATTCTAGACTAGATGTTAAGACTATGTTATAGTAGACTGTACAAGGGTGGAATAGACAGAACTGTCCAGTACTAGACAACTGAACTAACCTGCAATGCACTGCATTAGACAAGGCTCGAACATAATGATCTAGATTATACTAGACTGGACTAAACATACTGAACTCGATTGGACTAGTCTGGACAAGGCATGAACATACCTCGAACTCAATAGTTCTAGACTTGTCTATATAACGCTTGAATATACTGAAATAATTTGGACTATGCTGAACAAGTCTGAAGCATACCAGTTCAGTATAAGTCCAGAGTCCAGAGATATTTTGTACATGGTTTCATTAACTATTGCCTACAGAATGCTGAATCTTAACTTATAGCCCGCGGTTTCGCTTTTTTATATTAGTCAAGTTAACAAGGGTTGATTAATCAGATATAAAAAAAACTGGACTAAAATATACAATACTATACAATCTAGATTAAAGTGCTTTATACGTTCTATTCTATACTAGACCACATTGTACTAGACTTTACTAGGGTGGAATACACTAAACTGTCAAGGACTGCACTGTACTAAAATGCACCAGACTGGACTAGTCTTGAATATAATGAATTATATTGGATTAGACTGGACCATTCTTAAACATAAGGAACTAGATTGGACTAGCCTCGACTAGGCTTGAACATAATCAACTTAGAAGTTTCAGGTGTTCAAGCCTAGTTGAGGCTAGTCCAATCTAGTTCCCTATGTTTAAGAATGGTCCAGTCTAATCCAATCTAATCCATTATATTCAAGCCTAGTGCAGTCTGGTCAATTCTAGTACAGTGCAGTCCTTGACAGTATTATGTTCAAGCCTAGTTAAGTAGAACTATCGAGTTCATTATGGAGTAGGCTGGACTAGGCTTAAATATAATAAACTAGATTGAGCTGCACAGGACTAGGCTTGAACATAATGCATTTCATTAAACTAGACTGTACTAGGCTTGAACATAATCAACTTGTTAGGACTAGACTGGACTATTCTTAAATATAATTAACTAGATTGGACGAGACAAGACTAGATTAGACTACACTGAACTAAGTATGATTGAACATAATTAAATTTTATACTAGACCGGATTAGGTTAGAAGATAATAAACTAGATTGGACTAGGCTGGACTTTTTTTGCCACAGAGGAGAGCAAATGCTCTCATGCTTTACGCACCCCCAAATATGGTTTCAATTTTGGGGAGTGTGGGCTTCACCAGCCCTCTAAGGCAGTCATACCCACTAAAACCATCTCCTCTTTATTTCTCTCCTGTAGTGTTCCCGTCTAGAGATACGCTCTGGAAAAATTCAAAACCGATGAGATAAAAGAGAGATTTCAGTACCAAATGCAGGAACGAATATCCAAACGGCCAGAAAACGCTCTAGTAGAGGTCAATGAAGCGTGGCAAAAGATCAAGCAGGACATCGAAGATACAGCAGCAGAGGTTGTGGAGTGGAAGAAGTGACAAAGGCGTAATAACTGGTACGATGAAGAATGCAAGGAAGCTCTGACAGAGAAGAACAAAGCCAGAGAAAAAGTACTACAACGAAATACTAGAGCGAATGTAGAGGATTATCGAAACAAACGGAAAGTTGAGAAAAAACTCTTCCGAAGAAAGAAATCTGAAAAAGATGAAGAAGATTTCGCGCAAAGAGAAAGAATGAGTAATGCCAACGAAACGCGGGGACTCTATCAAAAGGTCAGAAATGCAAGACTTGGCTACAAACAGCAGCCACTTCTGTGTAAGGATAAGGACGGCAGAGTAATCGGACACACAGAAAAGTGTATCAAGAGGTGGGGTCAGTACTTCAGGGACCTGCTCAACCAGAACACTCGCGTAGTCCAAGAGGAAAGTATAACGCCAACATCAACATCAATATTAGGGACTGAGCAAGTGGAGGAACCCACCTTAGAAGAAGTAGAGACTGCAGTGCGCAGGATCAAGAACAATAAGGCGCCAGGTGCAGATGGCATTCCAGGAGAATTGTTGAAGTATGGAGGTAGAGCCTTAATATCGTGCATGCATGATCTCATATTAAACATATGGAGAACGGAAAAGCTACCGGATGAATGGAAGCTAGGGATAATATGCCCATTGTACAAGAAAGGTGATAAGTTAGATTGTTCTAACTACAGGGGGATAACGCTGCTAAACATTGCATACAAGGTCTTCGCTAATGTGTTGTACCGTCGCTTACTACCATACGCAGAAGAGAATATCGGTGAATACCAGTGCAGTTTCCGCACAAACAGGTCAACCACAGACCAACTGTTTGGCATTTGGCAGATCCTGGAGAAATGTAATGAGTTCAATATCACGACACACCATCTATTCGTGGACTTCAGAGCAGCATACGACAGCGTTATAAGACACAAACTGTGGGGGATAATGACAAGTTTCGGATTCCCTGAAAAACTGACAGCCCTAACCAGAGTAACACTGTCTGAAGTATCGTCTGTAGTAAGAATACGAAACAAGTTGTCTGATACTTTTATAACAGAGGAAGGACTACGACAGGGAGACCCACTGGCAACTTGTTACTGCCACCCACTGTACTGTTTAACATCGTACTAAAAAAGGCCGTTAGGAGTAGTGGAGTGGATACTAACGGCACTGTGTACTTTAAATCAACACAACTATTGGCTTACGCAGACGACATTGATATAATTTGCAGAAGCGAACAGGCGACCAAAACTACTTACTCGCTGCTGGAGAAGGAAGCAAATAACCTAGGACTCACTGTCAACGTAAACAAAACGAAATACATGGTGGCTAATGAAACTCATCGGAAGGTAGGACCAACGCTAGAACTAGACGGAAAGCACTTTGACACAGTAGATACATTTGTGTACTTGGGCTCGCAACTGAACAGCGTAAACCGGATGGGCGAGGAGATTAGAAGGCGGATAACTCTTTATAACAGGTGCTATTATGGGCTACTTAAACTTTTTAGGTCCAAAACAATCCACCCCAAGCATAAGTGCACACTGTACAGGTCACTGATAAGACCGGTGGTAACCTATGGTGCAGAAGCATGGAGCTTAACACAGAGCGAAGAACAGGCTTTAAGTGTATTTGAGAGAAGAATGCTACGTGCAATATTTGGAGCGACCCAAGAACGAGGAATCTGGCGCCGAAGATATAATCACGAACTATATCAGCTCTACAATCAACAAGATATTGTGAGTTTCATCAAGGTGGCAAGATTGAGATGGCTCGGAAACATGCAGAGAATGGGTGATCATAGGGTTCCGAAAAAGTTGTTCAATGGCCAACCAGAGGGAAGGAGAAGGGCCGGAAGGCCAAGAGGGAGATGGAAGGATGCGGTAACAACTGACCTACAAAACAAAGTACGGGACTGGAGAACGTTGGCGAGTGATAGGTTCGCTTGGAGAAACATGCTGAAGGAGGCCCAGACCGGCAATCGGTTGTAGTGCCATTAAGAAGAAGAGGAAGAAGTGTTCCCGTCTTTCAGCCTTACATTCAACAGGTTTGGTCTTAATATCATTTTCTCAGGGGTCGCCTCTTTCTCTACTCTGTACTTCTAATTCATCTTTTGCTTTTTACCGCATCTCTTCTTCTACAAAATTCTTCACAGTTTCCCAGCTGTCCTTGTGCGCGATCATTTCCTCAATTATGCTTTCCGGGGACATGGCTGCCGTAGGTAGGTTTCTTTTTATATTGTCCCTTTCGTTATCCCAATTCCCACAATGGAATATTGTGTGTTCTGGAGTATCATCTACTTGTTCTGAACAGTATCGGCATTGTGCACTCCCCCTCTTTCCAATTCTCTCCGTCTAGGAGCAGAAGACTCCGTGTCCTGTAAGGCACTATCTAATGTGGAAATTTACCGAGTCTCTCTACCCATTTCTTGATGTCCGGTATCATCGTGGACAGGCTCGTTGCTTGTGGCAGGTATTCTAGTTAGAATGAAATGGTGTTCGGTCACCGACAATTAAAATATCTGTGGGTCCACCTTCCGACTTTAGCGAGGTCCCATTCTGTCTGCCACTTCTGGTAAGTCATTTCCCTCTGTTCCTTCCGGTCTGTTATTGTCATTGCCCTGTGTAGGTCATAGTCGCTTTCTCTCTTCGGCAAGGAGGTGTAACGGTACGAGGCACTGCATACGGTATGCACTGCATACTCTGAAGGCCATTAATCTTTAGGTGGACGTGATTTTTTTCCGATAGATTTGACGTCTTGTTGCCCCGACCCATAGCGGAGCTCCGTACATCACTATCGATTCCATTGCCATCGCTAGCACCTTCCTTTTCTGTTGTCCTGGAGCTCTAATATTAGGCAGTATGCTGCCTAGGGTATTCATTGTACGTTTCGCCTTCTCGCACGCATAGGGGGTATATCGCCCGAACGATAGCCCCTGTCTATTACCATGCCCAGATATTTTATCTGTCGTACGGGATAGATATCTTCTCCTGCCATGGTAAACTTTATAGGAGGTAGTTTTTTCCTATTTAGGACTATTGCCACGGTTTTATTCACGGCCACTTTCAATTCGTTCCGTTTCATCCACCTGTCTATAGTGGTTAACGTTACATTCACCTTCACCTAGCTCTTCGGGAATTTTTGAAGACGCCAATACGGCCAGGTCGTCCGCATAGCACACAAGTTCGACTCCCTTCTCCGTATCCCCAGGCATGACATCGTCATACTACACGTTCCGTAGGGTTGGCCCGAGGATCGTACCTTGCGGTACACCTTCCAGGATTTTCTTTTTCATCTTGGATGTTATCTGGATGACGCGATTTCTGAAGTATGATTGTACAGTGTTGATTAGGTACTCTAACTCCGCTCTTTTCAAGTTTGGATAGAATTATGTGCCACGGGGCAGAATTGAAGGCGGTTTGTACGTTAATAAGAACAAGGACACTCCATTGGCCTTGTTGCATTTTCTTTTCTGCATTGTGGATGAAGTGCTCTCCAGCGCAAATTGTGGTTTTCCCTCTACGAAGTCCGTACTGATTTCTATGTATTCCGTTTGTCTCAATTTACTCCTGAATTCTCTGGTTTACAATATTTTCGTACACCTTGACTAGCACACTGATCAGAATTTTGAGGAAGAATTCAGTGGTGTTCGCTCATTAACAGTTTGTTTCTCAGAATATTGGTCTATATTTAACAGCCTCGACCATTGTTTTTCTAGGTTTTTCAACTAGGATCAATTTTGCGAGTTTCCATGTATCGGGAAACCGGTTCGACTCCAGCAGGGTGTTGAAGAGGGTTACAAAGTATTCCGTATTACTGCCTATAACTACTGCCTTTACTGCTTCAGGCGATATTCCATCAGGGCCGGGAGACTTGCCTAACTTTATTTTTTTACATACCCTTATCATCTCGTCTTCATTAAGGTCGTGGGCGTTTGAGGAAGTGGTGAGAGGTCTATACCATCGATGGTAATCTTCCCCGCTAGTGATGAAAACTTGGTCGAAAACTTCTTCACGTTCCTGCAGCGGTAGTGTGATCTTCGGGTTGGGTGCATTTAATTGGGATCTGACGAATTTATATCCTTCACCGAAGATGTCAGTTTCTAGGCTGTCACATAATTTGTCAAAGTCAATATCAGAGGCACAGAAAAAAGCCTGGTCTTTTTTCTGTGCCTCTGATATTGACTTTTTGAGAGCTTGCTTTGCTTATTTGTATTCAGATCGTCTATTTCCTCTGTCTCCCACTTCTATGCTCCTTTGCAACCGCCTCCTTTTACGCTTTGTTTCTAAAATCTGATTTTGTATGTCTTATGACCATCAATAGGGCAACTTATAGTCTTCTCCGCACCTTAATAGTGGTGCGCTTTTCCTTTATGCTTTACCCAGAGACTCTTCACAGCTCTCCAAATTAATTTCCGTGTTATTAATTTCTCCCCTTGAAAGTCCTATTTAGTGTTACGATGTCTGTAATACCGTATCTCCACCTTGCTGTCATCCTCTTGCTTTTGGCAGGTATTCTAGTTAGAATGAAATGGTGTTCGCTCACCGACAGTTCGTTTCTCAGGACCGACCACCGCAGGTTTTTTGCTACTACCACGTCAATGACCAGGGTAAGATCAATGTATGATACTCCGTTATGTCGGACTAGGGTTGGTGTTCTCCCGTCGTTTAGAATGGTGAGACCCATGGACTCAGCCCATTCCAGCAGTACTTCCCCTCGTCTGTCCGTTTTTGTACCCCCCAATAAGTATTCTTCGCATTGAAGTCCCCCGTGAGTATCACGGAAGTAATAAATAAAAAAATAATAAAAGGAAGTAATCAATACAATAAAAGTCAGAAAGCTGCAGTACCTGGGTCACGTAATGTGGGGGGAAAGATATAGGTTCCTGCAAGAGATTATACAAGGCAAAATACAAGGACGGAGAAGCATAGGAAGAAGATGCATTTCCTGGTTGGATAACCTAAAAAAATGGTCCAACTGTAGTTCCATCGATCTATTTAGAGCTGCGATGTCGAAAGTGCGCATCGCCATGATGATTGCCAACCTTCTAAGAGGAGACGGCACTAAAAGAAGAAGTGAGTATCACATGCTTGTTTTGCCTTTTGGCTTTTAGCAGGTCCTGTTGCAGGTCTACCAGACTTTGTTAAAATATTGCATGTGGGCAGTTAGGGCTGATATAGACACTGTAGAGGGTGTTCACTTCCACGTTCACACGCACACAAAACAAGAGCCGGTACGGTACGATGTCACAGACATGTTTTTCGAAAGGTTTATGACGGAAACTAGGTGGTTTTGGTTGCTGTAGGTGTGGTAGCCACCGTTTTGGCATTTTGCAATGTTCGGCTCGCAAAGGACAATAAAATCTCAGCTGCGATTGTAGATGCCATGTCGTGAGCATTGGTGCTTCTATTGGCATTTAGTTGGAGTATGTTGAATGTTTATAGCCTTGCGACATCTTTCTAGCAACCGCTAGCGCTTTTTGGAAGGCCTTGCAATTCCTGTTTCCCGGCGATTGTCCATTTTCATTGCACAGCGGGCAGTAGGGTTCCTCCCAACACTGTAGGACTCTATGGCCTTCGCCCGAGCATTTTAGACACAGGCCCGCTCTATTCTCCCCGTTGCAGGTGCTGGCTTTATGGTCATATGCCCAACATTTGTAGCAGTGTTCTACCGCGATTCGTTCTTGTATCCTGCAGTGGCTGAGCCCTATTCTTATTTTCCCTTCCGCAATGAGTTTTTGAGCTTCTTCTTTTAGAGCTAAGACAGTGGCTGTTTGTGTACCCCTATATCCTGGTCTTAGGTGCCTAACCTTTAGTGTTTCATCTGCTTGTATATGGCCTGTTGCTAGGATCGCCTCCTTTACATCTTCCTCTAACGATAGATCATCTATGTCTCTTACCTGTAGTGTTTGTCATTACTAGGACTAGGTTGGACTTGACTTGAACATAAAGAACTAGATTGGTCTAGCCTGTACTAAGCTTAAACATAATCAACTTGTTAGGACTAGACTGAACTAGGCTCGAATACATTGAACTAGATTGAAATAAACAAGATTTTACTCGGACCAGCGCGGCGCGGCGAAAGAATGTATCTCATCTCGATGACGAGCGCGCGGTGTTTAGTTGTTCGTGCTGACGCATATTTCTTAACTCTTTTCTTAACTAACCTGCGCGTACCTCGGCGCATCCCTCGCCCCTCATACCTAGGTGCAGTACAGCTGCATTCTCTCGCCGGCCCGAGTATAGATTGGACTAGACTGGACTATGTTTGAACATAATTAACTAGTTTAGACCAGACTGAACTAGGCTTGAAGATAATGAACTAGATGGCACAGTCTAGTCCAATCTAGTTCATTATCTAGACTAGAAATGAATTAATAACACAGCCATATATATGCCGGATTTTTTTAAGAGACAGCCATGTCGATATCTCAAATAGGGTACATACTTTTCAAGTTTTTTTTTTTTTTAATATCAGTCAACATGGTGTGAAATGCAACTAATTTTGACTAAAACTAAATTTCAAGAATAAAACATATCTAATTTACATCTACATTTTTTAAAGATTAATTTAACAGGATATTAATAAATAACCAAAGAACAAACATCCACAGAAAAACGTTTATAACTCGATTTGTACTTTTCCCCACTTGTCTGCTTTCTGCCTAATTAAGTCTAATTAGGAAAACACCTTATCTCTCTCTGGTTAATATCAGGTAGATTATACTGTAAATATCTGTCTAGCAATTAAAACAATTGATTGATCTTAGGACCCAATTATCAGTCCAATAAAGTCTGTTAAAAAGTCTATTTCAAAATCAATTTGTGTCAGATCAAAATCAATACTGTGTCAGTCAATCTGTGATTTATTAGCAAGAAATTGTAAACCATTTTCCGACAGCGTCTTTTTAAGAGGAGCTTTATTGGAATTATCAGATTCACTTTTTACCAATAAAAATGAAAATCTTATTTTCAAGGCAAATTATGCCTCCCCTACCTTAAGGTCTAGAAATGTTTAAAATCGCCTTAAAAGTAAATTTAAGCAAGGAGGTAAATGTCTCCTAAACAAAGGAGAATATGTCACAAAAAAAAACTATATAAATTCATGAAGCCGGCAATAATTTATTAACGACCCAGAAAGAAGAAGAAGAAGTGTTACTTTATTTGAACACTCTATTCGTACTAAGAGTGCGAGAATGCCTTAAAAATGCACGACATCCATCCCACCGAAAAACACCAACAAAAATCCCTCCCGTATAAAATTACATTTTTTTTTTCTCACTCTCGGCCCACGACCACACACACACATAATCTCTCACCCTCTCTACCTCACCTACACAGAGTGTGTGCGGTCGGTATTGTAATTAAATTATGCGCATGGGCTCGCGTTATAATATGTAAGACCGTTGTCGACGCAGTTTTTATAATGGAACCCGGGCCCAAAGTGCCGCAGGAAAATTGCTATTATCAAAGCAGGAGGCCGGGGATAGGAATTGCCGGGAAGCTGCAGCCGGGGCAATGAAGTGGTTTGCCCTCCGGTGGCCACTTAGGCCTCTGCGTAAGGAAAACTACTCCTCTGTAGATGACTTCTCTCCTCTCACTTTCAACCAATTAATAAATATTACTTTGTATTATGAAACGGGCGATACTATATAATCAATCGAGAATGAGATTAAATCGTGGAAAGTTAGGAAAAGAGGTTGTCGCAGCGGCATAACTAGAAATATCACGTCCTCCGTAGTCAAGAATAGTCTAAGAAAAAGTTGGTTATATACAAATTTTAAACCAAACTAAACAGACAAGACTAGACAGGCAAGACTAGACAGACAAGACTAGACAGACAAGACTTGACAGAAAAGACTACATACTAACAATAAGTATAATTATATTTAGGTTTAAATTTTATGATTTTGTTTCGGGGAAGGGTGAAAGGGATTATATTGGGGCGGTGAGTTAATGGCAATAATTAACGTGGGGTTGTGAAATGTGCAAAAAATTCGCAGTAATCAGATTAGGGACGTAATTAAAAAAAAATTGTGCAAATATTTCTCCGGGTTGATGAGCAGGTCGCGAAAAGAGCGTGCGTTGCGAAACGGATGCGAATTTCTTTTTTTCCCAAACGTGAAATTTTATAATTGCGAAAGAGTTTCTATTTATTTCTCATTACATAGTTAATTATTCTACAGGAAGCGTTGCTTTCACAGTTTTTTCTAGTTTTATGCTCTAAGTTTTCACTCCGCACGGTTTAGCAAAAAATAACCTTGCAATGGTGTGGTCTTCAAATCAGAAATTTTCCACGCTTGTTGGGACACTCTTTATTAAGGAAGCATATAGAAATTATCCGCACAAAAAGAAGCTTCATTAAAGATAACAATCACGATTTTTGTTTAATTTATTGCTATTTTACTCATAAACTTAATAAAGTCGGAACACAGCCTGAATATATAAATATATTCAACCTTTCCGGAGCTCTATAACATTATTGACTATATTATCATATTGACTATAGTGAATCCGGATTTAACGGAGCCGGACCATGTTTGCTTTGTGCTCAACTGTGCACCAACTAGTATTATGTCTTTATCGCCAATTAACCACGGGTTGAATTCAAACCGGTTTTTGTGCCTTCATTTCCCTAAACAGTTCCTCCTGCTGCCGCCGAATTTGGACAGAAAGAAAAAGGTCTTGCGATTTCCCAACCTGCGTGCCTTCGCCGCCTTCACCCGTTACTCCAACTGTGTCAATCTCCATACCGAGTCTAGATCGGGGTTTCATCGTTTCTACCAGCCGTATTTCAAGCGAAATTAAGTCCGCGTCGATCCGGCGGTTTGATTGTCTGTTCGGTTTATGGCCGGCAAACTTGCACGCGTCCTCCGGTTCGCGTCGACTGGTGCGTGTCGCGTCGGTTGACGAGTTCGTTCGGTCGGCGGGTAATCGCCGTTTGCCTTTACGGCCGGTTAATGATCGATCTGTACCACCCCACCCGTCGTCATTTGCCTATCTGCCGCATTGCCTTTTCGCATTTCAGGCGATATAAATCATTGCCAACGGCATTCGCCAAGCAAACGTTTTCATTATATTTCCAATTTAAATTGAAACACTAAACTAAAAAGGTTAAACTAGATACTGAAAGCTTGGCAGAAAAAGTTCAGCAGATAAGATTAACTTCGAGATTAACAGATTTAAGATTAACACGAAACTTCGTCACGTCTAGCTTCGTGCAGATCGTGTAGATTTACTGTAGATAAGACTATAAAAGAGTAGTCAGTCAAGACTAGACAAACAAGGCAAATAAAGACTAGAGGGACATGACTAGGCAGCCTAGACTAGGCAGACAAGACTAGACCAGGCTCGAGAGACAAGACTAGGCAGACAAGACTGCACAGACAAAACTAGATAGACAAGACTAGACAGACAAGGCTAGACAGAAAAGACTACACTGACGAGGCAGATAGACAAGATTAGACAGACAAAACGAGACAGACAAGACTAGACAAGGCTAGAGAGACAAGACTAGACAGTCAAAACTAACAACATATAAATTAGATAGACAACAGTAGACAGACAAGACTAGACATATGAGATTCAGTAGGCATGACTATACAGATGAAATTGAGTAGACTAGACTAGACAAACAAGATTAGACGAGCAAGACAGAACTATACATACAATACTAGACGGACAAGACTAGACAGACAAGGTTAGAGAGACAAGATTAAATAGACAAGACTTGAAAAACAGGACTAGACGGTCAAGATTAGACAGTTTAGGCTATAGAAACTATACTAGATAGACAACATGAGAGAGATAATACTATACAGTTGAGATTAGAAAGATATGACTAAACAGATTAGAATAAACAGACAGGTTAATCAAAGAGGTTAGAGCAAGACTAGGCAGATGATACTACATAGACAAGACTAGACAGACAAGATTAGACAGACAAGACTAGACAGACAAGACTAGACAGACAAGACTAGAAAAAACAAGAGAGATAAGACAAGACTAGACAGAAAAATCTAGGCAGATCAGACTAGACAGACAGTGCAAGAAAGACAAATGCAGGCGAGAATACACAGGCAAGGCTAGACATACAAGACTAGACAGACAAGACTGGAGAGGCAAGACTAAACAGACAAGATTACACAGATAAGTTAGATAAACAAGACTAGACACATGAGATTAAACAGGAATAACTAAACAGATGGGATTTGGTAGACAAGTCTTGACAGTCAAGACTAGATAGGTATGATTAAGAAGGCAAGGCTAAATAGGCAACACTTGATAAGCAGGACTAGACGGACAAGACTAGACAGACGAGACTAGACAGACAAGATTAGATAGACAACACTTTATAATCCAGAGTAGACAAACAATACTATACTGTCGGGACTAGATAGATAAGATTAGACAAACGAGGTAAGACAGGCAAGTCGAGACAGACAAGATTATGCATATGGCATTAGACAGACATGACTAAACAGATGAGATTAAACATTCGGTCAAGAGATTAGACAGGAGTAAGCATGCGACACTACACAGATAAGACTGTACAGACAAGTTTAGATATATAAGATTAGACAGACAAGGCAAGAGAGGCAAGATTTGACAGACAAGACTCGACAGAGAAGATAGAAGAGACTAGACAGAAAAATACTATACAAGCAAATCTAGACATATACTATTATACAGGTATTACTGAAGATGAGATAAAACAGACATGACTACATAGTCCAGGCTAGATGCACAACATTGGGCAAACAAAACTGAATAGGCAAGACTAGGCACTAGGCAAATCGACTAAACGGATGAAATTTGACAGACATGACAAAACAGATAAGATTTCACCGTCTGGACTAGACTGTCAAGATTGGATAGACTAGACTGGATAGCCAACACTAGATAGACAGGATCACCATATAACGTATGTGCTCCAAAGTACATTGGAAGCTGTTTAAAATAGAACATCTACGGCGATTTCTCTGAATCTCCTTACATTGTACTTTGCGGAGTTCCAATCCATAATCTCATAGAGTATTCTGCCTTGGGAATGCTTGCCACAAATTGAATGAATGTTAGTTGCGCGAAAGATAATTATCCGAAAAGTAATGGGTATCAAAGCACTGACTCCTGTAGACCCCATTTCCAGAAGCTCGACAAGAAATACAAATTTGTGTTACCGTGAACTAGCAAACTACATCCATTAACAGAAGAGTAAATGTAAGAAAAGTATTTAGGAAACTATTTTCTTTAATTCACAAATTGACTAATAATATAAATAAAATATAATTATTAGTACGGTGAGGCTCCTGCATTTTACGGCTAAGAGAGACCAGGAGGTTACACGAAATGATATAACTTGAAAATTGAAAATAATTATCAACATCCATAGACGCGTTTCTGCCTTTTGGCTGGATGTTCATGCGTCACTCGTCTATATGCTCATAATTGTTTTCATTTATCATGTTATGTCATTTCTTGTGAACGTGTGATCTCTCTTAGCAGCAAAATGCAGGAGCCACACCGTACTAATAATTATATTAATTTATGTAATTAGTCAATTTGTGAATTAAAGAACATGGTTTCCTTAAAATTTGAGAATTTACATAGTAATTTTTTCCTATTTTTTTATAGAAGTGAAAATGGTATCAAGAACAAATTATCTGTATAAACACCAACACAATGCAGGAAATAAAAACCATCTATATAGGCCCAAAATAAACTTAGCACCATGTTGAAAAATTTAAAACTACCAACTCCCACTCAGCCTAACAAAGGAAAATCCTTTGAACAATTTAAGGGGATGACAAAATAAATCCTCCTCTCCAATATAATCTACAACCCTGAAGATTTTATACTAAATAGTAAAAACTGCAGGAGTAAATTGTATATATCTTATGTTTGACACTTCTTGTAGATTACATATCTCCTGGGTAATAAATTATTTGATTGATTGACTAAGTGAATGCAATGGAACTATTCTTTACTCCAGAAAAGGTTCCCAATTCTGAAGCAATTATACCCGCAAGCGAGGAAAAATCTAAATCAACTAACAATAAAGACAAATTTAATCTTGTAATGACAAAAGCTATAAAAGCATCCAAAAACTGTATGAGCTCGGCAACTCGGCAAGAAAATCAGTCATGGAGAAGACATAAACAACAAAATTAATGTTATCAATATAACGAATCCCCATAAGGTAGCAGATGCTTCCAAAAACGTTTTTGAATGCGCCCCTACTATTTACCAATAATGTCCCATCAATCAGCATCAATAATGATCATATACTTTGTATTAATATAATATTTTTGTTGACTAACTAATAAAGTGAATTAAGTAAACTTTAAAAAATAAAATTCATTTACACTGGACACTGGACAAAAGTTCAATTCGTAATTAGACAATCAAAAACAAATGATATAAAATGGTTGTTTGTGCGGGGATTCATGCCGAGGATCACTATTGCTACTAGAATTAATCCTGTAACAAGACCAAACACGGGCGGGGTACCATCAGATTCATGCTTGGACCACATTTTCTCAAATATAGATAATCAATATCAACTTCAGGCTGTAGTTCTAAATTACTATATTACAGACCACAGAGCAGTCTCTTTTGCTATCAAGCACCCAGTCACAAGGTGCCGAAATATAAATGTACACACTATAAAAAAAATTTAAATAGAAAAATTCTCGAATCTCATGCGCAATATAGGCTGGTCTGACGTATGTTCTTGAGGTCTAATGGTCTCGCTCAGAAAAAAAGATACGCTACAGGAAAAATTGAGCAAGGAACCATTTAATCTCAAGTTAAAATCATACTGTAATAAGTACAAAAATAAATTCAGAAGTTTAATCCGCATAGCAAAAGACAATTATTTAAAAAATTTAATTACTGAAGCAGCGAACGACACCAAGTTACTATGGGATACAATAACTTCAGCCATTGGACGTAAAAATAAAAATACAAAATTTAATATAAAATCTATTAATATTCAGGGTGAATTGGTGGAGGTGGCAAGAGAACCTGTGGCTTGTGCCAATGCCTTCAACCAACATTTCCGTACGGTAGGAACAAGGATGGCTTTGACCTTGCCGGGGGTGGATTGGGAGCCTGATGAGGGTGAGGAGGTAACAACTCCACATTGCACAGTGCCGTGGTGGCACAAAATAATATATTAACATCTATGCTGGGTAAGCTGAGGACGGATTCGGCAGGTGCGATCTACAGGGAGTTGCAGATACTTCGTCTAACTGAGCTGTATAAGTTCAGTTATGTGACGTGTGTGGAATTCCCTAGGGCGATTCAGCGTGGTCGAGCATGGCCATGGAACCAGGAGGGAGGTGAGCGGCACCCTGGCCACCCCCAGGAGATTTACCTCGCATGGCATGGGACACTGGTCCTACCTCGGTCCCAGGATATATAATGAGCTTCCTCTGAAGATCCGTTCTGCCAATAACTTTGGTCAATTCTCTAATTTACTACGAGCCTACCTAGCAATGCCTACTGGTGTCCATGGCTGCCGAAGACATCTACAGTTCTGTAGTTTCTATTCATACTCCCAAATCAACAATTAGAAGATATAAAATTTTATTTTTTTATAGTGTTCATTTTAGTTAATTTTATTTTTTTTAATTTTTACCATTTAATAGCAAGACATTTTATTTTATTGAATAATATTAAGTTAAAATCAATGAAATGTAGGTAAATATTTATTAATAATTTTAGTGCAGAGCTCCTTGCCACGCTCTGGCTTCGCCACTGTGGCAAGTAATTTCTTAATGTACCTTATAAACAAATTAAAAAAAACCTGTATATTTAGAAGAAATAAAGATGATAAAAAAAATATATATATTTCGCACATTCAACAGAAAAGTGACACAAGTGTGGATTACTGATTTGTGAGAACAAATACTAAAAACAACATCCTACATACCCAATTTTCAGTTTAAAAAAATGGCTATTTTTCATCCGCTATTTCGCACTTGTGTCACTTTTCTGTTGGAGGTGCGATATGTGGATGATATAATACAATGGAAATGGAAGTGATACAAAAAAAAACTGAAAAATAAAGCCAGCTGTGCTTTGGATATGTTACCATGTTGTAACATGGTATAGCATACATAATCAGGAAGTTGTCAGTGAGTTTGGCGATATTGTTTCATTAAGGAATTTGACAACATATAGGATTATGGTATGGCATGAGTATCGCCTATGAACCTTTCGAGCAGCACGTCATTGTGACCCACGTTAAGCAGCACCTGGAGTCCGCCGCGGACCCCATACATTCATATGGTTTGTTACAGTTTTTTCCTCTTTTACCACACAAGTTAGGTGAATTAGAAAAAACAAAGTTATATTTTTCAACCAATATGTTTATTTAAAAATAGGAAAACAGAAATTTGTATGTAAAAATATAATATAATTAAAATTTAAAAGAGTTATGTCTTATTATTCGTGATACACTCTTTGAAGTATGCAATCACTTCTTTATTTGAATGTAGGGGAAAAATATGCTTTTTGCATGTTGAATGTTTTATTTTCACTTTTCGATCCATAGATCTTGGACATAAAAAACATGTTGCTTTGTTAGCTGAGTTAGTTGCTTGGGGTACTACTGTAGAGGGTGTTTCTATAGTATAGCCCAATGAAAGTAAACCCGATCTTATTCCCTTTTGCAGGGATCGGGGGTTTTGTAGACGGACTGCGATGATTTGAGCGATTAATTAGCGACTAAGTCGTAGCAAAAATATTTTCCTTTAGGCAGTTGTTTTTGCAAAGCTCTCTGGATAAAATGTGGTCCACAATACATACGAAGCAATTGCATCCACATCCAACATATTGAAAAATAACGTCATAGGCGCCTAGTATTTCTTATGCACGAATAATTTGTTGCCAAATGATCCATCGCGTCAACACCACCCTTATACCGGTTGTAGTCCAATGTTATTTGGGGTTTCTTGTCTTCTTCGTCAACAATGCTCCTATCATGTGACATCGTTGATAAGACACATACAGCATTTGATTTTTTTGGTACGTATGAAAGCAAAGTTATTTTTTCAGTATGGCCAAATAATGTTGAATACACTTCTCTGGTTTTAGTTGGTAAAAACTGTCGTAGAATTTCAGCCTTTTTTTTCCTAAGTGTGCCAATATAGGAGGTTTTCATAGCGAGTAATTCTGTTGCTAGCGGAATACTGGTAAAAAAATGGTCGGTTGTTATATTTCTGCCTTTATTGAACCATTTTCTCGTCACGTCCTTTACCACTCTTTGCACTTGATTTACCTCCCTCGGGACTTAGGTAGTTTGCCTAAGTATGTTTGGCTATTCAGTGGATACCAGGTCTCGCTATCAACGGCCCACCAAATGTTTATGTCGTATTTGGCAGGCTTACTCTCCATGTATTGTCCTATAACGGGAACTAATTGTTCATCTACCGTCAGAAATGCACCAGGGGTGTACAGAGTTGACAATTGCTGATTGGGACATGGGGTCCGTAGCGGACCACAAGTGCTGCTGCCCGTGACTTTTGTCTTTGATGTGATATATCTCTAAGGCTGTGATTGTCGCAATAAAGCCAAATTTGTGCCGAACATGTAAAATACAATAGGAATAGGTGTTCTAGAAGCCCAGCCGCTCCTCTCAAACTGGTAAAAACAAGACAAATTTTCTCTGGGGTCCATTGCGGACCCCACTTGCTACTCGAAATTACTCATTTAAAAATGAAAAATGCTTAAAACCTCAGTAAGCATCTCTGTCCACAAGAAAGGAGACAAATCAAAGATAGACAATTATAGGTCAATTTCCTTAATATCGACATTTTCGAGATTAATCGAATATAAAGATCTAATGAAGATGTGAAGAAAGTTTTGATGAAGTGTGGAATAAAACACAAAAATCGTAGTGAACGCGCGTATAGAAGAATACATGCCGAAATTCAAAGAAAGATAAGGAGATGAAAATGCAAAGGAAGGAAATGCAGGAATGCAAAAAATGAGAACCATGACAAAAAATATGATTTGTTCAATCTCCATAGCTGAAAGAAGTTTTCGGAATTAAACGAAGCAGCAATACTGGAAATTTGGAGGAAAGTAATGGACACTCATAATAGATTAGAGGTATATCCCTTATTAACACAGGATATAAAGTATTCTCTCTAATTCTATTAGAGCGACTGACTGCGTGTATAGAATACCAAATAGTAGATTACCAGTGTAGATTCAGAAAGAATAGATCAACATTAGATCAGATTTCCACTATAAGGCAGTAGATGGGGAAGTATTGGGAATACAACAAAACATTGCATCAGCTTTTTATAGATTTTAAGCAAGCGTAAGCATCCTAAGAGTGGAATTGTGGAATACCATGGCAGAACTGGTCGTTCCGAAAAAGCTGACCAGTCTCACAGAAGCTTGTGTAGAGGGATCTTTAAGTGCAGTAAGACTTGAAGGAAAATTGTCAACAATCTTTCCAATCAACGGTGGTCTCCAACAAGGAGATGTGTCATCCCCACTCCTCTTTAACATCGTCTTGGAAGGCACCGTACGAAGGGCAAACATAGAAACGCGCCTATTTGGAAATCAGGGTCCGCGCATTGTAGTAGCTTTCGCTGATGATTTAGATATAGTAGGAAATACAACTACCAAGGTTGAGGAAGATTTAATTATACTGGAAAATGCTGCAAAGAAGGTTGACCTACAAATAAACGAAGATAAAACAAAATACATGACTCCAACAAGAACAGAACGAAGAGACAGGATAGGGCAAAATGTGACAATGGACCACCATACTTTTGAAAGGGTTCATGAGTTTAAATATTTGGGAGCTACAATCACCTCAGATAACAATATAACACAAGAGATTAACAACATAATTCAGGCAACCAATCGTTGCTATTTTGCACTACAAAAAATAATTAAATCGGAAAATGTAACCCGCCATACGAAATTAAAAATTTATCATGCAATTATAAGGCCTATAATGACATATGCATGTGAAACATGGACGATGACAAAACAAAATGAGAACCGACTAAAAATCGCACAATAAAGAATTCTTAGAAGGATATATGGACCAATCAAGGACAACACCACACAACAATACAGAATTAGAACTAACAGGGAAGTGCAAGAACTATATAACCAACCAGATATAGTAAAAATAATAAAGGCAGAGAGATTGAGATGGGCCGAACATGTGAAGAGACAAGACCAACGTGTCGTAAAACTGGTGTTGGAAGAGACCCCGGTAGGAAAGCGGCCGCTGGGAAGGCCAAGGATGCGGTGGAAAGATAACATTGCAGCGGACTTACGGACCCTAAATGTTCAACGACCAGAAGAACTTATGATGGACCGCAGCAAGTGCAGGCGAATTGTAATGTCAGCGAAGACCCACCCCGGGTTGTGAGCTACATAGAGAGACTCATTATGTAGACAATTTATAATGACATCGGAAGAGAAAATTATGAGGAACTGATTGCTGTGACCGGCCCGCCAATTACAAAAGACGAAGTTGCTAAAGCGCTAAAAATGGCGACAAACTGAAAAGTGGTCCCAATGGAATAACCACGGAGGTCCTAAAACTTTTGAGCAAAAATAGCATAAACCTTTTAATGTCATATATAATACAGAATAAAACAGAACTTTTTAATGCCATCTATAATACAGTAGTACTACCACCAGAAAAAAGCAATAAACATAAACGGAAGAATCATAAATTACATGCGGAATACGGATGACACGCTGATACTAGCAACAACATGCGACGATCTCTAAATACTTATGAATAGAATAGCCTATACTTGTAACGATTTGGATTAAAACTTAACCTCGATAAAACAAAATACATATATGATTATAAGCAAAGATAACGATATCCAAAATACCGGCATTACCGTCAACGGAACAAACCTCAAAAGAATTTCGAAGTCATTGTATCTCCGATGTAATATAAACGAAAAGTGCGATCCATTGAGATTAAAATCCGAATAGAGAGAGTTTGCGCAGAAATTTTAGACTTAGTCACGACATGACGCTAAGCCGCTGAGTACGTATGGTAAAGTATTATCTTTTCCCTGTTCTGCTATACGGGATATAGGCCTGGACACTCACAGAGGCAATGTTAGAACGTTTGACCACATTTGAGATATGGGTGTACAGAAAAATGCTCAAAATCAGTTTTTTTCCGACGCTTAAATAAAGAAACGGAAATACTTCGGCCATATTATGATAGATAGTGATAGGTATGAAATACTACACCTCACCATACAAGGAAAGATTGATAGCAGAAGAAGGCTTGAAAACGTTCCTCCTGACTAAAGAATCTTAAGAAGTGGTGCGGACCGACAACAGCTTTTCCGGGCTGATGCACACAAAATTATCATCAACAACATGGTTGCTATCTAGAGATGAGCATGAGATGCCATTGTCCCATCTCATCGTCCCATGGGATGGGATGAGTTGTATGAACGTTGAGGGGGATGGGATCGGATGGGACAACAAATTTGTATGGGACGGAGTTGGAGGAGTTTTGATAATCTTGTAAATCTAGTTGCATAATTAATTGCTTATCGTGCCAATACGCACATTTTCCATAAAATGTTCAGCCCAGGAGATTTCTTTGAAAACGATGTAGTTCCTGACGATGAACTCTTACGATCCGTTTGCGACGAAAAAGATTTACTGACTGACAGGTCTGCTGTATGGGAAAAATGGGATGAATGGGATGGGCTACGCGACCGGGATGGGATGGGATAAATGGGATGTGTTGGGACGAAAATTTTAGGTTTGTGGGATGAGACTGTGGGAGTAAAATGTGATGGGATGGGACCGTGACAGGTATCCGTCCCACGGGATAGGATCTGGAGCGAGAATATTGTATTGCCATCATGCTCACCAACGATCGTTGAACGGCCACGGCACCCATTGAAGAAGAAGAATGGAGATGGAAAAATATAGCAAGGAAAATAGACTAATGCAATTTAAAATGAAAATAAATATTATATTAAACGAACAACACAGCTTCAGGAAAAGAAAATCGAACAATACAGCAATGATTGCATTTTATACAAAAGTGCTGTATGAGGTAGATAAAGACAAAGGCCTTCGACTGCATTCTGCAATCTACATTCATAAACAAACTGCTAGAAATAAACTCACTCACAAATAAACACACTCATAAACCGTATGCGTGACCGTCAGCGGTCAAGGCCGGCTTATGCTAAGTGCCAAAGTCAAAATAATTAATTGTTAACACTACTGTGAGTGACAGATTTATTCTGTTGAACTGGTATACTTATAATAATAATAAAAAGAACAAACTGTTCAGGTATTGCATTATAAAAATGACGGGTCGTTGGATCCAGTCGTTTCTCCACAACAGAATATTTTGTAAAAATCAACCAAAATCACAAAAATGTTCTCTCCAATTCAATACCAAGTACCGATATTAGTGTGCCACAGGGAGACTCGCGCCCGCACTATTTTCAATCTATACAGCTGATATCATTAAATATGTAAGTGGGAAACATTGAAACCTGAATTCGGACGATACCAGCTCTAATTTAATATCGGTCCTGATATCGGTGTGCCATAGGGAGGATATTTTCCATCCATACAGCCGTTATTATCAAATATATAAGTGGTAGAGATTGAACCCTGTATTCGGACGATGCTTTAATATTACTTGCATAATATTAGAAGAAACGGTAATTGAGACTGAATTAGAAGCTAACAGGGCACTGTAGTGTTTTAATATTTTTGAATGAATGGCACCTCTGAAAAATAAAAAATCGTGGCACCACTGACTCTGTGACAATTGTGACATCCTTGACTAGTGGTGGATCTAAAATCAGAATAATAGGGGATATTATCACAACGCTGGGGTGGAAAGAAAAAATAAAAAATTGACGATATGCGGTAGCAATTTAATGCAAAATAAAACGGCCAAGTGCGTGTCGGGCCACGCGCAATGTGGGGGTTTTCTAGTTGCTATTCTTACTCTTATAACTTAAGACTTAAATGTCTAGAAAATTTTACGAATAACTTAATCAGCTGACATTGATAGAATTGTTGAAACCATCCTACGTTATAGAAAATCTACAAACTTAAAACAAACGGAACACAGCCTGAATATATAAACATATTCAGTAGGGAAAGATGATGCGTTCTGGCGCCACCACCTCCTTATTGGTTTTACATGCAATCTAGCCCCTTATGGGGGAATTACATGTAAAATCTAGCACGATGCCCCTTATGGAGATTTACATGTAAATCTAGCACGAAGCCCCTTATGGGGAATCCTATGCAAAATAGTTCTGAACGCGTCCGAGCGAGAATGTCTAGATGACGCTGCAAGATACGTGTATGTTGGATAGTGGGAAAATTCAAAATGAGGGGTGAGGGGTGAAAATTCAGATAGGGGTTGATTCAATTGAGATTAGGGAGGATTTAGATTGATAAGACTAGACAGACAAGACTAGGCGGACAAGACTGGACAGACAAGACTAGACAGACAAGACTAGACAGACAAGACTAGATGGACAAGACTAGACGGACTCACACCCTGTTTAGCGTGGGGTCACATAGACCTCACACCCTGCTTAGCGTGGGGTTACATAGACCTCACACCCTGTTTGGCGTGGGGTCACATAGACCTCACACCCTGTTTAGCGTGATGAAAAGTGGATGCAAGTAGATGAAAAGTGGATGCAAGTAAATGAAAAGTGTATGCAAGTAGATGAAAGTGGATGCCAGAAAAATGAACTCTTTGGTATTTATATAAATGAAAAACATTAATACGATCTGGTTCACAGACAAGTTTAAGAAATTTCGCTTACTCATAGGAAATTATTCGGATAAATATAAGGTCTGTATAGTCTTGTCCGTTCTTGTTCGACCTTGTTCGGTATTGTCCGATCTTGTCCGGTCTAAAACCAATAATCTCATTTGAATCAATCCGTAATATGTTTGCAATCACTTATGTATGCATACACGATTGTCCGCTACCCATCCGCAACTCATTTTGAATTTTCTCCGCTTGTCTGTCTGTCTAATCTAGTCTGTCTAGTCTAGTCCCTCTATTCTTGCCTGGTGTTATGACTGACAAACATCCGGTTGCGTCTAATCAACAAGCCGCAAATCAAAATAAAACGTAGATAACACAATGAAAGTAAAAATATAAACATTATTAACAATTATAAGAAAAACAATCGAAAATATATTTTAGTTGAATTAAACAATCCCTTAGATATTTTAGTTTTAGTCTAATCTAATTTTATGTATTTAGCTTGGTCTGTCTAATTTCATGTATTTAGCCCAAAACTGTCTAGCTTCATCTAACTAGTCTCGTCTGTCTAGTCTTGTCTGTCTAGTCTTGTCTGTTCAGTCTTGTCCATTACATATAAATTGAGGGAAAAGGTCAACTGTAATTATTTATTCGTTAATCAGCCAATCAGCATCGAGATAATTAGTTTAGCAATATCTGCCGCGGCTGATGACGTCATCTACTGAGGGGTAGGCGGTCGGGCGGTATCTCCCTTAAGGCACATGCTAGAGCCGTTCTGACACCAGATTTGATTTTTCTCATCAAATGGTTTAAAATGGTTTAGTCTAGTCCGTCTAGTCTTGTCCATCTAGTCTTGTCTGTCTAGTCTTGTCTGTCTAGTCTTGTCTGTCTAGTCTTGTCTGTCCAGTCTTGTCCGCCTAGTCTTGTCTGTCTAGTCTTATCAATCTAAATCCTCCCTAATCTCAATTGAATCAACCCCTATCTGAATTTTCACCCCTCACCCCTCATTTTGAATTTTCCCACTATCCAACGTACACGTATCTTGCAGCGTCATCTAGACATTCTCGCTCGGACGCGTTCAGAACTATTTTGCATAGGATTCCCCATAAGGGGCTTCGTGCTAGATTTACATGTAAATCTCCATAAGGGGCATCGTGCTAGATTTTACTTGTAATTCCCCCATAAGGGGCTAGATTGCATGTAAAACCCATAAGGAGGTGGTGGCGCCAGAACGCATCATCTTTCCCTACTATATTCAGGAGCTATTCCGGAGCTCTATAACAATTGAGCTTTTTAGGACTACCAAAACGAATCTCACATGAAATTTCTAAGTTATTTTATAGCTTTCAGTCCACCTTCGTGGCACTCAACAGAAATCATAAAAATGACATTGTTTTTAAGATAATGTCTTTCTGATACCTTAAGTGGATAGCCATCTGTCGACGCGTTTCGAGATTTATCTCTCATCAGCACAGCTTTGCTTCTATGAACAATAATTTTTAAACCAGTCACTTGAAAACCCATGTGGTGTTTAGGGTTAGATGTTTATAATTTTGACATTTTGTGAGAGACATGAGAGACTGAACTGATAAGATAGAATTGGAGAAACCATCCTAGGTTATAAATCATACAAACTTAAAACAAACGGAACACAGCCTGAATATATAAATATATTCCGCCTTTCCGGCCACAACGGAGCTCTATTACAACTATTGCAAGGTGGACTGAAAGCTATAAAATAACTTACAAATTTCATGTGAGATTTGTTTTGATAGTCCTAAAAGACTCAATAATTGTTATAGAGCTCCGGAAAGGCTGAATATATTTATATATCTAGGCTGTGTTCCGTTTGTTTTAAGCTGACATTAATGTTGTCGAGTTTGACGTTCAACATAACCAATAATATATTGGTAAATGACGCGGCTGCCGCTCGATTTGTTACATTTTATTAGTTGGTCGACTATTACTCGTAAACTAATAAAGCCTACTTAGGATGATTGATTGATGATTTTTTGATTTTTTTCACATTTCAGGAAACAGCCATTTAGCTGGCTGGGGGGGGGGGGGGGTTCGGGCACTTGTCTCTAACAAAAATTAGCACTTTAAATATTAATATTTTACAAACGGTTCTCTTAATCGAAATTATTGTTTTCACAAACCTTTAATATTTTTGAAAGACCTCTTCAACGACACCCTACACGATTGGTTAGACGTAAAAAAAAGTCCCCACTCCTTTAGGGTAAAGGAGGTACCCAAAAAAAATTTGTTTTCAAGATTTTATTTTACCACTTTGTCGGCGTGACTAATCAGTATATCCATGCCAAATTACAGCTTTATATTTCCAATAGTCTCTGAGCTAAACTGCAAACGGACGGACGGACGGACAGACATATCGAAACTATAAGGGTTCTTTGTTGATAACAACGAAACCTTAAAAACCAACGAAAAGGTAAAAAAGAACCGGCAATTAATTATCTTGAACTATACTTTTACAATATTTTGAAAATAATCTTTTCAAACATTTATTTACTTGAAAGTTTAATATTCTTCTGATACAGTCCAGTATAATCCAATCTTTCCTAAAGGCAAGACAGTTAGAACTAGTCTTTTAGCTAGTCTGGTTCCGAACTGACACTCGATGTAACCCTTTGAGACAGGCCTAATACCGCTCTGTCTCAAAGGGCTACATCGATAGTTTCCCACCTTTTTGATACGAAAATGTGATGCTAATTTAAAGCAATTTCGGTCTAAACATTATACCGGTGCGATATTATTTGAACCATCTCGAAATATTGTAATAGCTTTGAACACAAATTCCTGTGTACGGTCTCTTTATTTTGGCCACACCAATGTTTGAATTTCCAGTTCTTCTAGGAAGTCTAAAGTGATTCGCACAGTATGTGGTCTTGCGTTATCCTGCATTAACAAAAAAATTTGATCTATTCCCTCATATGACACAGGGACAACATGTTCTCCTAACGCAATGTCAACATAGAGATTAGCGTTAAGTTGTCCTGGAATTACAACAAGGTCCGTTTTACTATCGATACTAATACCATCCCAAACCGTAACTGAACCACCTCAAAATATTTCGACTTTTTGGACAGTAGCAGCTGCGTAGCGTTCTCCTGAGCGTCTGTAAACACATACTCGGCCTTCGCAACGAGTAATACGGAACCTTGATTCTTCCGTGAAGAGTACAAACTTCCATTGTCGAAGTTTCCATGCGACACGTTCACGAGCATTAATTTTGGAACGGGTCGTCTTCGTCCCTCAACCTTTTCCTAATTGTCTGGTCTGATACAGTGACCCCATGATAATCGTCTATGATGGAGATTAAGAGTTTTTCGCTGTAGAAACTCTATTGCGAAAACTCGAAATCAGTAAAAATCGGTCTTGATTTTGAGTTGTTTTCCTTTTGCGCTTGGTATATTAACCTGTATCTAAGTGCCTGTTCCACAATCGCTGAATAACAGACAGTCTTAGGTTTATTGAAATTTGTCGAAGACTATCGCCGTTTTCAATTAATGTTATAGCACGAACAACTTCCACTTCGTTGAGATGCCTCATTTTCAATTAACTTAAGGCAAACTGTCAGTTGCAAATATCTTCGTCTGCATATTGATCTGAACAAGGCTTCACTAGCTCTTTAAATCAAATTTGGGATACATTATTTCAGTTTAGTTTTGGTAGTTCTTGTTAATTATTACGGATACTTCTCCTGATAGTTTCCTATGTGTCAATTAATACAATTAAATAGAGCGTCTTTCAGATGTTCTTAATTTTATTTGCATTTAATTCCCCGTTTAAAGGAAAAACATAAAAAACAGACTAGACTAATCTAGACTGACAGAATCAGACGACAAGAAGACTAGACTGACAAGTCTGCATAATCATAGGCTAGAGGCTAGACTTATCTGTCTATTCTAGTGTGTCTACACTAGTATTTTCTTTAAATAACTAACCGTTTAATGAATTGATTAAAAAACGCTTGAAGTGGCTGTGTGCACATGCTGCGGCTGTTCGGGCTGCGGCTCGATTAAATGAAAATATTTTTTTAATGAATTATGCATTTATTTTTCATTTTGGTGTTGTTACAAAACCCGCGCTGCGGTCTCGCTTTTATTAGCAACGTATTGTTGCGGCCAAATATAAATTCCTATTGCAGTTCCATTGAAATCAACTCGAACTATTTCAACTATAAATATCTAGTTTAGCCCATTTAGTCCAGAGTATGTTGCCTTGTCTGCTTAGCCGAATAAACCTTTTTGCAACTTATGTGTGAAAATATTTATGAAGCTTAATTTGGCTTTAATCCCGGCGTGGTGAGTTAATTCTGGACAATCATACTTTTTTTATCGGTTTTTGTCGGTTTGCAGGCGAAAATATCCCCAATGTACATTGTAAAAAAATGCACCGCTAGTAGATCGGATTAATATTCGCCGGTCTGCAACGCCACTGAAAATTTAACCGAATCGAATGTGCCGAATAAAATATTTATGGGCGACAGCCAAACGGCGAACGAGTAAAATTGAGCAAGTCGACAAAAAAATAAAGTTTATTACACATAGATTAATCCACTAAACTACTGAAAGCTTGCTTTATCAATTTAGTTGGCTCATTAAGGAAACTCACCAGGTAGATTTAACGCTTTCATTAAGAAACTCAATAATTACGGCTTACAAATACTTAATGTATTCCAAACCTCAATCTAACTCAAACAGATGTAATTAATTTATCGAACTATTTATTTCCATTTCGTTGATTCTGAATCTACGCTTAACAGAATTAGTATATTTTTTCTATATGCACTAGATATAGTCCCTAGTCTTGTCGGTCTAGACTTATCGTTCTAGTCTTATCAGACTAGTCTTGTCTGTCTAATCTTGTCTGTCTAATCGTGGTCTGTCTAATCGTAATTTTCGGATTTGCTGTAATGCTAAGCTCGTGTCTCCTAATTGACAATTGCTTCACAATGTAAGATTATATGAGAGGCTGTTTCCTCCTCTTCATAGCATAGTCTGCACAGTGGTTCATGTTTCCAGATCCCCATTTTCTGCAAATGTTCTCGTAGAGGGTAGTGACGCGTAAGTAGGCCGGCCACAATTGTGCTAAACTTCCTTTTCACTTGCAAGAGTTCAGCAGCTAAAGAGGCCGATGGATTTTGTAGTATTCGTTTGCTGTGTTTCTGCCCGTTTGTTTTATTCCACTTAGGAATTGGTTTGCTCCACTGTAAATGGTTACCCATTTACAGATTATATTACGGGCTACGGTTTTGGTAATGTTGGAGTCCCTGCTAGCACTGATGTTTCCTTTGTTAGCACCATCCTTAGCTAACTTTTCCGCCATTTCGTTTTCTACAAGTCCCCTGTGGCTCGGTACCCAAGCAAGTGAGATCTTATTGTGTCTTGCCAGAGTCTTGAGGTTCTTAAGGCAGTTTTATGTTGTTTTGGATTTTATCTCATGGCACATTAAGGCATTTGTAGCACTCTGACTGTCGGTGAAAATGCGGATGTTTCTACTTTTGTAGTTCATCATTAGATTTTCACGGGCACAGAAAGCGATGGCGTGGATTTCCGCTTGGAATGCCGTGGTATGAGATCCTAGGGGAACAGATAAGCCTGTACCTCAAGGACGTTCCGTAGATTCCTGCGCCAGTTCCACTGTCATTTTTGGAGCCGTCTATATAGCAGTCGGATTTACTCGGAGGTCTACCCGCCTGCACCATCTCTCTACCTCGTTCAATGATTTTTGCATGAGCTCTGATATTATATTAGGAAATTTCTAGGAATAATCTACTGCCATGCTTTTAGCCTATATTGGGGCAGCATATAGCATGGTGGATTGTATGGTCGTATCAAGGAGCTTTTTTTATTTGATGGTACCAAAGAGCTTACATTTGGAGCTTTTCGGCCCACCTACATTGCGCATAATTCTGTCCAATGCCGCCTTTTACCTTCATGCCTTTAGCTGCTGCCTTCGCGAGGTGTGAACCGAAGGAAATGGCCTTGTCCTACCCCGAAGTATGTGATTTCGTTCTTTGGGATTATATATGTATCTTGCACTTTAAACTTTATTGCGGTGAGCCTCCTCAGGCCTTAGGGGCAAGGCTCAGGTTGCTTGAGTCCATCCTTGTCTGCCCAGTATTGTCTGTATTCATCGTCATTGTCTGTCCAGTCTTTTCCGGCTGGTCTTGTTTGTTCAATCTTGTCTGTCCAATCTTGTCTATCCAGTTTTGTCTGTCCAATATTGTCTATCCAGTCTTTTCTGTCACGTCTTGTATGTTCAATCTTCTATGTTCACTCTACTATGTTCAATCTTGTCTGACCAGTCTTGTCGGTCCAACCGGAGATATTGCCGAGACATTGATCAGGTACCGCTAGGGGGAGGACTGGCACGAAAGGGAGGACTGTCTGCTGGGGTTTCGCAAGGATCGGTTTTAGGACCATTCTTGTGGCATGTCGTCAATTATGGCTTTCTGCGGACGCTGTGGCGGTTAATGCCCACAGCGGTGGGTATTGTGACGTACGAGGACGACATGGAGCTTGTCTTCACCGACAGGTGATCCCAGCACCATGCTGCGTCACAGGAACATGCACGCGGGGGCACTCGTTCGGGAGTGGATGGAGACGGCGGCTAAACACAGGCGGCTCTGCTCTCCACCAGGAGGTCAGGTAGAGGCATACTGCAGGTTGAAATTTTAGGACAGAGGATACCGGTCGAACGGTCGATCCGGTACCTCGGTGTGATCCTCCAGGCAGGTCAGTGGGGATTACACGTATGCCACGCCGCCAGCAACGCGGCTCGCACTTCACAGCAGGTGGCGCGTCTCATGCCTAGGGCCACCGGGTCTGGGGAGGGTAGGAGGAGGCCTATGGCCAGTGAGGCCAGTAGCAGACTCCTATATGCGGCACCGGTGTGGGCAGCGGCGGTGAGGTTTAACGCCCGTAACAGGTAGCGTATGCCACGTGCACTGTGCCCAGTGGCTATTAGGGTCGCCCGGGCTTACTGAACTATCTGCAGTGACGCCGTGGAGGTCATATCGCGGATTCCTCCCGCGGACCTCCTTGTTATGGAGTGGGCTTTGGTGAGGATCGCTAGAACATCTGGTGGGAACCGAGGGGAGGCAAGGCGAGCTGCTCCGGAGCAGTTTCGAACGCGGAGCACACTCTCGTGGAATGTCCGCTTTAGGAAAAGGTGCGATAGGCCTTGGCGTCGGCACTGGAGGGGGAAGTCACTGTCAAAGCAGTGGCGGGAAGCCTCACTGGTGAGGTGGGCGACCTTAAGCCGATTCTCCAATACTATCATGCGGGCTAAGGAGTTGCCTGGATGGGAGCAAAGGCAATAGGGTTTTTCTTGTCTTTGTTTTGTTACTGTTATGGTAAATCATTTATTCTTTTGTTCAATAAAGTTCATTTGGTGCCCGTTACGGGAGGTCTCGAAAGGTGGCCAGAGGCAGTAATGTCATCGTTGGCAGTCCATCCGTTTCAGTGGAGCCACTTGAGAAAAAAAAAACTTGTCTTTCCAGTCTTCTTTGTCCAGTCTTGAGTTCTTGCTTTTGTCTGTGTAGCTTTGCCTTTGTAGGTTTGTATGTGTGGTGCCATCAGAGTCTTGTGTCTAATCTTATTGGTGGTTTTCCCTGTCCGCTGTTGTCTCTCTGTCCATTTGTAACTCTCTAGTCTTGTCTGTCCTGTTTCTTCTGTACAAACGGTCTAGAAACAATTGTAATTTGATCCTACAGCTAACCTTTCACTATATTCAGCAAAATCTTTTTTTGTTAATAAACTGTAAGGATATGTTTGTCCTAAATCCTAGCTTGCATGCATTGATTTTCTTCTGATCTCAAATTTAAGTAAATCCAAGTAAATGTAACATGTGGCCAATCTCGGATGGAATGGGATGGGAATCGTTACATCGAGATTTCACTATTCAGTCGTTGGGAATTGTTTCCAATGGCCATTTTAAACTTTCCATTTTCACACACTAGCTGAACTCGACGCTTCTTGAACTAATTTTAATACGCTTAATGAAAAAATATATCAAATTTAAAGCAACTAGATGAACTCGTTACTATTCGAATACATAGGTATAATTATTGACTGTGTACTAATTTAGTCTTGCTTTATTTGAATAAATAAATTTCATTACATTTTAAACATTTTGAACTTAAAAAAACCTTTAAACTTATCGCTGTTGATTCGCGAATCGAGTCTTAGCTATTTATTAATCGTATATTATGTAACGAGAGCATATTACGTACGAACGGAACAGTTACGCCGGAAGTAGCGTAATTCCGCGAGTACGTAGTTGCCTTACAACTCGAGTTATGTACCATACTTTATCTACTATCACACTAATTTGTTTCTGTATAATAAGAAAAATATGTTTGAAGAACAATTTTTTTTCTTATTAGATACATTATTTAACATAATAATAAACAAACAGTTGTATTTTCATATATAATGTTGCTCGACATTATTTAACATGATAGAAATGAAAAGGAATACATCCTTAATGGTTACATACCTTATTATCTAGTAGGGGAGACTGGGGCAGTTTTGAACATGGGGCTCCTTTGAGCATTTTGAATTTCCCTGAAATAATTATTATTTCTATTATTTTGTCAGCTCTGGTAGTAAATGAAAAGCCAGCTGGTAGTTGAGCAACCATCTTTTGTAACATCAGAATGTCTGTTTTTTCCACGGTGAACTTTTGTGTATGTGTTGTTGAGAAGTTTGTTTTTGTTTCTACAATTGCAAGGATTTTATAATAACATATTATCATGAAACCACTGTTTATTTATTGCACATAATAACCAAGTAAGTACACTAAACATCTATAGTTGTAAAACTTGAATATTCTTTATATATTTTTTGTAATTTATGAGTTTATGCGGTGTTGTTATATGGGGCACTTTTGAACAAAGTCTAGTGGGGTACGATTGAACAGTGTCCAATAGCCCCTTGTTTTGAGATAAACTTATTTTTTGTTCAAATATAGTTTTTCGATACCTTGGAGAAAGAACTTTCTCCTTGGAGAAAGAGCAAATAGAAAAAAACGTTCCCCAACCTTCGACTTCTAAGAAAACGTCTCTATCCAACAAGGAAACTGTTGATGATCGGATAGTAGTTGCAAATTTTGTTATTGTTATGTATAAAGGAGAGCTTTGCCCTGGAAAAATTACCAAACAATTAGATACTGATTTGGTTCTTGTCAGTGCTATGATAAGAAAAGGCTGGCAATGGGTATGGCCAACCAAGATAGATGCGGTGTCCAATTCTACACCTGAAATAGTTAGCAAAATAGAGGAGCCAGAACCGGTCAGTGGTGGACGTCGTGACATATTCAGTGTGCCAGAATTGGATATAATGCAACGGTACTATTGATTCATTTTTGTATAGACTTTTGTTAGCAGTACCAAAACTGACAATTTTATATTTAGCCACCTACTTGATTTTTTAATTTTTAATTGTGTTCAATCAACAAATAAATCTATTTTAAACTTTTTAATGCTAATAATTTGTGTTTTAATAATAATTATTTCATTTAAGTGTAATAAAAGCACTTGAACTAGTTTTGGGACTATTTTCTCCAATATATTTGAGGTTAACTATGGGTATTCAAAAGTGCCCCATGCCTGTTCAAAGGTTCCCTATACATGGGGCACTTTTGAACGTGCGCATTGTTCCCTTTAGAAAGGCTTGCGTTAAGGCCAGTTTATGGGAAACAGAATCACTATTTTTAATGGGTAGACAATTTTAAGAGGTGGCTTGAATTATAACTTACGAGGGCAATGCATTTTGGTGTATTAAATATATAAGGCGGAATAACAAGTATATAAAAACTAAAAACTGTTCAAAGGTGCCCCAGTCCCCCCTACTTATTTGGGTAAACTGGAATAAGAGTGCTCATAGATATAGGCAACCCAATGTACGCAATGACAATTTGCGTTATTTTAAATTGTGTCACGGGGGCGCTGAACGTATGAGCACGTAGTAGCAGCTGCCAACCAATCAACGAATCGTAAACCAAACGCACGTGTGAGTTATCAATCATAACTCATTAATCGCTGACTGTTACATACGTGTGTGTTATGATGTATTTACATAGTTCACGAACTGTACAATAATGGGCATTTACAATAGTGGTCGTAGATAAAATTAAATTTATAGTTCGTAACAAGCCGTTCCCGACTAGAAATTTCAGTTCGGTTTTTATTAGGAACGAATTAGGATGCCGAACTCCGTGTTCAAAACGAGGCAACCGCATTAGGTCATCTCACATTTGTAACGCAGGCCCGGCTTCGTACCTAATTACAAACCTGATTAGGAACACATTCTTGAGCCACACTTCTATGTTATAACCACAATTTAGTCTGCTTCGAGTTCGGTTTCCTCTTTAGGCAGCATGATTTATGCGGTTGTCTCATTTGAACGAACACGGAGTTTGGGATGCCTACTTCGTTCCTAATAAAAATCGAACTGAAATTCCACAATAGAAGTAATTTTTCTACTGATATATGTGAAAATGGCATTTTTCCATGGCTTACACTACATGAAAGTGACATTTTTTCATTCTAGAGATGAAAATATTTTCACATTTAGAGACGAAAATGAGCATTTTAAATTTATGATTTTCTCGATTAAAACACTAAACTAACCAAATTTGCATGGACTATCTTATTAATTACATCAATTTCAATGAAATATTTTATGTACAAACGTAAAACGAGTCTGAAACTATTAAAAAAAACCGAAATAAAATTAGGACATTTGACTTGAAAAGTATCACCTTCTATCAGAATGCAATATGTTACCATGGAAATGACCAAACCAACAATTAAATTTGTATTGACAGTTCGAATCTTGTGTGAAGCACAGTCGATGTATTGAATATTTAATAAGAAAACACCATTGTTCATGATGCTTTCCATGATGACAACATACTTTCAAGTTTACTTGGCAGGTTATTAATTTAAAATTTAAACTTTAAATGATAAGATAGAATTGTTAAAACCATCCTTTGTTATACATAATCATACAAAATTACAACAATCGGAACACAGCCTTAATATATAAATATATTCAACCTTTCTGGAGCTCTATAACAATTACTGAGTTTTTTTAGAACTACCGAAATAAATCTCATGTGAAATTTGTCAGTTATTCAATAGCTTTCAGTCTACCTTCGTGGCACTCAACAAAAACCATAAAAATAACATTGTTTTTAAGATCATGTCCTTCCGGTAACTTTAGCGAGTAGCCATCTGCAGACGCGTTTGGAGATTTACCTCTCATTTGTGCAGCTTTGCTTTTATTAATAACAATTTGTAAAATACTCACCTGAAACCCATATGGTGATTAGGGGTTAGATATTTTTAATTTGACATTTAGTGAGAGAGACATGAACTTAGCAGGTTATTGATTTAAAATTTAAACTTTAAATGATAAGTTCGAATTGGTAAAACCATCATACGTTTCGAGATTTGTTTCTGAATTTTCGAGCCAACTTAAATTATTGCTAGTAGCGGGAAAATATTCAAAAATATCTTTTTAGATATTCCTAAAATATTATTTTTTAAATCCTGCTCGAATGCGATATTATTGATTTCCAAGAAATCGTTTAGATTAGTAAAACATTCTATATTACTTTTGGTGATACATCCCTCCCAAAGCTTGAGTTTAGATTTTATCGAGTTTACTTTGCTATGGATTTGGAAAATTGTACTATTTAGTAATTTAAGTGAAGGATCAGCTTCGTTCAGGTACGAAAATATATCTGCAAGGTAGGCTAGATTTCGAAGCCAAGTGTCATTATGCTTTCCCGCAAATTCACGCCTTGTTTAGCCACGCAAAACCTAACTAAATAAGTTGCTTTTACTATTGGTAAAACCATACTACATTATATAATAGTAAATTATCATTTAAATCAATAACCTGCTTAGTTGTCTTTCTGCATGTCTCTCTCACGAAATGTCAATTTAAAAATATCTAACCCCTAGTCATCCACGTGGGTTTCAAGTAAGTGTTTTACAAATTGTCATTCATAAAAGCAAAGCTGTAGTAATGAGAGATAAATCTCGAAACGCGTCTGCAGATATTCACTTAAGTTAACGGAAAGATATGATCTTAAAGAACACTGTTATTTTTCTGGTTTTTCTAAAGGGCCACGAAGGTGGACTGAAATGGTAAATTTAACATGAGATTTGTTTTGGTCAAAACGAATTGGATTTATTAAAGTCGAATTATGGATTCTACAACCGAAATCAATAGAAAAAATTGCATTTACTACTCGAGATGACAGTGTTTTTTTTTGGTTCGGTGTGATTGCTAACTCGCTGGCGCTGGTCAGCAAAATCCCACCTCACCAAAAACTCCACTTTCATCTCTTGCTGTAAAATATAATATTTAATATTAAGAGGTGTAGAAACATCATTGCATACTTTTTTAATTAAATTTCATAGTTTATTTGTAATTGTAGTAATGATTTGACTGTATTGTTATATGAACCACCCCAAATTATAACGCCATGATTATAAACACTTCCACAAAGTGCATGGTAAATATATTTCGTCACATTTGGTTAAAAAATTTAATGAATTTATACAAAGCAAATGTAAAAGTAATGTGGAAGCACGTAGATGACCAGTCCCTGCAGAGTTTGATTGATTCGAGAGTTCGAGTAAGTAAGACGTGCGAGTGTTTGACAAAAAGTTTAGTTGCGATTATAACCGCTGGTAGTTCGCTAGCGTCGAATTTCCAGCGCAGCCCTACCACAGAAGGGGCCACGAAAACCCCAAAAAGCCAAGTAATCATACCAGAAGAACAGGAAAGAGAAATGGGGGCTGAGTGTAAGGAAACAGAAAGAAGAAAAAAACAAAAAGCAAAGATAACGGTAGCAAGAAAAGAAAGAAAAAAAAAGAAAGGATAACATGGAGTATAGTGAGAAGGAAGTTCCGATAGTGAACAGGCCAACCCATTCCAGTCCCTGCAGAGCATCACCCGATTCATTCCGGACATTTGGAAAACAGAGGCCTTGCCAGAGGGATGGACGTCAGCCATGGTCCATCCTCTACACAAGAAAGGAAGTCAGACCGAACTCAACAACTACAGAAGTATATCCTTGTTGCTTATAACTTACAAGATCTTCTCTAAAGCCCTACAAAATAGAGTCACTAAACGGCTAGTCTCCCAACTAGGTGAATACCAGGCTGGTTTCCCTTCGAGTACGTCCTCACAGAACAGATTCAAAAGCTCAAGATAATCCTCTGAAACAGGCCGAAGGGGATACCCCTGAGTAGCCATTATGGTAGACTTCCGAAAGGCATACGACTCAATAGATCGATAGACCCTCTTTTCTACCTTGTGGAAACTAGGCCTAGATGAGAAGATTACCAAACTGGTCCAAACTACTCTGAAGAACACCACCTCCAAAGTCAGGTTCATGGGTGAACTCTCTGCGAGCTTTCTCATCCAGACAGGAGTCTTCAACGGTGTTCTGGGGAAAATCATCAGAGATTGGACTACCCCATTGTCATTAGAAGCAGGACTGAAGCTTGGGTACAGGAAAGACAGTGAAGTAGAACACAGTGAACTCTCCGCCAGCTTTCCCATTCTGACAGGAGTCTTCAACTGTGTTCTGGAGAAAATCATCAAATGGACTACTAAATTGTTATCCGAAGCAGGTTGCATGCACCCTGTCTTTTTATCTGTAAAGTTCCTGCGGTCAACTACTCGGGAGATTTTATGTCAGCAAACGAGCGCGAAACCTTGGCCATGGACGCCAGGTGCACTAAGTTAGAGAGGGCCTGTGATTCCTGTAAGAACATCTATACCTCCAAGTACCCGTTCAAGAACATATAGCTGAAGCACTACAACTCAGGAAACTAGAACCTACAGAGAGGAAGATCCTGAGGGGAATACTGGAACCCATAAGTGAGGAAGATGGTACCTACAGAATAAGGCACAATAACGAGATCTACGAACATCAGGAAGACATAGTCACATGTATGAGGAAAAGACGACTGACCTTCTATAGGCACATGACCCGCCTGAATCAGTACTGGCTCACCAAGGGGATCCTCACAGTGACAAATAGGGAAAGGCGTCCAAAGCGAAGTGTTTCACCTCAGTTAAATCAGACCCTCCAGACTCTCTGTTAAATCAGTTCCTCTAACTGCAGATCCCATTACAGCAACCGTGAACCGAACTCAATACCGACAAGTCATCCTGCAGGGAGTCTCCCCACTGTCTCCCACAAGCAAGAAGTGTACAGGCACTACCAAACCTAAATGGACGAGATGAGATGAGAGGAAACAAACTCACATCCAGAAGATGAAGGCATACTGGGCTAAGAAAAACCAGAAGACTCTAGCTGAGAGTTAAGACGAGCCCCGTGGTCTCTAGTAGGCCAAAACGAACTGAAAAAAAGCAAATGTAAGTTATTTAACTTTTTTAATTAATTCGTTAACATGGATATTCTGCAATGGACTGTAATCTAGACAAGATAGTTTCTAAACTTGAGTGGACAGACTATGATTTAGGCTAGACAAGACAGACAGAAATTTAGACTGCATTAACTGTTATATAGGCTATACAGACTGTAATGTGAACTAGACAGCCTCTAATCAAGGCTTGACAAACTATAAATAAGACTAGACTAAATTAGATGAAGAAACTGTAGTCTAAATTGCAATTTAGACTAGATGAACTCCAATTTAGACAAATAGACTATAATCTAGACTAGAAAAATTGAAGAAAAAGAATTTAGACTGTATGGGTTATATCTAAACAAACAGTCTGCAATCTAGACAAGATGGACTCTAATCTAGAGTGAATGAGACTATGATCTAGAGTGAATGAGACTATTATTTGGACTAGACATACTAGGCAAGACAGACTGAAATATAGATTAGATAAACTGTTATCTAGGCTATACAGATTTTAATGTAGATTAGACATACTCTAATCTAGGTTTGTCAGACAAAAATGCAATTTTTGTAGTGCAATTTAAATGAACTCCAATTTAGAAAATGTAGACTATAATCTAGACATTTCATAAAACAATCCAAATATTGTCCTAAGTATCAACAATCTAAGTATCTTCAATTATCAACTACTTTTAGTTTTTCATTGTTGACGTGTGACGTGCGACATCTTCCCTAACGTAATCTCTGCAGTCAACACACACTAGCTCCATCGTATTTTATACGCAATCTTTTTTTTTCGTGAAAATATGTCGCCGTGAAAGGAACCTTGTGAGACGGATTTCGCAGTCTGCATACAGACTCGCGCATAAGTGATTTTAAATGTACCGTTGAATTTTGAATGACTACAGATTACGTTACCTATTCAACTCGTAAAGCAAAAGAAACGCCCAAAGGTAACAAAGATATTACACGAAAATTGCGAAGATGCGGGGAGGAAAGATGACGAGAATGATGTCGCACGTGCGGAAACACAAAGAAAATTAGAATATTTAAAATGAAGACTGAATTTGTTCTGCTGTAATCTAGTATGAGAGATTAGTTTGGATAAGGAAATGCTAAGTTGGTTTAGTTTAATCCAGTCTTGTCAAACGAATAATTTGTTTGTAGTAGCTATGTCTTTATAGTTGAATTTATTAATTTAATCTATTATTGCCTTGTTTCTATATGCGGTCTAGTCAAGGTTACAATATTTACAAAGACTAATGATAAATCAATTTATCATTAATTATTGTGGTGTATTTGTGTGCTTTAGTAATTATTGTGTTATCTACTAACATATATTGTGTTATCTACAAATTGGGAAATTATCAAACTAAAAGCTATTTATTTACATGACAGACTGTAGATTAGCCTTACATGACTGGACTAACGAAACTAGACAGACAAGACTAGAGTGACAAGACTAGACAGACAAGACTAGTCGGACAAAACTAGGTAGACAAGACTTGACAGTCGAGTGTACACAAATGAGAGTAGAAAGACGAGTGTAGACAGACTAGAGTAAATTGACGAGACTGGATAGACGAGACTAGACGGACGAGACTAGACATACGAGACTATACAGACGAAACGTCACAGACGAGACTAGACAGACGATACTAGACAGACGATAGTAGACAGATTAGACTAGACAGACGAGACTAGACAGTCGAGACTAGACAGACGAGACTAATAAACGTGACTAGACACATGAGACTAGACATACGAGGCTAGACAGACGAGACTAGGCAGACGAGACTAGACAGACGAGAATAGACAGGCGAGACTAGACAGACGAGACTAGAGAGACGAGACTAGACAGACGAGACTAGACAGACGAGACTAGACAGACGAGACTAGACAGACGCGACTAGAGAGACGAGACTAGACAGACGAGACTAGACAGACGAGACTAGAGAGACGAGACTAGACAGACGAGACTAGAGAGACGAGACTAGACAGACGAGACTAGACAGACGAGACTAAAAAACGTGACTAGACACATGAGACTAGACAGACGAGGCTAGACAGACGAGACTAGGCAGACGAGACTAGACAGACGAGACTAGACAGACGAGACTAGACAGACGAGACTAGACAGACGCGACTAGAGAGAGGAGACTAGACAAACGAGACTAGACATACGAGACTAGAGAGACGAGACTAGGCAGACGAGACTAGAGAGACGAGACTAGACAGACGAGACTAGACAGACGAGACTAGACAGACGAGACTAGACAGACGAGACTAGACAGACGAGACTAGACAGACGAGACTAGACAGACGAGACTAGACAGACGAGACTAGACAGACGAGACTAGACAGACGAGACTAGACAGACGAGACTAGAAAGACGAGACTAGACAGACGAGACTAGACAGAAGAGACTAGACAGACGAGACTAGAGAGACGAGACTAGACAGACGAGACTAGAGAGACGAGACTAGATAGACGAGACTAGAGAGACGAGACTAGAGAGACGAGACTAGACAGACGAGACTAGAGAGACGAGACTAGACAGACAAGACTAGACGGACGAGACTAGAGAGACGAGACTAGACAGACGAGACTAGACAGACGAGACTAGACAGACGAGACTAGAGAGACGAGACTAGACAGACGAGACTAGACAGACGAGACTAGACAGACGAGACTAGACAGACGAGACTAGAGAGACGAGACTAGACAGACGAGACTAGACAGAAGAGACTAGACAGACGAGACTAGAGAGACGAGACTAGACAGACGAGACTAGAAAGACGAGACTAGACAGGCGAGACTAGACAGACGAGACTAGACAGAGGAGACTTGACAGACGAGACTAGACAGACGAGACTAGACAGACGAGACTAGACAGACGAGACTAGACAGACGAGACTAGACAGACGAGACTAGACAGACGAGACTAGGCAGACGAGACTAGACATACGAGACTATACAGACGAGACCAGACAGACGAGACTAGACAGACGAGTCTAGACAAACGAGACTATACAGGCGAGACTAGACAGACGAGATTAGACAGATGAAACTAGACAGACGACACTAGACAGACGAGACTAGACAGACGAGACTGGACAAAGAACAGTGAGAGGAGATAAAACAGACCATACTAAACAGGCGAGGTCAGACAGACAAGAATAGACAGACGAGAGTATACAGACAAGAGTAGACAGAGGTTAGTAGACACAGGAGAGTATATAGAGGAGAGTAGACAGACGGGAGTACGTAAGAAGACTGACTAGAGTAGACAGATGAGAGTAAGCATATGAGACTAGACAGAAAAGACTATTCAGGCGAGACTAAATAGATGAAACTAGACAGTCGAGATTTGACAGGCGAGACGAGACGTATGATACAATACAGACGAGACTCTTTCGATGACACTAGACAGGCGTGGCTAGACAGACTAAACTAGACAGATGAGTCTAAACAAATAAGTCGGCACAGACGAGACTAGAGAGACGAGACTAGACGTATAATACTACACAGACGAGACTTGATAGATGAAACTAGACAGACGAGATTTGTCAAACGAGACTAGACAGGCGATATGAGACTGACGAGACTAGACAGTCGAGACTCATACAAAAATCTTAGCATTGCACTCAATGTACTAGAATTGACATGTTTCATACATAGGCAAGAACATCTCCTTATATTCGTTTCTATATCCTTCATAGGAATATCTCGAATCTGCAAGGAGCCGTAGCAATTAGGTATAGAAATATTCAATAGGGTGGCAAAAAAATACAGAGGGATATAAAAATCAAATGCGTATAAAAACAATTAAAAGATTATTGTATAGAAAAAGCAGTCTACTCATTTAAGGAGTAAGATGCTGAAACTTCCTTTAGACGTTTCCCAGAATTTTTTAATTTTAATTCTATCTTCTTCTTCTTCTCTTTCTTAGCGTTGTTATCTCTATCTTGTTATCTCTATCTTGTTAACTTAGCTGATTGAGAAATCTTGTTAGATTGTCGACATTATATCTCTCGACGGATATATCTTGGATTTGAGGTGAAGGGTCATTTTATTGTCGCAAAATACACCCGGGACCTCCTTCCATCGCATCCAGGTTGCATTTTCTCTAGCTCTTACTTCATCACTGAAGCTCCTATCACTCTGTAGATGAGACCCAAGGTACCTAGAGAAGTTGGTCTTGAATAGATTTTCTCCACCGGCTTGAGTGCTACCGTCACTTGGATTTAACTCCAGATATTCCGTCTTTTTCAAGTTTAGACGTAGACCGTATTGGGGGAGGCGGTTATTCCAGTCTTCAACTTGACGTTGGAGTTTCTCGCGGGAGACATCTGCAGCCATTACATCATCGGCATACTGAAGGTTCCAAGGGACATTCCGTTGTAGATCACGAGTGATTGTGTCCATGACAAGAACAAAGGATGGTGATACTGCTGAACCTTGGTGGATCGCGACATTTACAGGCAAGTTATCTGATGTGCCAATATGAGCGTGCTCTGCAACTGGTGTTTGTGTATAGCATCTTGACCACATTAACAAATGATTCTGGAACTCCATGGTCTCGGAGCGTATACCAAATTAACTTAAGAGGAACACGATCAAAAGCCTTTTTGAGCAAGTCAAGCAAGGCAATATGCAGTGGTTTCCTTTTCTCACGATGCTTCTCCATGAGTAATCGTGCTGCAAATTGTAGCATCAGTAGTTCCAGCTCTCTTAACAAATCTACACGGGTTGATGTTAATGTTGGCCATGTCATGTAGTCGTTGATCAAGAGTTCTCTCAAATATCTTCATTGTATGTGAGAGAAGGCGTATTGGGCGATAGTTCCAGCACTCTGCTGGGTCTCCTTTATTCTTGAAAATCAATACCGTGATGCTTGTAGTACAGTCAGTAGGGATGTGGCCAGAGTCGATTATAGCATTGAAAAAGGCAACAAGCCAATCAATTGTACTGGCATGCAACTTCCATAAGTCAGCGGGAAGATTGTCTGCTCCAGAAGATCTCTGATTTCTCAAGCCTTTGGGGGCAGTGGCAATTTCCTCTGCAGTGATTTTGGGGATAGGCCCTTCAATTGGGAACCAACCTTCCAAGATTAGACTAGACAGACAAGACTATACAGACAATACTTTACAGACGAAACTAAACAGACAAGTCTGGAGAGACAAAACTGGAGAGACAAGATTAGACAGACTGGACCGGACAGACGAGACTGGACAAACGAGGCTAGACAGACGAGACTAGATAGAGGAGACAAGTTCGTAGAGATTGGACATTTTGTGCAGTTGAGACTAGGCAGTCGAGATAAGAAAGACGAGTCTGGAGAGACAAAACTGGAGAGACAAGATTAGACACGCTGGACTGGGCAGACTAAACAGACGAGACTGTATAAACGAGGCTAGACAGACGAGACTAGATAGAGGAAACAAGATCGACGAGACTGGACATTTTATACAGATGTGTCTAGGCAGTCGAGATAAGAAAGACGACATCCCCATGCTATATAGACGAGACTAGACAGACGAGACTGTAATATAGAGAATAGACTTTAATAGACGAGACGAAATATTTGTTAAAATTGTAAACCAGAGAGTGATTGGACAATCGAACAGACATAGCAGACATAATTAAGTAAATCGATTACTGTAATTCTACCCTATGTGCTGATGATTGATTGCAGCTTCCTAATTTAGAAAAACACAACAAAATAAAATGAGACCAAAGCGAATGCCCGGTTGAAATGCTATTCAAGTGGCTTATGCGTAATAATTTATTTCTAAACTCAGACTCAGTCCCAATTACATGTTCAAGCCCATAGACGAGTAAGTGAGTGTATTACCCTAAAAAATAATTATGCAGAGTTAGGCAGTAGGGTTTGACGGTTTTTCAAACCCGGTTTAAAAGAGACGGTTATTAAAGAAAAATTGTCACTTTTAAAAACCGGTTTTTAAATTAAGAAAACCGTTTTAAAATAAATTAAATTATTAGTTAAAATTAATTTTTTATCTTATTTGATTTGGTATACATTCTATGCAACGAGTTGGGTTGGCCAGTGCTTGTGCATATTGCATATTAACAAGTGAATGTATATTTGAATTGCTGTTAAATGAACTAAAAAATTTAAACACAGAAATAAGTTTGAAAATATTATATGCTTTAGAAGAACGAAAACAAGTAGTATTAGCAACTCTGTTGGTGCATTTGCAAAATCCACAAAACATTTCCAGTTCGGCAAAGAAATCTAATGTCTTTAGCTTCAAAAAACGAAATTATTAAGTTAGCTGGAAAGACATTGTTTAGAATAATTCCGAATTCTTACGTGGAAACCGATTATTATGAAGAGCAAATCGAAGAAACTACTCATAAGAGTAATGCTTTTTTAAAGGAAGCTATGAAAAAATTAATTCATAAGTTTCTTGAAGACACTAAAGAAAAACTTTCAAATCTAAAGACAATGAAAGCTAAAACTTTGTTTGAGCTTTCGTTATTTTGTGTAAGAAACGTGTATCCTTATTTTTCTTTATTTTGACTTTGATACTGATTTCGTTTTGTTATTTAGAAAAAAGTAGAAAATGCGAAAACCGGTTAAAACCGTTTTTTTGGAAATCTGGAATTTGAAAACCGGTTTTCCGAAAAGTCGGTTTTTTATAAACGCTACTAGGCAGAAACACGCAGGTAAAATTATTTTCTTCTAGGTATATACCTAGAAGAAAACCTCAACCGCTTTAGTGCCGGAGGCCGATATATCGACCCTCCCTGCACTGGCGAAAAGTGCCAGAGCCGATATATCGGCCCACACATTGTAGCATTTTACTTTTCCGCATTCTCTGTTTCGCCCGACACTAAATGGGTTTAAGGGAATTGCACCATCGAGGCAAAGTTAAAGAAACTACATTTTAAAGCATACCTCTTAAGAAGCGTTAGAAATATGGTTACAAGACAAATCCTTTTAAATATATATTAAGGGGCTTGTACACGAGCAATATTTTAAAAGCAATGTGTGGCCGGCAATAATGGCTGGTCAACATTACTCAATATTAAGCAACATCTCCGGCAATATGTACGTATGGGTCAGCAATATATCCGTGTTGCCGGCAATATGGCCCGTGCGCTATGGCAAAATATTCCCACTACTGGCCGGCATGTTGCTTTTGATGTCGCTGCTGGAGCGACCACCAGTCAACATTGACGTGAATTTTTTGTCAGTGTATGACAGTATGTCAGTGTTAGTGTTAGGCAAATGCGTCCCCCAAATTTTAGGGTGATAGCCAATCTTGTAGTGATTCATACTGCTCTTCTCATAACTGTGTCTTTTTGGCAATATTCGGGCTAATTTTATTAATTAAATACTCAAAGTCACCCTTTGACATCCTACTATTTTCTTATTACTTAAATTGTGAAGTGTCTCTCGTCTATTTAAGTAAGGTCGCATCCAAAGTTTTCTCATTTTTTCTTTCTTCTTATTAGCAATTACTATGTATGCTGCACTAACAAGTACTTCTTCACTGTAGACCATAATTGCTGAACGTGTACGCGCGAACTCCCGGGCCATACTGTTGTCCCAATATTGCTGAGACATACCGGGCTACACATTCCCTAGCAATATGTCGGCAACGTAGTGTCCAGCAACAATACCGGTCCATCATTTCAGAAACATTTTTTGTTGCTAGTATACAAGCGCCATTATAGCGAGATGCAAGCCACGATAACATATTATTAGATTTCAATTTGTATTATATTTGAATTGTCGACTTGACTCTGTCAGACCGATGTATTCTCTGCTGCCTGCACTCGCCGGCGCAGGACCAACCGTCTGAGCGCCAACATTACGCTGTATATTTCGCCATCTATCGTTTTATAAAACAGCTGAATATCGATTTTAAAATGATAAAATGAGATCTAACACGGCCAGACTGACATCATTCCGCTCTCGGAATGCTTAAAAAAATTGGAAATGCATCATTACTGCAACTCGAATAAAAGGATATTTTTATTATTCCAAAAACAATGTCAAATTATAAAAAGAGTAAAACACAAACAAGAATACACAAAACAAATGAATAAATGTACGATGATAACTTATAAATGTACTTAGGTTACGTAGCTTCATGTTGATTTTCTTCTCTCCCTGGTTCGCCGACGTATGCTGCAATAAGTAATAAATTTTACTTATACGATAAGATTTTCCAATTAACAATAACACATTCGATTTTCATAATCATTATTATTCAAACAGCTTAAGAATATAACATTCGAGAGACACGATGGAATTACTGCACAATGCACGTATTTGCGATGGGTCTCATCATATTCACGCATTATCAGAACACTGGAAGACACGATGCCAAATACTACATGTATTTGCGATGGGTCCTTCCAAGTGATCAGTTCACTAACAGAGACACGATGGAAATACTGCGCAATTCACGTATTTGTGATGGGTCTCTTCAAGTCTAAGATCTAACACGGCAATTCGTGACAGATACAAAAAAAACAAATACTCACAATTGTTCAATTGAAATAAATATTCAGTTATCAGGGGTGCAGTCTATTGGCCAAAGACGCAATTGGTCCCTTGAACATTTTAAAGTTTTCTGAGAACCAATTTTACGGATTGAGAAACGGTCATTAGCAAGCAATGATTTGATAACGTATGGCCCAACTAATTCACAACTGAATTTTTCAGGCCTCTGGCCTCTTCTCAACAATACTGTACTCTAATGTACCTATTTGCTTTTCTGCGTTGTTATTTAAATTGCTTAGAACTTTAACGCGGTCCACAGGAGATTTGTTCAATTCTGGGGTAGCTAGATCAGCTAGAATAGTACAAATTTGGGATCTGTCCCTCTTCTCCAAAAACTAATTTAGAAGGAGAATATCCAGTGTTTTTTTGTTTTGTAGTATTGATAACTAATTGAATTTTCGGCCATTCCTTTCTTGACTTATTGGATTCAATTCTAAGCAGATTGCTACTGGTACGTATATATCGTTCCACTTGTCTATTAGAGCGATGTGTTCCCGGGGTTGTCACGCGCAACTCGATACGAAAGTGTTCAATAAATGATTTAAATATTTTTGCCGTAAAATTTGTTCCTGCATCATTTACTAGTTCGCAAGGCGTTCTAAATATACTAATGAAGTTCAAAAGGTTCTGTTTTGTTTCTTCCGTAGTGAGAGTCGATTGCGGATAAAGTAGGCAAAATTTTGAGAATTCATCAATTAAAACTAAAATGTATTTATATTGGACTTTCCCCACTTCTCATCAACTGTGTCTTTGAAAAGGTTATGAGTGAATGGCGCAAGGAACGGAACAATTTGGGTGCTCAGAGTGGTATCTACATGGGAAGTAAGAGCGATGGACTGGTTGTTGATTGCCTGGCCTTTGCAGATGACATGGCACTGTTTGCTGATTCTCTTGAGATGGCGACAATGCAGGTAAACTGCCTCAGAAAACAGGCTACCAAAGTGGGTCTTCAAGTGTCGCTGGAGAAAATAGAATTCTTCACCAACATTAGAGAAGCAAACAGAGAGATGTTACTAGAACAGGTAAACATCAAGAGGACTGAGAAATTTAAGTATCTCGGCGAATGGATTGAACCCAACTTATCAGAAAGAGCATCATTATCCAAGAGAGTCAGCAAGTTAGAACTAGCCTATCGGCTGACTAAGAACACTTACAATAAGAAATGCCTGTCACGCAACCTGAAACTTAAGCACTACACATCAGTCTTACGACCAGAAGCCCTGTTTGCCATGGAGTGTCTTTCCTTGAACCGAAGGGGTCTAATAGAAAAATTGGAAATCAGAGAGAGGAGAATCCTCAGGAAGATCTAGGCCCGGTAAGGGAATATGGGGAATTCCGAAGACGGCATAACTCTGAGCTCTACGAACATATTGAGATTCTCTCTGACTGTGCAAGGAAAAGAAGGGTAGCTTTCTATGGCCACGTTGCAAGATTGCCTCCAAACCGGCTAACCAACCGTTTGTTGCAAAACAAGAAGCTTCGTACCACTTGGTTGACAGAGACCGAAAAGGATATTAAAGAACTGAGAATAACAGATCTCAAAAACAGACAGTCTGTGAGACGCACCCTGAAGGAAGTCCGTGGATTTCAGGAAAAACCTCGAAGGAAAGGTACCCCCTGGGCAGAAGAGAGAAAGGAGTTACACTGGCAGAAGATTCGATAATACTGGGCAAAGGTCAAAGCCCAGCAGTTGAACAAGCGTGGTCCAAAGTAGGCCTATTCGAAAGAAGAAGAAGAAGAAAATGTATTTAAAATTGTTTGTCCCTTTCGGCATGCGATCCAGACAATCAATGTGGATAGTGTGAAAAGTTTCACTTGGTTTTGGAATGGAGGTGAGGAAGCCTTGTTTTTGGCCAGTTCTATTTTTTCGTACAGCACACAGTAAACAAAGTTCAATGTATTTTTTAACGTATCGAGTCATATTTGCAAACCAAAAATATAGCTTAAGAGACTCAAGGATTTTTTCCCAACCAACGTGACTTTGGGCATCATGAAAAATTTTCAAAATATTATATGGGTTATTGGAAGGTACGAAAAGGGACTTTACAGGTTTACCATCTTCTTGGGTCATGACTCGGAATAAGGTACCCTTTTCCAGAATATATTTTTTATCCACGCCATTGCTATTATTTTCTAAGGATTCAGTAATCTGACTACATTTCCTGTCTTGGCCCTGAGCAAATTCTTAAAATGTATAGGACCAGAATCAATTTGGTTAATGTATTGAATTGGATTTCTGCTCAAAAAGGTCAACATGTGAAATTTGGGAACCTTTACGGTAAATTATTTCAAAATCAAAATCTTGCATGTACACCCACCAGCGAGCGGTGAGCGGTTTCAAATCCTTTTTATTAGCGGATAATTTTAAAGAATTACAATCTGTCCCTAACGTAAACTTTAATCCCAACAAATACACACGGAAATTTTTCAGGGCCTTCACTACTGCTAAAGTCTCTAGTTAAAAAGAGTGATAATTGCTTCCATCGGGGGAAGTTTTTTGACTAAAATATTCAATTGGCCTAAATGAATCACCATGTTTTTGCATTAAAATAGCGCCAAAGCCAACAGAGCTGGCGTCAGTGTGTAATTGTGTTTCTAAGGCGGTGTCAAAGATTGACAGTAAAGGTTTTTGTATTAAAGCATCAATTATGTATCGCCTTGCCTTTTCGCATTCAGCAGTCCAGATAAAAGTACTTTATTTTTTGTTAGATGTGTTATACAGGCAACTTTTGTAGATAATGCGGGAATAAATTTTCGAAAGTATCTGGCTAACCCAATAAGCTGCCCTACCTGTTTTAAGTTTCCAGGAGGTAAACTATCTGATGGCCTTCACTTTATTTTGGTCAGGCCGAATACCCTCAGCAGATATTTCTCGACCCAAATAATAACTCGTTTTCATCAGAAAACGGCATTTGCTAATATTTATTGAAAATTTTGCTTTACTTAAAGCACTAATGACTAATATTAGTTTTTCAAGACTTCTTCTATGGCAATAGATTAGAATGTCATCAAGGTAAACCAATGCGACATCATATTTTAAACTGGCCAAAGCTAGGTTAATGGCTCATTGAAAAACAGCCGACGCGTTAGCCAGGCCAAAGGGCATTCTTAGATATTCAAACTGCCCATCGGGCGTTACAAAAGCAGGTTTTGAAATTGTTTCTGGGGCGATTGGGATTTGATGAAATCCATATGCCATATCGAGGGATGTGAAGAATTTTCCCTTGTCCAGGCGACCTAATTGATCGTCTATGCGAGGTATTGGGTAACTTCCAACGAAAATCAAAGAAAAAACAATTCTGAAAACTTTTAGTAGGTAATTAAGAACACATTTGATAGGTATAAATTTTTACAATATAAATTAGATACCAAACCATATGTGACGCAACTCAAGCAATTGTAACTCTTGTTTTGTTTTGTTCTTAAGGGGAAAATATTTTTTATTTTTGATTTGTTTTTTACTATACAGACGAGAGTAGAAAGACGAGAACAGGCAAACGAGATTGGAGAGACGTGACTGGGTACACGAAGCTGGATAGACGAAAATAGATAAGCGAGACTAGACATAAAATACTAGATAGACAGTTGAGATGAGACCAAACAGACAAGAGTAGACATACAATACTAGGCAGGCAAGAATGGACAGTGCAGTCTAGATAGACAGAACTAGAACGAAAAGATAAAATTAGGCAAGCAAATATGTATAAATAGGATCAGACAGACAAGACTAAATAATCAAAATTCCTATTTTAAATTTGAAGACCCAGCTTTTGGTTTTGAATTTTGTTATCATTGAAATATATTCGGTTTTACCAATATTTCAGCAACAAATATTTTATTTGAAAATTTGGGAGACACTTTGATTAAAGTTTTTGTCAATTGCAAGGTTTGCACTTTTAAAATTGTGCGCAAACAGGAAAAAGTAACGTTTTTGATTTATTGTTATCCGTTTTTAAAATAGTTTTTCCATCAAGAAAGTTTCAAGGAAATGTATTTTTCCTCTCAGAAGATAAGCAATATTTCACAAGATTTCTATATTTTTCAACAATCAATATATCAAATCTATCAAATTTCTATTCAACCTTACACACGTCCATACATACGAGAACGATATTTTTCTCATCTCGTCTCGTAAAAGCGAGACGAACTCTCGTCTCGTCTCGTCTCGTGTGAAACGTCTCGTTTAAGAGGTGTCATCATCCGTATTTTTATTGTGAAGCAGTTTGATAACAAATCGTTGCAGCTTTGAAATATGGTATATGGTATATTTTAAATATGGAGCCCCCTCTTGAGATTGATTTAGGCATTCACCGCTGCGGGGCAGTGGCTGATGCAGGCCCTGGTCTGGAGACGAGCTTTCATTGTGATTGCACAGCTATAGAACAAGTGAAATAAATTAAATATCTTGGGGTCACTATTGACTCCAGTTTGGTTATTGGCAACCTCGCATTGAGGCGATGGTCTACAGGGTAAGGTCCTTGTTCTATGAATTTATCCAGCTCAGGAGAGTGCCAACGCTAGTTCCATTCTGGAGTATGGCATTGTTTGTTGGGGCGGTGCTTATCTGACCATTATCGAACCTCTGGAGGTTGTCCAAAGGTCTCCTATTAAAATAATTCTGAGAAAAGACCCTCGATTTTCCACAGAAGAAATTTATACTTTGATGGGTATCCTGCCAATAAGACTATATATACGTAGCTTAGATTAGATTAGATTAGATTCCCGACTTCCTCTAAGGGTTTGGCGCACGTCAACCTTAAGGCTTATTGTGCTGTCGGTTGATATCAAACTTGCAGTCCGACGTCTGTGTCACTGACTAGTTTCCTTAGTTTTCCTACAAGTTTGGGTTCCCATGTGGTTTGTTGGTTCCAGTCGAGCTGGTGTCGCATTCGTTCTAGGGCAGGGCATTCGAAGAGTACGTGGTTTGCTGTTTCATCTTCCTCTCCGCAGAGTCTACATAAAGGTTCATCTCGGTAGATTTTTACTTTATGCATGAATTCTCTAAATCCGCCAGTGCCTGTTAGTAACTATCTGCTTCGTGTGAGCTTTGTTTAGTTTTAACAGGTCCTTTGCTATATTGGGATTAGGTGAGTCTATTAGCTTCCTGCAATGGGTTGCTTTATCATAGGAGTTCCATCTGAGTTTGTGTTTATTTTTCATCCAATCATTGATGGATGCTCTGGCGCAGGCTTTTTCTATACCTATGCTCGGTTCGGGACCAACTAGTTTCTTGCGGGCACCTTGCTAGGTCGTCTGCATGTTCCTTTCTTTCTATACCACTATGCCCGCGAACCCAGATGATTTTTACTGTGTTCTGTTGGCCTAGTGTATGTAGTATTTCTTTGCATTCTTTTATGATTCTTGATTTTGTACTGCAGGCCTCTAGTGCTTTTAGCGCTGCTTGACTATCAGATATAAAATAAATGTTTCTGTTCCGATATTTTTGTCTGTGGCATTCAGTAGCACCCAATAGTATTGCGTGTACTTCTGCTTGGAATATCGTGCAGTGTTCGCCTAGGCTGGCTGATTCCCTAATTTTGGGATTTTTGCTGTACAGGCCCGATCCGGCCCTTCCTTCAAACATTGAACCATCCGTGTAAAAGATTATGTTCTTGTTCGTAGGGGTGGGAAGCTGGTCCGGTTTCCAGCTTGGATCTATGTGTACGGTGAATGATTTTTCGAAATGGAATGACTTGTTGGTACTGTCGGTTCTCATTTCCATCGACGGTATTCTGACTGCCGTCATGATTTTCGTATGCCCGATCCTACTGGCTGCGATCCATTGACCCGCGCATTGTAGTCGGTATGCCGCCATTCTTGCTTCTCCTTTTAGAAAGATGTCTAATGGCGGTGTATCTAGTATCACGTCTAATGCTAATCCAGAGGTAGTTCTAAAGGCTCCTGTGGTGCATAGATTCGCTAGATGTTGTATCCTGCTTAATTTTGCAACAGCAGTTGATTGTTGTAGTTTAGGCCACCAGGTTACTATGCTGTAGGTTAGTATTGGTCGAACTATAGTTTTGTATAGCCAGTGAGTCAGTTCCGGTTTGAGACCCCATGTGCTACCTATGGCTCGTTTACTTATCATCAGCGTTTGTTTGCATCTGGAGATTGTCTTGTTCATGTGGGGATTCCATGTTAGTTTGGAATCTAGTGTAAGTCCTAGGTATTTGACTTCGTTGCTCCATTGAACAGGTTTCCCAAATATTGAGATATTGGTTTGGTTTGTGATTTTCTTCCTATTTGTGAAAGGGATCAGGGTGGCTTTCGCAGGGTTGATTCTTGGGTCTCCTGTCGAACACCAGGTCTCTGTAATATTCAAGGCTGCCTTCATGATTTCTTCAACCGTTCTTTGGTGTTTACCTTGAATCAGTATGACGATATCATCGGCATATCCTTGAGTGAAGAACCCTCTTTTGTTAAGGGTGATTAGTAGCTCGTCGACTGTTAGGCACCACAAAAGTGGTGACAGTACGCCGCCTTGGGGGCAACCTCTTGTTGTTGACATGGTTATCTCTTCTTCCAGTAGTTTAACTTTTACAGTTCTGCTGTTAAGCATCGACATGGTCCATCTGGTCGTAGTGTTATCTACGTGGTGATTGACAATTGCGTTTTCTATTGAGATGTAAGATGTGTTATCGAAGGCTCCTTCTATATCTAAGAAAGCACCTAGGGCAACTTCTTTGTTCTCCAAAGTTTTCTCAATTTTACTTACTAACTGGTGTAACGCTGTTTCGCATGACTTTCCTGTTTGGTAAGCGTGTTGGTATGTATGAAGCGGAGATCTAATCAGCGCTTCTTCTCTCCAATGTCTGTCTATCAGTCTTTCTAAGGTTTTTAGAAAGAATGATGTCAGGCTGATTGATCTATAGGATTTAGCTTCGGCATAGCTAGATTTGCCTGGTTTTGGGATAAATACCACTCTTGTCTCTCTCCAGGTTAATGGAAAATGTCCTAGTGCTAGACTTGCTCTAAATAGGTCCTTAAGAGGGTGGAGTATGATATTCATGCCTTTCTGAAGCATTATTGGATATATGCTATCTGTTCCAGGAGATTTGTAGGGGCTGAAGAGTTTGATTGCCCATTTAATTCTCTCTGTTGTGATAATTCTTTTTGCCACATTCCAGTCCTCTCTGGTTGCCGTATGGCTTGAGTGGAAAGGAGTGTGGTTTTCAGCAGCCCCTGGAAAATGCGCGCCTACAAGATGTAGCAGTGTTTCACGTTCTGTAGCAGTGTTTCACGTTACGTAGCTTACTAAGCTTATACTATAAAAGCAGGGATCAAATTTTATTATTGATTAGGGTCAATAGACACCCCGTGACCCCTTTGATTCACCCACATCTTACTTGGAGCACCCGACAGGCTTACTTTACCCTCATATACATTTTATCCAACATGCCACTAGACTTAAACCTCATACACTCATCGACTTATTCCAAATCGTCATATTCAAAACTTATAAACAACTGGCTATACACTCTGTCTCCCACTAAGTTTGACCACATGATCGCTTCAATATATCTTAATTAAACTATATCCATAATGATTATCATATATACCTATCAACTTGAAATTCACATAGAAAGGTATTACCGCAAACAAAAAACAAGGATATTTATACTTACAATAAAATTAGAAAAATATGTAAAAAATAAAGCACTGGGCTCTTTTATTTTATTTTCAGCTCACAGCCAAATTTTGATCTATTTTTATTATTTGCTACTATATTTTCAGTAAACAAAGATTATGTAACAACAATTTTAATAAGCCCAAGCGAGAACCACAAGTTTTCTTATTCTGGATTGTAGTTTGTAATATAATTTATATTTAAAATGAGATGTCATGGTTTGAACCAAATTATTAATAGAATTAAAAGTAGGTTTCAAACCAGAGTTTGAAGATATCGTAGAGATAAACTCCTACTTTCAATTCTAATAATTTATATTGTTATTATATTTATCTTGTACAAATAAATTCAAAAAAAGATATTTATGAATCGGTTATTTAAATTATATATAATTTATAATTTATTATTTATTTATAATTTCCTCTTTTTAATACCTAAATGAAATTCAGATAAAGTTTTGTTGGTGTGAGTGAAACAAGTTTATCGAATCTTATCTGCGCGAAATAATATTAAACTGCAGCGATTACTATTCCACTAATTATCTAAAAGTTTTGAGAAATTTAGAGAGATAAGCGGCGTAGTTCCAACTGGATGCAATAAAACCGGCGATATGCATTTAACTCCGTGCCGGATAAAGTTCATCTCGGTCGGCAAAAACGTTCGGCGTTCAAAAGTCCGTTTAGACTTTATCCTTCTAATTGCCATTTCGGGCACGCGAATTTTGGGAAAAACCGAACGGACCGTCCGTACGTGGGGTCAAAATACGCCACGATTACGGACAATTTCCGCGAAATTTATTAACTTACGCTAAAGGAATTTTGTTATAGCCAACCCTCTCCTGATACAAAAAATCAAGTTTGTCCCTTGTTAACTGTATCAGGCTTGATTCAATTTCCTAGCAGAGATAGAACATGAAAGATTAATTGTAGCGGATAAGAAATATAAGATCAGATAAATCGATGATACTAGGTCAATACACAAGAATAGACAGAAAAAATATAATAAAATCGGATCAGATAAATACGAAAAAGTACACATGGTTAGATCAGACAGCTAGAACTAGATACGTAGAATTATTCATACAAGAGTAGACGAGACTAGGCAGACAAGACTAGACAGACGGGACTAAACAAACAAGACTAGACAGACAAAAATAGACAGACAAGACTAGACAGACAAGACTAGACATACAAGACCAGACTGACAAGACTAGACAGATAAGACCGGACGGATAAGGTCAGACACACAAGTTCAGACATTTCGGACCATATAGACTAGACCAACAGACAAAACCAAACCAGAGCAGATAAGCAGACCAGACCAGGGAAACAAGACCAGACAGACAGGACCAGACTAGGACAAGATTTTAAAGGCAAGACTAGACAGAAAGGATTGGACAGGCAGGCAATGCAGAGCGATATATTACTAGCCGGACGGGAGTAAATGAGCTAAGCCCATAGAATGTTGAGTTAGATATTCAAACATAGTGTGCGTTCTTGTCCTCAACTGTAACCGAAATAATGTATTCAGGCGATTAGAATTTGATCCCATGGTCGATAAACTATTAAGATTTGATGGTTGGTTGAAGGAAATACAATGAGGCGACGATATAATATCTACGCTCAAGATATTACGCGTTGATTCCTACATCGGACCTTCAAGATCCTAAGTCTTAAGATAATTCCGTTCGTTAAATAGACGAATATATTATTAATTAATATCTCGAGCAGACAAGGTATTATATAAATATATATATATATATATATGTATATGTATATATATATATATATATATATATATATATATATATATATATATATATATATATATATAGAACTGAATTATATTAGACATGATTGGATAATATTAGAATAGATACAACTGAAATAGACAATGCTAAATATTATTAGACCAAACTGACTAATATTATACAAAACTTTTTAAGCAATTCTAGCAGTTTATGAATTGATATAAATTGCAAATATATTTATTTCTGTTATGAACCTTTGGAGTTAGGTAATCTGTCGTGTCTGTAATATAAATGTTCTATTCAGGAAATTAATGGGGAAATATTGGGCGGGTTTGTGATTGTACAATTAATTTTTGATATTTCCATGAAATTCGAATCAGAAATTACGGTCGGAGAGAAATTTAATATTCTAATTGACTCATTATAATCACAGCTGGAATTTACATTTAAAGTTTCTCTCTAATTCAACAAAATAAATCAATACAAATCAGATTCAAATGAATGGAAACTAAATTGATGAGAATAAATGGAGATTTAGTTTTGGGCTTAATTTAGATTTTCAAAATCAGACAGCATCCGTTTAAGACTTATTTAAGACAATTCTGTTTTCCTTGTTTGGTGGAGTTGTGTTTCGGGAGAATAGCGTCGTCCGTTAGCATTTGTCCTAAGCCCTGGCGAGCGTTCTCGGTGGAAGAAAGCGAACGAGCAAAAAACGTCGCGCGAAAGTATTTGCGGATGGAGATAATCAATATAAAATGGAGGCTGCATTTGAAGGCGAGACCAGATTGAAACTAACTGCCCTCCTGAGCTGGATTCCCGACACAATGGAAACAAATGACTCGAATGAAGCTCCATTTGCGGAGATCCTCGCGTTTTATAATTTAATTTTGCCACAGCTTTTTTTGCAATTCGGCGCGATGAACTTTCACTGAGAAAAGCCAGGAAATCGCAACAATAAGAAACCTCGGATAAACGACAATAACATTACTTCGGTCTTGTCTGGCGGGTACAGAAAATTGATCTCACAATATTGATAGCAGAAAGTTGTTCGCAGGGAAACTTCTTTGTGGTGAAATCAATGCGTTACGGTAAAATACAAAATCGGTAATTGTACACATTTACCGGTATATGTACACATTTAATAATTTGAAAGGTAAATGTGAGCTTAAATCTGAGTTCATATTCTTAGATCTAGTTTTACCGGCAAATGTACACATTTTCCGAAATATATTTGTAAATGTTATAATATTAGACGTAAATAAAATATACTTGCAAAAGGTTAAAATGTGATAATTTATAACTTTAAATGTGGAATTAACTGGTGACGACAGGACAATGAAAGATCAAACGGTTTAAATTTGTTACTAGCTTCCTCTTCTTCTATAGCTCTACAGCCCTGGGTGGGCCTTGGCTTGAGTTACAACATCCTTCCATCTCTCCCTGCTGTTAACCAATTGCAGCCAGTTTCTCACACCTAATATCTTTAGGTCGTCGATGCAGTCATCTCGCCATCTCTTACATGGTCTACCCCGAGCTCTTCTTTCATGTGGACTCCAGTTCGTCAGTATTTTCGGTCCTCGGGCGCTTTCTATACGCATAATATGCCCAAACCATTGTAACCGTAGTGCCTTTACATGCCTTACGATGTCCTCCAATTAGTCTGTCCAGTTCATGGTTCATTTTGCATCTCCATGTACTACAGTTTTCCTGTACGGGGCCAAAGATTCTGCGTAATATGCTTCTTTCGCAGACTCGTAGTGCGTTTTCGTTGATCGTAGATATGTTCCATGTTTCACAAGCGTATGTTATGACGGGTCTAATGAGAGTGTTATAGATCTTTAACTTTGATTTGATACTTAAGAGCTTCTCTCCCAGTAGCTTCTTATTCGCGTAATAAACTCTCTTTCCTGATACAATTCTCGCACTGATTTCTTCGCTGATTCTGTTAGGTAAGAGAAGGTTTTTCTGACCTCTTCGAAATTAAATGCGTTTGACTTGAAGTGGCTCTGGCCAGGGTATTGAATCCCTGGTACTTCTCATGAACTTGGTTTTATTCACGTTTATTACTAGTCCGGCTACGCTAGATTTCTGTTCTAAGGAGGCAGTAGCTTCTTTTAGGCTTTCTGCTATTCGTGCTGATATAATTATATCATCGGCATATGCGCATAGCTGCTGAGATTTTGTGTGTCTGTGGCCTGTTATGTGCAGGTTTCTAATAAGTGATTCAAGTATAAAGTTGAATAGCATAGCAGATAACGCATCACCTTGCCTGACCCCTGTCCTGATGTCGAATTCGTCCGTGAGTTTGGATGCTACTAATACTTGAGCACGTGTATTGGTTAGAGTTAAGTTTAGCATTCTTATAAGTTTTTGAGGAATCCCAAGGGCAAGTAACTGGTACAAAAGTTCTTCTCTAGACACGCTATCAAAAGCTTGTTTGTAGTCAACAAACAGGTGGAACAAGGTTATATTATGCTCATAACATTTTTCAAGCACTTGCCTTATTAGATGTATTTGGTCCGTTGTTGATCGATTTCTTCGAAAACATTCTTGATAGTCCCCAAGTATCTCCTCTTCATATATTGATAGTTGATAATATTTTGTAAGTGGTGTTGAGAAGAGTAATTCCTCGGTAATTGGAACATTCTTTCTTGTTTCATTTCTTGTCTATGGGAGAAATAATGCCTTTTCTCCAGTCACTTGGCATAATCTCTTCATTCCACACCCTGACAATAAGTTTATGGATCCTTTGCCATAGTGGTGCACCTCCATTTTTCAGAAGTTCCGTGGGAATTGTATCACTTCCTGGAGATTTATTGTTTTTAAGATTGTGTATTATCTTGGTAACTTCCTCATAGCTCGGTTCGAGGATTTCGGGTTGTGCTTCATGGTGCCATACGATTTCCTTTTCTCTTTCACCCGTTTGGATTTCAGTGGAGCGTAGCTAGCTAAAGTGTTCATGCCATCTTTGAAGTATTTTGTCATCCTCTGTTAATATTGTCCCGTTTTTATCTATACACGCGATGGTTCTAGGTTGAAAAGCCGTTTGCTGTTGTACTGCCTTATAAAATTTCCTGATTTGTTTATTTACGTTGTATTGTTCTAGTTCTTCCACTTCTTAATTTAACATTATTTTCTTTTTTGCTTTCCAAAGTTTTGAAGCTATTCTCCTGATGTGCTCGTAGTTAGCTCTGTTGGCACGGGTTCCACTTTGTAGTACACTTTTCCGTGCTTCATTTTTAACGAGTAGGGCTGCCCTGCATTCGCTGTCAAACCATGAGTTTCTGACTTTTATCTGTTATCCTATTGTAATATCTAGCTACTAGTCTCGGCGATCTAACATTTAATTTCTCCATCATGAGGCTACGAAGAAAAAAGAACGAATAATAGTAAGTTAGTTATTGATGAAATATTTTTCACCACTTACTAAAAGTAACAGTTTTTTATTATTATTAGATATTTATTCGTTTTTTAAAGAAAGATAATACATCTATGATAACAGATATATTGATATATATTGTCAAGGTTTAGAATGGCCAAATGGTGGGTTCAATAGGTCATTGTTGCGAATTGGGGATGTTGGAACACTCATCAACAGGACATGTACGTGACGAATTTACACAATGTTCGGTTCCTTCTTTCCCTGCAGGAGAGAATGTGATATTTTCCAGCGAGTGAGTAGCAGAGGCGACACATGCAGATCTTCACATCTATTTTGATTAGTTTCCTGCACAAAATCTGCCTGTCGAAGGCCTTACCGAAGTCGACATATAGAGCATAGAGTGATCGACGGAGAGGGCCTCAGAACAGCTTGTTTTTCGGAGATTAGTTGGCCACGTCACGTTGGCCAAGTCGAACTGTTCTGGGGGTATTAAGTGTTCATTGTAATAGTAAAAGTTTTTTTTAACAAGATTGTAACCATTGTTAAAAAAGGTTAAAAATTGTAGAAAAAAGTTGGAAAACAATTAAATTCAGTTAAGATGAAGAATATTGTGACACTATTGTTATTTTGAAAAATTAACAAAAATAAAAATTGAAAAGTTCTATTAAAAAGGCCAACGTGAAAGCAAAATGACTTGTTAGTCAAGCGAACTTCTAAATATCTTTAGAAGTAGTTTAGCGCCTCGGATATATACCGGAGCTATGGAGAAGGGCTAAGGTGGTATTTATACCGAAGGTGGGGAAGAAAGACACCACTCAACCGAAGTCATTTAGACCCATTAGTCTAACATCTTTTATGTTAAAGACAATGGAGAAGGTGATTGATAATTACCTTAGGACTACAGTGCTGGTAGGTACACCACTACACAAGAGTCAGCATGCTTACAGAGCAGGGAAATCTACAGAAGCCGCCCTGTATCAGCTGACAAACGAAATAGAAGCAGCACTAGAGACAAAGGAAGTAGCGATATGTGCCTTCTTGGATATAGAGGGAGCTTTTGACAACACCTCACACGAGGCTGTCAAGGCGGCCCTCGAAAGAAGGAATATCGACAGCACTATCTCAAAGTGGATGGCAGAAATGCTGAGAATTAGAATGGCGGAGACACAAGTGGAAAGAGATACCATTAAGATCTCCACAACTCGAGGGTGCCCACAGGGAGGTGTACTATCACCGCTAATGTGGAGCCGGGTAGTTGATGAACTACTGGTTAGGATAAACAACCTAGACATCAAATGTCAAGGTTACACCGATGACATAGTCTTAATGGCCAGAGGAAAATTTGAGGGAACGCTGTGTGAAATTGTTCAGAGAGGCCTCAAAGTAACTAGTAGATGGTGTCAAACAGTGGGACTGAGACTCAACCCGAGAAAACCCACGGTGATAGCATTTACTAGAACGAGAAAACTAAACTGCCTACATCCCATACTCATAGATGGGAAGGCAGTAGAATACCGACAGGATATAAAGTATCTGGGTATCACACTAGATAGCAAACTCCTATGGAATAGATACGCTAAGGCAGTGGTAGGTAAAGCCAAACGCGCCCTAATGGTGTGCAGAAATCTGGCAGGAAAAACGTGGGGTTGTAACCCCACTATCCTGCGATGGATGTACACCATGATAGTGAGACCTGCAATCACTTATGGGGCAGTTGCGTGGGGAAGTAGAATCAAGCTGGCCTCTATGAGGAAACAGCTTGAGAAGATTCAAAGACTAGCGTGTGTCTGCATCACGGGGGCGATGGGGTCGTGTCCGACAGCAGCATTGGAGCTGCTGCTGGATCTGACTCCGCTGCACCTTGTGGTAGAAAGCGCCGCCAGATCGGCGATCGTAAGGTTCAGCAAGGAAGGAATGGGCATAGGTAAAATAATCGGGAGCAGAGACCGAAACAGCCTCGCTGCCAAGATCTCCTGGCTGGAAGTACCAAAAGACGAAATGGTACGCAAATACCACTTCGAGAAAAACTACACAGCAATGTGTAGTAGTAAAGCCAATTGGAGCGACGAATCCTCAGCATACCACATAGAGCAAAATGCCATCATGTGGTATACAGATGGTTCGAAGACAAAGGAAGGCACTGGTGCAGGAGTGTTTGGACCTCGTACCAGATACTTCGAATCCATGGGAACATCCCCAAGTAGCTTCCAATCAGAGGTACACGCAATCGAAAGATGTGCACAGTTTAACCTCGACAGGAATTACCGCAAAAAACGAATTGCTATCCTGTCAGACAGCCAAGCAGCCATCAAGGTCATTAGCTCATACACCATCAGATCCAAACTGGTATGGGACTGTGTGGGGAAGCTGAACAGGCTTGGCAGGGATAATAAAGTAACGCTATACTGGGTACCAGGATACACTGGTATAGACGGAAACGAAGAAGCCGATCACCTAGCAAATAAGGGATCTAGTAGCCCCTTTATAGGTCCGGAACCCTTTTGCGGTATGAGTGTGAACACCATCCACAAAAGCTTAGATGAAGAAACAAGAGAAAAATGGATGCAAACCTGGATTGAACTTCCAGTACTAAGGCAATCCAAAGTGTTGCTGGGATCTCTTAACCAGAAGAGAACAAAAGCTTGCCTGAAACTAAGCAGGAACAAGCTCAGAATTCTGACAGAGCCCTGACGGGACACTGCAGACTTAGGAAACATCTCAAGGCCCTAGGCCTAGAGGAGGATGACGGATGCAGATTCTGTGGCTCAGCAGAGGAAACCCCCATACATCTGTTCAAAGATTGCGGAGCATTACTCCGCAAGAGACAGATGTACCTTGGGGCTCACTGCTTGAACACAAAGGAGCTGCAGGCCTTGAATCCCACCCAGATCCTGAAATTCCTAAAGGAATCAGGATTAGAGGAGGCGCTCTAAATGGGTAAGTACACCAACACGAGGAGGGTGGGGTACAATAGATCTATGAAGGTCGCAGTACAAGTTGTCACCACCATATCTACAATCTACAATGTAGTCAAGCGAATGATACGTTAAAGACATTTTGATCACTTGAGACGTGGTGCTTTATGCTCTCAAGACGGAATTGTTCTAACGCGCAAATGTAAGATGGTATGTGGTTTACAGTGCTCAAAAAGTGCAAATTGATTAAAAATACCAATAAAAATATAAAGATTGACAAATTACTTATATGAGATAAACCAAAATAAACTAAATAAATAAAAGTTGAAAGACTCCAAAAGATTTATTTATCTATGTAACCAGTGAACAAGAAAATATTTGTTATAGTTTTACAAAATTTATATAACGCAAAATCTGAAAGATTGTAATGAACCTCTTTTTCTCGGACCTGTTGTAATAGAAAACAATAGATGGTTCTAAGGTACTAGGGTTTTTAATTAAATATAAGTACAAGCAATTGTTAAAACTTCATCTTGTTCTTCAAGATTAGATTAGATTTTCATTAATCTAGTCTGATTTTATAAACTAGCCCTGATTTTCAAGGTTTCTTCTAGAATAGATTTTTAATAATCTAGTCTGATTATTTTGACTAGACTTTATTTTCAATGTTTCATCTAGTCTAGACTAAATTTGTACTAATCTAGTCTGTTTATGTAAACTATATTTGGTCCTCAATGTTTGATATTATTAAATTATTAAATATCTAGACTAGATATTTAATAATTTTGTCTGACTTATATATACTGACTTAGTTTTCAAGGTTGGATCTATGACAAACTCTGACTAGACATGGTCTGCAATGTTTCATCTAGACTGGATTTGCAATAATTGAATATGATTCTGTAGAGTCGTCTTAGTCTTCAAGGTTTCATCCAGACTCTAGAATAAACACTTAATTACTTACGGCAGTTCCTTGGGGAAGTAGAACTAAGCTGGCCTAAATGAAGAAGCTGCTTAAGAAGATTCAAAGACTGGCATAAGTCTGCATCACGGGGGCGATGGGGTCATACCCGACGGCTGCAATGGAACTGCTGCTGGATCTGACTCCGTTGCAATTTTTCGTGGTGGGGACCGCCTGATCGGCCATTGTAAGGTTCAGGCAGAAAGGAAAAAGCAGAGGTTTCTCAATGGAGCAGCCCGGAATAGCCTCGCTGCCAAGATCCCCTTGCTGGAAGTACCAAAATACGGAATGTTATGCAAATACCATTTCGAGAAAAGTTACACCGCAATGTGTGTAAAGCCGATTGTAAAGACGAATCCTCAGCATACCACATTGAGCAAAGTGCTATCAAGTGGTATACAGATGGTTCGAAAACAAAGAAAGTTACTGGTGCAAGAGTGTTTGGACCTCGTAACAAATAATTTGAATCCATGGAAACTACCCAAGTATCTTCCAGGCATAGGTACATGCAATAGAAAGATGCGCAAGATTTAGCCTCGATAGGAACTATCGGAAAAAATGAATTGTTATTCTGTCAAAAGCCAAGCACCCAGCAAGGCTATTAGCTCATACGACATCAGATCCTACCTGTTATGGAACTGTGTGGGAAAGCTAAATAAGCACAGCAGAGAAAATAATGTAACGCTATACTGGGTACCACGACACACTTGCATAGATGGATTTTTTTGTAGTACGAGTGAGCACCATCCACGAAAGTTTAGACGAACATAGATAAAAACCTGGAAAAAACTCCCAGACAATCCAAAGTAATGATGGGATCTTTTAAGAAAAGAACGAAAGCTAGTTTCTAACTACACAATAACAAGCATAGAATACTGACAGTAGTCCTAACGGGACACTGCCGACTTTGAAGACACCTCAAGACCCCTAGAGACCTAGAGGAAGGTGACAGTTGCAGATTCTGCAGCTCAGAAGTAAAAAACCCCATACATCCATTCAAAGACTGCGCAGCAATGCTCTGCAAGAGACAAATGTACCTTAAGGCCCACTGCTTGAGCGAAGAGGAGTTGCAATCCTTGAATCCCACCCAGATCCTGAAATTCCTAGAGGAATCGGGTCTAGAGTAAAAGCTCTAAATGGTTACATATAAATAAGTATGTATATTATTATTTTTTATAAAAAATGCAAATTAAAAATTTACAAAACTAACAATTTTCTGTTTACAAAGACGAAAGTTTGCAAAAATTTTGACGATTAGGAAATATCTAGATCGATACCATCTACAACAAGATAACCGGCCGAAGCTTTGGTGAGTGAGTTTTGCATTGATTTATTAACTAATTTATTAACTATTTAAGTAATTAAGTAGATTTTAAAACAATGTTAAATTTCGCAAAAAAAGAAGAAAATTGTATTGAAAATTTTCAGAAGATTCGAAAAATTCAAAATTTTGTTCGAAGTTTGACGAGAATTAGGAAACTTTGTTAGAATTTGTGGGAATGTTTCAGACATAACTTCTATGAAAATTAAAATTAACAGATTTTTTTCTATATATTTATCTTTACGTCAAGTACTTTCAGAAAATGAATGAAAACTCATAATCTAAATGTGAAAAATCTCAATTTAAAGTGAACATGGAAGACTGTTCTTGTCTATTCACCTAATCATTTTAGAGTGAATATTCCCTTTACCAATTTGAGCATTGATTCTGTTCGGTAAACAGTAAGTGGCAGCGATTTGTAGCGTTTCGTTGGTTTCATGGCCTTAGGAGTGTAAAAAATGTAAACAAAACCGGCCGAAGCGGGGATAATCAGTTCAAACAAGGTGAATTTGAGCACGATTCTGAACGTAGTTAGTTATTGTCATGCGTTTATCGAAAGTGGTTGAGTTTTCTTGTGAGCAAAAATTGCAGAAATTCAATGGAAATTGTGCTAAAAGTTTGTGAGATTGTTGCATAACGTTTTGTGAGTCTGTTTGTGAAATTGCTGTTGAAATTTCTGCTTTGGTGAGTGAGTTTTGCATTGATTTATTAACTAATTTATTAACTATTTAAGTAATTAAGTAAATTTTAAAACAATGTTAAATTTCGCATAAAAAGAAGAAAATTGTATTGAAAAAGATTCGAAAAATTAAAAATTTTGTTCGAAGTTTGACGAGAATTAGGAAACTTTGTTAGAATTTGTGGGAATGTTTCAGACATAACTTCGATGAAAATTAAAATTAACAGATTTTTTTCTATGAATTCAAAAAACTAAAACCCATTTATTAAAACTTATGGGAAATTTAAGTAAAAGAAGTACGATGTTAGATAAAATTTGATGAAAATCTAAATTTGATCCAATATGATTCTTATAAGATTGTGTAAACAACACTCGGGGAGTAAACCTCGGTTGGTAATTCTAAGTCACATTTACCAACCAAGTTGGCTAATACCTGCATATATTAGCAAATGTATACATTTACCTAACTACGTCCTTTTTGTTGATTGTATCAAAACTTAACACTATTGTCTGCAATACCACCTGTGTTCATACTTTGTTTCGTTTACGGCGTTTTGCGCCATCTATATTATATTTTGTATTTTTAATATTTTAAATAAAATACAGTTAGTCTGTGCAGATAATTACAACGTGTCGCTTCAGTTTATTAACAGGTTATGGGACCAGTATAATTATTTTCTTTTGAAAATATTGTTAAAATTGTTTTGTAATAGCGCAAGAATGGCTGCAAATTGTGAACGTTCCGAAGTTGAAGGGTCGTGAAAATTATAGTATTTGGGTGTTTGCCGTCGAAAACTTCTTGATTTTAGAAGGGCTCTCCACGTGCGTGTCACAGTTAGTGGAAGCAGATGACACCAAGGCAAAAGCAAAGTTAATTTTGACGATAGATGCTTCATTATATGTTCATATAAGAGAAGCAAAGACGACAAAGGAATTATGGGACAAATTAAAATCGATGTTTGATGATTCCGGCTTCGCGAGAAGAATTAATTTACTCAGAAGCTTAATTTCTACGCGATTAGATTCATGTGATTCTATGGCCAGCTACGTGACGCAAATTGTGGAAACGGGGTAGAAATTACGAGGAACCGGATTTAAAATTGACGATGAATGGATTGGTTCGTTATTTTTGGCTGGCGTGCCGGGAAAATTTTCGCCTATGATAATGGCGATTGAGCATTCTGGATTTGCCAAAACAACCTACGCCATTAAAACAAAGATGCTAGACATGGAGTTTGGCAACAGCGCAAACGAAAGTGCCTTTGTAAGTAAAACCCAAACTGGCATAGAAGCAAACATGGCATAGAAGCTTCTATGCCCAAACTGGCATAGAAGCAAACATCGGAATTTTGGCAACAGTGGTGCTGGAGTGTCAAAAGTTCGGAAAGATGGCAAATGTTATAATTGTAAACAGTTAGGTCATTTTAAAAACAAGTGCCCGAATATTGAGCGTTCAGATCAGACAAAATCTGTTCCTAAAAGCAATTCAAAACACAATGCTTTTAGTGCAACATTTTTGAATGGTAGTTTTAATAGAAACGATTGGTATATAGACTCGGGTGCCAGTGTTCATTTAACTTCAAATGGAGAATGGATTGAAAATCCATATTCAAGTTTAAATTTAGAGGAAATAATGGTTGCAAATAAAACTAAAGTGCCAGTAGTATGCTCAGGTGAGGTTAACGTGACAGCTGTGGTTTACAATCAAGAATTTCAAATTCAAATAAAAAATGTTTTATATGTGCCAGAGTTGACAACAAATTTATTATCAGTTAGCAAATTAATAAAAAATGGAAACACTATAGAGTTTAAGAAAAATTGTTGTAAAATATATAACAAGCAGAATAAGCTAGTTGCCATAGCAAATCTAAGTGATGGTGTTTATAAACTGGATCATGTTAATAATATTGAAAATTATTTATTAGCACCAACAGTTGTTTCTGGAGATGTTTGGCATAGACGATTTGGACACATAAACAGTGTTTATTTAAACAAAATGAAGAATGGTTTAATAGACGGGCTTGACTACCAAGATGCAGTTAATATAACTAAACAAAACTGTACAGTTTGCTGTGAAGGAAAATTATCTAGATCACCATTTAACCATAAGGGAAATAGAGCTAAGGATTTGTTACAGCTGATACATGTAGATGTATGTAGTCCCATGGAGAACAAATCGATTGGTGGCTCGAGATATTTTTTAATTCTAGAAGATGACTACAGTCGAATGGCTTTTGTTTATTTTTTAAAACAGAAAGACGAAGTGCTAGCCTGTTTTAAGCAATTCAAGAGACTTGTAGAAAATCAACAAAATGGAAAGATAAAGACATTCAGGACAGATAATGGTGGTGAATTTTGCAGCAAGGTATTTAATCAAGTTTTAATAAACAATGGGATTATTCACCAAAAATCTAACCCATACACACCACAGCAAAACGGAATGTCTGAGAGATTAAACAGAACAATTGTAGAAAAGGCAAAATGTTTACTATTTGATGCAAAATTAGAAAATAAATTTTGGGCAGAGGCAGTTAATACTGCTGTATATTTGCGTAACAGATCTATAGCTGCAGGTATTGAGAAAACCCCATATGAGTTATGGACAGGTAGCAAACCTAATGTCAGCAATCTAAGGATTTTTGAAAGCACAGTGATGGTGCATGTACCGAAAGAGAAAAGATTGAAATGGGACAAAAAGGCTACGTAGCACATTTTGGTGGGTTATAGTGAATGTGTAAAAGTCTATAGATTATATGACGAGAACACAAATTCTGTAATAACAAGCAGAGATGTTGTAATAATGGAGATTATGGAAGAAGAAGTAAGTATTACGGTGGAGGATAAAGAAGAAACAGTCACTAATAATGAGGACACATATTCAGTGGGGGAAGTTTCAGAAATAAGCGAAGAAAATTTATCCATTTATTTAACAGAAGATTCAATAGATGATAGTGATATTATGCAAGAAAGGATGGAAGGAGACACTGCAATGTAAAGAATGTCTGACAGGACACCAGAACCGAAGAAATTTAATGACTTTGTGACTTATCTTTGTCTGGATAGTACAAACCTAGAAAGTGGTCCAGTGACAGTTACTGAGGCAATGTCAAGAATGGATAAGGAGAGGCGGAGTCTGGCAATGCAGGAGGAGATCCATTCTTTTGATGAAAACGAAGCTTGGGAGCTTGTTGATGTTCCAGAAGGAAACACAACAGTGGACTGTAAGTGGGTGTTTAAAAGAAAAAGTGATAGTGATAATAATGTGCGGTATAGAGCCAGACTAGTTGCTAAGGGTTTTGCTCAAAAACCTGGTGTGGACAACGATGAAACTTTTTCACCAGTGGTTAGACACTACTTTACGGTTATTAATTGCATTCTCTGTACAATATGATTTGAATATTTTACATTTAGATGTAAAAACAGCTTTTTTGAATGGGTTACTGGAGGAAAATATTTTTATGAGACAACCAGAAGGTTTTGTTACATCAGGTAATGAAAACAAAGTTTGTAGATTAAAAAAGGCAATATATGGTCTCAAACAGTCCTCCAGAGCCTGGAACAAAAGGGTTGATGAAGTTTTGACTTTCCAAGACTATAAAAAATCAGAATTAGTACCTTGTATATATATAAAAGTAGAAATAATCAAATGAAAGTTGTAGCACTGTATGTTGATGACTTCTTTATTTTTTCAAATGATGAAAAAGAAACAGATTTTTTTAAAAAGGAATTAAGTTCAAAATTTAATATAAAGGATCTAGGAGAGGCAAAACAATGTATAGGCATGCAAATTGTTAGAGATGAAGAAAAAGGTATTATAACTTTAAGTCACGAGAAGTATATTGAGGAATTGTTACATAAATTTAATATGGTTGACTGTAAACCTATAAATTTTCCTATTGATACAAATGTTTGTACAAATTTAGATAATAGTAGTAACAGAGATATTCCATACCAACAGCTAATTGGTAGTCTTGATTTGGCCGTATTGACTAAACCCGATATAGCATTTAGTGTTAGTTATATAATGTTAGTTATAAGTTAATTTAATACCAACTTTAATGAAAGTCATTGGAAAAGTGCCAAAAGAGTTCTAAGGTATTTAAAAGGTACCAAAAACCATGCTTTAAAATTTAAAAAGGAAAATGATTTATCATTGAAGGGTTCTGTTGATGCTGATTGCGCAGGCAATGTCAATGACAGGAAATCATATACTGGTTTTGTTTTTAAACTTTCAGGTTCTGCAGTGTCATGGGAATGTAGAAAACAGAAATCAGTAGCTCTGTCTAGTACAGAATCGGAGTATATGGCCATGTCAGAAGCTTGTAGAGAAGCAACTTATTTAAAGAACTTATTATATGAGTTAACAGAATATTCTGATTGTATTGTTTTGTACAATGATAATCAGAGTGCTCAAAAGTTATCATCAAATCCTATGTTTCATAAGAGAACGAAACATATTGATGTTCGTCACAATTATGTAAGAGAAGTGGTTAATAATGGTATTGTAAAAATTGTATATTTACAGACCTCAGAAATGACCTCTGATGTTTTGACTAAAGGTTTAGGTTCTGTCGAACATCACATGTTTTTAAAGGATTTAGGCATAGCAGAGAATATGTAAAATATTTGATAAGTGGGGGTGTTGATTGTATCAAAACTTAACACTATTGTCTGCGTTCATACCTTGTTTCGTGTACGGCGTTTTGCGCCATCTATATTATATTTTGTATTTTGTATATTTTAAATAAAATACAGTTAGTCTGTGCAGATAATTACAACGTGTCGCTTCAGTTTATTAACACTTTTATCGTAACAAATGTATACTTAACACTTTTTGCAAAGTTTTCGATTCTGTAATTTTTTTCAATAAGGCGTTCAAGTATTATGTCAGCAGGTTTATGGGTCGGGGACTTAATGTTTTTCTTACCTTTGCTGACGAAGAGGTCGAGGGGGATGGTATTATAAAGCGAGAGACACATTGGTCCCACTTACGTAACGTATGCAACGCATTATGATATCTAGACTCTTGATTGACTATGCAATGGAAACAAACTTATCGTATGCAACGTAATCATACGCGTCCCAAGCAACGTCGACCTGCGATGTTCAGAGAGTCGTGGGAAAGAGGAGGGAATGTCGGTACGCTTTCCCACGCTTGAAACCAGTGTGTTTCTAGAACTGACGCAAACTTACGCGTAGTACGTTTTTTATGTCACATTCTATAATACTATAAATCTCCTCAAACTGTACATTTTGTTACACCCAACTTTTTATTTATTTAAAAATAAAAAATAGTATATTTTGCAACTAGGGCGGTAAGTTGTCAATTGCCCACGATAGCGAAATTGGGTGCACGAACGAAGTGACTGCGCACATTCGCTCGAGATGGGCATTTGCTCGATATTCGCTCAATTTACTCATGCAAGGGGACGTATCTTACAAGTTTTGGGTCCAGAGGCCATCCAAAAAAAATAATCAAAAACGAAGAATTCGCTTTTTCAATTACTTCCGGTTGTGTGCATTCGTCATAAGAACTCTTATCAGTCCATCTCCGGTATCACCATAGAGTATACACTCATTTTAAAGCGTTTTCTTTAATTTTAATTTTTATTTTGTAATGAAAAAAAGTTTCTGTCACTTTCAAGTCACTCTTTTAATATTGATTAGTTTTGATTGTGTTTATTTTATTTATTAATTTATTTTTAATGTAACTTAGCGATTATTATAGAAAATTTGCGTGCGACATGAATACTTGTCACACGCATATGGATATTTCAAATGCGCTTAAGTTATGTAGTAATAATTGAATTGACACAATAACCATTTGTCGCACCAAAAAACGGGCGCCAAAATAGTAGGTACTTATCCCGCAAGAGAAATAAAAATAATCTTAATTCCACTTATGAGCTGTATTAGCCCAGTTTTTTTGGGCTGGTTGTTGACCAGACTTCTCCCGTTCTGAACAACTTCAGCCCATTCTTAATTTGGATTGTAAGTAACTGGAGCTGCAGAAGCAGCTGGAACCGAAGCGGGGTTATCTGGTTCTCATGTATCGATTGCTTGGGACCATTCAGTTTCTTGTAGATCAACAACGGGTTCACCCTTAGTAACAGGCAACTCCTTAGCAGCTTGTTCTTCTTTCTAAGCTTCTTTAGGTTCACGGTAGAAGAAGAGATCCACAACAATTTCCCATTTGATCACGGGTAATTTCAGACATTCGGAAATACTTAAAGAATCGTTCTTAAAGATTCCAGTTTCTGCATTAATGTATGGTTTGCAACTGTTTCTATTTGTTTATTTATCTCAGGAACCCAATATCTTTTCTTCTTATCTTTTTTTTGTTTTTATGACGTTTTTCATTTGAAAATAGCAAATTCAGTGAATCATCCTCAAACTCGCTCTGAGAAACAGAAAACTTGACTTAGAGACGCACTAGTGCTTCTTCTGAGAAATTTAAACAGCGTCTGATGCAAAATTTACGTTGCATTCGCGAGACAAGTGTGCACACCAATTCTAGAACGTTGCATCGCATACATTACGTACTTGGAATCCATGTGTCTCTCGCTGAAATCTCTAGAAGGATAAAAAGTTGCAAAGTTACAAAATATTGAAAGAGGTTTTAAAATTATATTCATAATTTAAATTAATAACACTATTGTCGGTCTCGTGGTCTAGAATTAGAGTGTTACCTAACCTAACAAATCTGCAGGTCCCGAGTTCTATCCCGGGAGCGAGTGTCGGCCGCGTTTGTACCAGAAGACAATTGTGTAATTAAATAACGTAAATTTATTTCGTAAATTTATAACATCTAGGTTTCTGGGGCTATAAGAGAAAAATATGGGCAAAATACAATAGTCTACTGGGCTTCAGTGTTTAAAGGGTTAATAACCCGGTATCTACATTGTACCAAACTTTAAAAAAATAACACTATTTCTATTTTGGTTCTCCAAATTTCTTATTCGAAATAAATATTTAAACGCCCCTTAATTTCAAATGTCACTACAATTAAAATTTAATGAAAAGGATGATCGCGACCGTTAGTGCGTGGTAATCCATACTTAATCTGAATTGAATAATTCTAATTTAATGGTAAAAACATTGTGCATTTCAATTCAGTGTAATTAAAATTTTGTCAAGTCTGCAACAAATAAACCGATAGACAGATTGCAATAAAATTTGCATAGATTAATTATTTTATGGTTAAATACAATTTCGCAAAGTTTAATTTCCATTAAATTTAACTACCCGCGCTGGTGTAAAAAGTACACCAATATATCAAGAAATGCTGTCGCATCACGCGGTGGTTCTCTCCACGTATGCCGCTCCAAGTAACCTACGCCCAATATGTCTACTAAATATACATGCAATATTGTTTTGGTAACGGCCCGTTGAACTGATTTTTTCGTACTTTCGTTCCAGCGCTGCAGTTCGGTGTACAAAATACACCGCGCGAGTAGTTATGTAAGTAAGCTTGCGTGCATAGAAATCGGCCCACTGTAAGCTTTTGACTTTAACTATTTTTTTTTAGAAACTGTTTATGAGATAAAATAAAGAAATATTCCGTTTGAAAGACATTTTAATATGCTTTAATATGATAAAATTTCATATATTAACATTATTGAGTCTTTTTATGTCTACCAAAACAAACATCGGTTTGGTAGACCCAAAAAGACTCAATAATAATATAGAGCTCCGGAAAGGTTGAATATATTTATATATTCAGGCTGTCTTCCGACTTTATTAAGTTTATATGATTATCTATAATGTAGTATGGTCTTACCAATTCTTAATTATCATTTAAATCAATAACCTGCTAAGTTCATGTCTCTCTCGCGAAATGTCAAATTAAAAATATCTAAAGTGTTTTACAAATTGTTATTCATATTCAAAGCTAAGCTGCACTGGTGAGGCATAAATCTCGAAACGCGTCTGCAGATGGCTATTAACTTAAGTTATGGGAAAGACATGATCTCTAAAAAAACAATTTTATTTTTCTGGTTTTTGAGTGCCACGAATGTGGACTGAAAGATATTAAATAACTGGCAAATTTCATCATTTGTTTTGGTAGTCCTAAAAAGTCTCAACAATGTTATAGAGCTCCGGAAGGTAGAATATATTTATATATTCAGGCTGTGTTCCGACGATATTAAGTTTATATGATTTTCTATATTGTAGTATGGTTTTACCGCTTTAAAATGAGATTTATTCAAATTTATTTCGGTTTTTTGTGTTTAACATTATCTGAATTAATACATAGACAATAATCATCATCCTCTTCGTGAAGTCGCTTCCCCATTTTCTTTCTCATATGCCCCAAATACAGCCCTTACCTTTGCATTACCTTGTTTGCTTTCCTGGCTAACTCTCTCACATGCGGTTTATCTGAGGCGCTCTCGTTCATTGTGTAGTCTAGATGCTTAAATTCCACTTCCATTCCTTCTCCTCGTTCTTCCTGTTTCTCTTACTAAACACCATCATTCAACTATGTTTCCACGTCTATGTTTTTCTTTCTCACATACATCACTAGACTTTTCATCATTTTTTTCATCTCCCCTTCGCTTTGCGACTAGTACCACATCATCCGCGAGCGACCAAAGCCCCAAAGCGACCAAAGCCCCAAAGTTTGTCAAATATTTATTCTTTGAAACTATGACACTTTCTTCTTTATCCTATGACACATATTGATGAGGCTTGGCTTCTAGACCGGTGGGGCTTGTCTCCTTATTATGCAGGAGAGATATTTGTAAAAAGATATTTGTGAAAAGAGTTAACACTCTTTCATCTTTTTACAAAAAAATATTAATAGGGGCAATACATTCCGTCCATCTTAAGCCTAATTTACATTGCCGTGCCGAGAGAAGAAAGTAGCAGACATATAACGTTTTACTTTGACATAACTATCACATGTCACCACTTTACTTCCCCATTAAATAAGTGCCGCGGACTGTACAACAATTTATATTTACAAAACTCTGACGCTGATTTCCACGTCACCTTCACTAAACTTGAAATTAAGAGGCAATTAACAGCCCATTTTGCTGTTCTACACCGGGGTAATTTAGCTTTAAGTCCTACTTTGTACTTCTCACATATGTGTATCTGTTTTTTGTCTGGTCTTTAATTGTCCACTATAGACAAATATTATCTGTTTTCTGGAATAAACTTATTTATTTTTTTATTCTGTTTGGGACTGCTGCGAGCTCCAACCCTTCGTAGCAGCCGCGCAAGTGTCCAAAGATGTTTCTACAACTGCTCCTCTCCACCGGTCCATGAGCAGCTGTAGGTTCCTAAATCGTGCCTCCCCAGCAGACCGAGGGACCCCAGCACAACAGCTTTCTGCATCCGGCCTTCCAAAACTCCCTCGGAGTTTCTGCATTCCATAATGATCTTCAACTCCAAAGCAGCGCAAAACGGATTGCTCCCAGAATACCGAAAATTAGGAAAACCAGTATGACATCATGGCCAGGGTAAAGCGTGCGGAGCTCTAAAAGGAGGTCTTGATATTTGGTCCGTTTTTTCCTCCTTTTTCTGGACTATGTTCTGTTCCGAAGAAGCGGAAAACTGGATGAGGAACATAGTCCTGGTCTGTTTATAGAGGAGAACAATGTCAAGCTTGTTGGCGGAGAACAATGTCAAGCTTGTTGGCGCGAATAAGCCTGACCGTCGGGAACGGATAGTTCCAAAAGAATTGGCATCTCTCGTTCCAAACAACAATATCTCCCAAGCAAGTAAGGCGGCACAGGCTCCTAGTCTATCGCATACGAGTGCCTAAGATAGTAATAGAGCAGTGTCGCGTCATGCCGATGGATGTACGCCGAGGCGGCTTTTGTCAGACGAGCCGACAACAAGTACATTAGCGACTCCGGTGCTTTGCGGCAGGACCTACAGGTGGAGTCAGGGAATTGTACACCCATCACGCGGCGACGATAGACTAAGGTGTTTATAACGCTATCTTGACAGGCCGCAATGAATCCATCGGTCTCCGATGTGAGCCCGGCTGACCTCTGATATCCGAAGCTCAACCTTGTGGACGGATCTCTTGCGTTGATGTGTCTATAAAAGACTCCGTGCTTCGGTCTGTCGACATGCCGCCCGAAAACATGTCCTGTTCGGCGGTCCCAAAATGGGCTCTTAGACGATTCGTCTGCAACTCGGTGATCAACTCCGGGTTGCCACTTCGTCCGCCTCCTCGTCTAATTTCGAATTGGAGACCAAGTTCTTCAGCGGCCCTGCTTTCCGCCTTGAAAATAAACGCCCCCGCTCCCACATGCTCGTGATTCCTCACGATAAACAGGAGCGGGTCCGAGGTCTTTAAGATATTAAACACTAAACCCAAAACCACTCTACCATGCATACACTCCAGGCACAGGAGTCCTATGCCCCCTCGTCGACGTGCGAGGTACATCCGGGGAACGGACGATCTCGGAATCACTCATCGGTGCATCTGCATTGTTTTACGGATGTCCCTGTCGAGTTTACGCAACTCATTGACTGTCCACTTCACTATTCCGAAGGAGTAGAGCAAGACTGGAACGGCAAGCATATTACATACACCTGGGTAATTCTGCCTGGGTAATTCGGAAGACCACCATCGTCCACCATCATCCGGTCAAGGTGTCTGTATTTGCCGCGGAGAGCATCTTTCACCCGGGGGGCATCATGAGCATAGTGCTGCTCAATCCGCAGGTATCTATAGGTCTCTCCAGCATCTAGATGTTTCAAGATGCATCCTTTGGTGAGCTGCATATCATCAAGAAACAACGGTGATCGTCCACTCCTAGGTGACTGCACTTGTCCAACCATAGCTCGACTAGGTGCATTGTGACTAACTTACAAGACTAGTAATATTATGTTGTTATATAATATTATTGTTATTATTATTGTTATTATTATAGTTATTATTATTGATAATATTATTGTTATTATTATTATTAAACTTACTTATTATTAGATGAGATTCTTGCAAAAATTGCAAACGAAAAAGCGAATAAATAATAATGTAAATTCTTAGTTTTTCTTTGTAGGTATATAATCAATTAGGAGTACTATATTTATTTATGGTTATATTCCTAATAAATAGCATAATTCATCAACACGATATATTTTCTTACCTTCATACAATAAAATATGTGCTCAGACACACGGTGATACATGCGGTGTATAGAATAGACTGGGCGGGTAGCTACATGAAAATTCAGGGCCGGGTAGTTAAAAGTTAAGATCAATTTTACATTTTTTTAAAAAGCAATATAAAAATATTACAATATTTTCAAATTTTATTTTAAAATAAAACTGAAATTCTTTCTCTATTATTTATCACATTTCGAAAACCATATCTTCTAAACCAATACTTTTATTATGACGAAAACCTTTTAAAAATGAATTATTATGTGTAGTTCTCAAATTTATCATTCGTTTAACATCATCTCTCTTGTTAAATTTATTGTCGTCTCCTACTTGGTGTCTGGGGAAATGCTGGTGAACGCCGCGATGAACACGTTCAACACCGTTACCAGGAAAATGGAGAAGGTGACGGCGTTGTTGATCCGCTCCGTCACTCTGTCCGCCTGACCGTCCTCCGTCAGCTCCTGCCTACCCCTGAATATCAGCGAGCATCCAATCCCCACTTGCAGCACCAACGACGTGATTATCATCCCGTATAACATTCGATAATTCCTAGTCTTGTAATTCAGCTCCATTAAATACCTCAGCTGATTCGCGTTCGCTGTCAAGAGTGCCAAATCCATCATACCTACACAATAAGAAGACAATATTTGGGATAGATTAGACAGAAATAGATTGATAAGACTAGAGAGACTGCGATTTTGTTTACCTTGAGCAACAGTTTTCTTGGCAGCGAACACGTTGATGTGATTGTTAATAGAGTTTGCATCCAGCGGGGGACTCTCCAAAGTTCCCACATTGTCCCTCTCGATGGTGCTCTCGATTTCTAAAACACAATTGGTTTTAAAATTGTTCATTTACGCAATTCCTTTGTCGCAATTTCCTTACCTCCAACAGAAAAACCATTCATTGGAATGATTTCTAAAACAGAAAAATAATAAATATTTTATATTCCAGACCACGCTAGTCCGCTAGTCTTATGCATTTACTCATGTCTATATGGTTTTGTGGTTTGAATCATTTCGAGTTTAGTTTTTGTCATTCTGGTTGTATAGTTTTTGTTTGTTCTAGTATGTCTAGTTGTCTATCTAGTCTTGTCTGTCTAGTCTTGTCTGTCTGGTCTTGTCTGTATAGTCGTATGTGTCTAGTCTTGTCTGTCTAGTTTTGTGGCTATAGCCTTGTCGGTCTAGTCTTGTCTGTCTAGTCTTGTCTGTCTACTCTTGTCACTCTAGTCTTGTCTGTCTAGTCTTGTCTGTCTAGTCTTGTCTTTTTTTTTCGGAGAGGAGGGGGAATGCATTGTTGCACACCGGATATTCAAACCCGTGTAGTGTGGGGTTCTCTGATCGAGTTCTTCGTGACCAGCATACCCACTAAACCCCCTCCTCTGTCTCTACACTACACTCCACCCGGAACTGCGTGAGCATTACTTCAGGTGGGTGGTGGTGTTTTTACCAATTGTTTCCTGTCTGTTATTTTTATTGTCCTTTACTCGTTTCGATTTCGTCTTTCGTCTTCTGTCGTATTACTTATGCAGTCGTGTGATAAACCATTTTTCGGTCTTTTCGTCACATATCTAGTCGTCCATGTTAGCTTCTTTGTGTTTCGTGTGATATTATAATCGCCTTCCATTCTCTCTCCATTTGTTCTTTTCCGAACATGATTTCGGTTATGTAAGCTTGTACTGCATCCCAGTTATGCTCACTTTCTAACATAACTTCCATGATGTTCTGTTCTTCTAGTTTTGTACCGCCTAGTGTCTCCGCGAGTCGAGTTCTTTCGTTCTCTGATTTTGTACACATGAAGATAGTGTGTTGTGCGTCGTCTGGGATATGACCGCAATAAAAACACTCCGCCGTGTCTCTTTTTTTAAACCGTTCGAGGTATGCGTTGAAGCATCCATGACCAGTGAGTACCTGTGTAAGATGGTAACTCATATGTCCGTGTGACCTTTCATACCATGCTGTTACGTTAGGGATAAGTCTGTATGTCCACCTGCCACTAGTGTCGTTATCCCATCTTGTCTGCCATCGGTCCATGAGTCTCTTACGTGCTCTCTCCTTAGCGGCTGCTCTTTCGTGTTTTACTTCTTTTTTCGCCCTGTCTTGTTGCAGGTCTTCGTAGACTTCTTGTTTCTCGCGAATCAGTAAGTCTATTGGGGGTATGCCTGCAAGTACCAGCGCCGCGGCCTCCGAAACCGTTCTGTAGGCAGAAATTACCCTTAGAGCACTTCTTCTCTGTACTCCTGTAAGTTGTTTTCTCGCTCCAATCTTTTTCGTTACGCCCGCCCATATTTCCGCCGCGTAGAGAATTTTTGAGTGTACTACATTGTTGAGAAGTTTCCGTTTCAATTCCCTCGGTCCTCCAATGTTCGGCATCAACCTTACCAGAGCTGTCACTGTAGACGCTGCCTTTTTCGATGTTTTGGCTATATGGTCTGTGTATCTCAGACCGCTATCGAGTTGGACGCCAAGGTACCCCAATGATTTCGATAAAGGGATATTTTGCCCTTCCAAAACGAGTTTCGGTGGGGTGAATAGTCTCTTATCCGTGATAAGTATCGCTTCTGTTTTATGAACTGCCATTGTTAGACCCTGCTCTTTTAACCAATTATTTGCCCGCCGAAGGGTTTCGTTAGTTGCTAGTTCTAGTGTACTTATTTCCTTTGCAGTCACTACCACTGCGGCGTCATCTGCGAACCCAACTATTTGCGCTGTTCTAGGCAAGTCTAGGTTTAGCAAGCCATCGTACATAATGTTCCACAAGAATGGTGCCAATACCGATCCTTGTGGGACATCCGCCGTTACCTCATACTCAACTTCACCTTCGTCCGTGTGGTATATCAACCGTCGGTCGCTCAAGTAGCTGCTTATCATCTTTCTCAAGTATTCTGGTTACATCCCACCTTGCTGAATTAAAGGCGTTTTTAACGTCAAGGGTCACTAATGCACAATAACCTTTCGATTGCCGTGTTCCATTTTTGACCTTTTCTGCTGCTCTAATTACTTCAGCAATAGCGTCCACGGTTGATCGACCTTTTCGAAAACCATACTGCCATTAGGACAGTCGTCCGTTGTTTTCGATATATGTCTCAAGTCTCCTAAGTATTAGTCTTTCAAAAAATTTCCCTATGTTGTCCAGGAGGCATATCGGTCGGTATGACGATGGTTCTTCTAGTGGTTTGTCCCCTTTTCTCAGTAAGACGAGTTTTTGTCTTTTCCATTGCGTAGCGAAAATTCCCTTTCGAAGACACGCATTGTAAGTTTCCAGCAACAACTCTGGCCACATTTCCACCACTTTTGTGATGATCTCATTTGGAATATTGTCTGGACCAGGTGCTTTCCCTGACAGTAATCGTTTCCTAGCCTCAAAGATCTCCTCTACGCTGAAAAGTGTTACGAGATTTTCAGTGGTTTGCCATTTTTCTGCCGGTCTTCGTTCGTGAACTGGAAATAGTGTGGTGACTATTTCTCTCATCCGTTGTGGGCACGATATCCCAGGTATCAGTTGTCTACCCATTAGTTTTTTCGTAACAATTCGATATGGGAGGCCCCATGGGTCTTCATTTATGGATTGGCAAAATTCGAGCCAGCATTTCTGCTTGCTATTTTTGATGGCCATGCGCAATTCCTTTCTCGCTTTTTTGAAATTCGCGTCTAGATCCACTTCTTGTCCAGCCATCCTGTCTGTTGTGCTTTGCCGCCGTCTTCTGTGGCGTTGGGCGGACCTGCGTGCCGTAACGTACGATTCCTTACGATCCTTAGATTATTGATTTCAGCGTTCCACCAGTAAACTGACTTTTTTCCATTTAAAGCAAATTTGCGCTTTGGCATCGAAGCATCACAAAATGTCTAGTCTTGTCTGTCTAGTCTTGTCTGTCTTGTCTGTCTAGTCTTGTCTGTCTTGTCTTGTCTGTCTAGTCTTGCCTGTCTAGTCTTGCCTGTCTAGTCTTGTCTGTCTAGTCTTGTCTGTCTAGTCTTGTCTGTCTAGTCTTGTCTGTCTAGTCTTGTCTGTCTAGTCTTGTCTGTCTAGTCTTGTCTGTCTAGTCTTGTCTGTCTAGTCTTGTCTGTCTAGTCTTGTCTGTCTAGTCTTGTCTGTCTAGTCTTGTCTGTCTAGTCTTGTCTGTCTAGTCTTGTCTGTCTAGTCTTGTCTGTCTAGTCTTGTCTGTCTAGTCTTGTCTGTCTAGTCTTGTCTGTCTAGTCTTGTCTGTCTAGTCTTGTCTGTCTAGTCTTGTCTGTCTAGTCTTGTCTGTCTAGTCTTGTCTGTCTAGTCTTGTCTGTCTAGTCTTGTCTGTCTAGTCTTGTCTGTCTAGTCTTGTCTGTCTAGTCTTGTCTGTCTAGTCTTGTCTGTCTAGTCTTGTCTGTCTAGTCTTGTCTGTCTAGTCTTGTCTGTCTAGTCTTGTCTGTCTAGTCTTGTCTGTCTAGTCTTGTCTGTCTAGTCTTGTCTGTCTAGTCTTGTCTGTCTAGTCTTGTCTGTCTAGTCTTGTCTGTCTAGTCTTGTCTGTCTAGTCTTGTCTGTCTAGTCTTGTCTGTCTAGTCTTGTCTGTCTAGTCTTGTCTGTCTAGTCTTGTCTGTCTAGTCTTGTCTGTCTAGTCTTGTCTGTCTAGTCTTGTCTGTCTAGTCTTGTCTGTCTAGTCTTGTCTGTCTAGTCTTGTCTGTCTAGTCTTGTCTGTCTAGTCTTGTCTGTCTAGTCTTGTCTGTCTAGTCTTGTCTGTCTAGTCTTGTCTGTCTAGTCTTGTCTGTCTAGTCTTGTCTGTCTAGTCTTGTCTGTCTAGTCTTGTCTGTCTAGTCTTGTCTGTCTAGTCTTGTCTGTCTAGTCTTGTCTGTCTAGTCTTGTCTGTCTAGTCTTGTCTGTCTAGTCTTGTCTGTCTAGTCTTGTCTGTCTAGTCTTGTCTGTCTAGTCTTGTCTGTCTAGTCTTGTCTGTCTAGTCTTGTCTGTCTAGTCTTGTCTGTCTAGTCTTGTCTGTCTAGTCTTGTCTGTCTAGTCTTGTCTGTCTAGTCTTGTCTGTCTAGTCTTGTCTGTCTAGTCTTGTCTGTCTAGTCTTGTCTGTCTAGTCTTGTCTGTCTAGTCTTGTCTGTCTAGTCTTGTCTGTCTAGTCTTGTCTGTCTAGTCTTGTCTGTCTAGTCTTGTCTGTCTAGTCTTGTCTGTCTAGTCTTGTCTGTCTAGTCTTGTCTGTCTAGTCTTGTCTGTCTAGTCTTGTCTGTCTAGTCTTGTCTGTCTAGTCTTGTCTGTCTAGTCTTGTCTGTCTAGTCTTGTCTGTCTAGTCTTGTCTGTCTAGTCTTGTCTGTCTAGTCTTGTCTGTCTAGTCTTGTCTGTCTAGTCTTGTCTGTCTAGTCTTGTCTGTCTAGTCTTGTCTGTCTAGTCTTGTCTGTCTAGTCTTGTCTGTCTAGTCTTGTCTGTCTAGTCTTGTCTGTCTAGTCTTGTCTGTCTAGTCTTGTCTGTCTAGTCTTGTCTGTCTAGTCTTGTCTGTCTAGTCTTGTCTGTCTAGTCTTGTCTGTCTAGTCTTGTCTGTCTAGTCTTGTCTGTCTAGTCTTGTCTGTCTAGTCTTGTCTGTCTAGTCTTGTCTGTCTAGTCTTGTCTGTCTAGTCTTGTCTGTCTAGTCTTGTCTGTCTAGTCTTGTCTGTCTAGTCTTGTCTGTCTAGTCTTGTCTGTCTAGTCTTGTCTGTCTAGTCTTGTCTGTCTAGTCTTGTCTGTCTAGTCTTGTCTGTCTAGTCTTGTCTGTCTAGTCTTGTCTGTCTAGTCTTGTCTGTCTAGTCTTGTCTGTCTAGTCTTGTCTGTCTAGTCTTGTCTGTCTAGTCTTGTCTGTCTAGTCTTGTCTGTCTAGTCTTGTCTGTCTAGTCTTGTCTGTCTAGTCTTGTCTGTCTAGTCTTGTCTGTCTAGTCTTGTCTGTCTAGTCTTGTCTGTCTAGTCTTGTCTGTCTAGTCTTGTCTGTCTAGTCTTGTCTGTCTAGTCTTGTCTGTCTAGTCTTGTCTGTCTAGTCTTGTCTGTCTAGTCTTGTCTGTCTAGTCTTGTCTGTCTAGTCTTGTCTGTCTAGTCTTGTCTGTCTAGTCTTGTCTGTCTAGTCTTGTCTGTCTAGTCTTGTCTGTCTAGTCTTGTCTGTCTAGTCTTGTCTGTCTAGTCTTGTCTGTCTAGTCTTGTCTGTCTAGTCTTGTCTGTCTAGTCTTGTCTGTCTAGTCTTGTCTGTCTAGTCTTGTCTGTCTAGTCTTGTCTGTCTAGTCTTGTCTGTCTAGTCTTGTCTGTCTAGTCTTGTCTGTCTAGTCTTGTCTGTCTAGTCTTGTCTGTCTAGTCTTGTCTGTCTAGTCTTGTCTGTCTAGTCTTGTCTGTCTAGTCTTGTCTGTCTAGTCTTGTCTGTCTAGTCTTGTCTGTCTAGTCTTGTCTGTCTAGTCTTGTCTGTCTAGTCTTGTCTGTCTAGTCTTGTCTGTCTAGTCTTGTCTGTCTAGTCTTGTCTGTCTAGTCTTGTCTGTCTAGTCTTGTCTGTCTAGTCTTGTCTGTCTAGTCTTGTCTGTCTAGTCTTGTCTGTCTAGTCTTGTCTGTCTAGTCTTGTCTGTCTAGTCTTGTCTGTCTAGTCTTGTCTGTCTAGTCTTGTCTGTCTAGTCTTGTCTGTCTAGTCTTGTCTGTCTAGTCTTGTCTGTCTAGTCTTGTCTGTCTAGTCTTGTCTGTCTAGTCTTGTCTGTCTAGTCTTGTCTGTCTAGTCTTGTCTGTCTAGTCTTGTCTGTCTAGTCTTGTCTGTCTAGTCTTGTCTGTCTAGTCTTGTCTGTCTAGTCTTGTCTGTCTAGTCTTGTCTGTCTAGTCTTGTCTGTCTAGTCTTGTCTGTCTAGTCTTGTCTGTCTAGTCTTGTCTGTCTAGTCTTGTCTGTCTAGTCTTGTCTGTCTAGTCTTGTCTGTCTAGTCTTGTCTGTCTAGTCTTGTCTGTCTAGTCTTGTCTGTCTAGTCTTGTCTGTCTAGTCTTGTCTGTCTAGTCTTGTCTGTCTAGTCTTGTCTGTCTAGTCTTGTCTGTCTAGTCTTGTCTGTCTAGTCTTGTCTGTCTAGTCTTGTCTGTCTAGTCTTGTCTGTCTAGTCTTGTCTGTCTAGTCTTGTCTGTCTAGTCTTGTCTGTCTAGTCTTGTCTGTCTAGTCTTGTCTGTCTAGTCTTGTCTGTCTAGTCTTGTCTGTCTAGTCTTGTCTGTCTAGTCTTGTCTGTCTAGTCTTGTCTGTCTAGTCTTGTCTGTCTAGTCTTGTCTGTCTAGTCTTGTCTGTCTAGTCTTGTCTGTCTAGTCTTGTCTGTCTAGTCTTGTCTGTCTAGTCTTGTCTGTCTAGTCTTGTCTGTCTAGTCTTGTCTGTCTAGTCTTGTCTGTCTAGTCTTGTCTGTCTAGTCTTGTCTGTCTAGTCTTGTCTGTCTAGTCTTGTCTGTCTAGTCTTGTCTGTCTAGTCTTGTCTGTCTAGTCTTGTCTGTCTAGTCTTGTCTGTCTAGTCTTGTCTGTCTAGTCTTGTCTGTCTAGTCTTGTCTGTCTAGTCTTGTCTGTCTAGTCGTGTCTGTCTAGTCTTGTCTGTCTAGTCTTGTCTGTCTAGTCTTGTCTGTCTAGTCTTGTCTGTCTAGTCTTGTCTGTCTAGTCTTGTCTGTCTAGTCTTGTCTGTCTAGTCTTGTCTGTCCAGTCTTGTCTGTCGAGTCTTGTCTGTCTAGTCTTGTCTTCCAGTCTTGTCTGTCTAGTCTTGTCTGTCTAGTCTTGCCTGTCAAGTCTTGTCTGTCAAATCGTGCCTGATTAGTCTTGTCTGTCAAGGCCTTTTTTCTAGTCTTGTCCCTGTAGTCTTGTCGGGCTATTCTTGTTCGTCAAGTCTTGTCTGTCCAGTAAGGTTTGTCTAGTCTTGCCTGTCTAGCTTTTTCTGTCTAGTTTTGGCTATGTAAAAACTATACTTTGACTATGTCTGTCAAATTTACTTTAATAATATTACAAGATTCTACATTTACATTGTGTACCATCCATTTTGGACAAACATGAATTTATTGATATTAAGAGATTGTTTTTATTTGTTTCAGATGGTAAGTTCAATCAAGTTATCAATCTGTAATCGGTAAGTTCGTATTAAATATCAACATTTTAACCTATATACTCTCTGAAGATGGATAATATTTAATTTAAATGTAATAAAGCCGAAACTAGTATAAATATTTAAAATTTTTATTCTATTCCTATTGTAGTAAATAAGTAATAATTATCAAAGCAAAACACAATTAGTAACCTTCAAGATAGCCAAATGCACAAATAAAGTTCGTTTAGTTTTCTAGATTATATTAGCCAAGACTAGCATTGTTTAAACCGATTGGATTAGACATGTTTGGACGCAAGACCAAAGATAGACTGATTAGGATCAGACAATGTACATGAGACAATACAGAAAACACTAGACAGACAAGGCAGCATCTACACGACTAAATAAAATGGACACGATAGACAAAACCACACAGATAAAGTTAGACTAGGATAGAGCTGTATAAAACTAGAATGGCTATACTATAATAGATTAGCAAATCTAGAAGAAGTAAACAGATATCACTAGTTAGATAAGATTAGTCAGTCAGGTATAAACATGTTAAGCTAGTCATGGATACCTAAACTAGTCTATATTAGTCTACTGATAGTTTCCTAGTTGTTAAACATTCGCTAATATTCTTGGTTTATGGCGAATTTTAGCGCCGGTCTTCCAATCTGTGGTCTTCTAATCTGTGGTCAATTACCCACACTGAATTACGACGTTTGTTATCGCCGTAGCTTAAAATCGCGATATCTAACAGAATGCGGTCGCAATTTCGTTAGCTCCTGCCTCAGCGAAACTTTTTGTTACTCTTATTTTTCCTTGTTAAACTTTAATGTTGATCGCACCCTCTGAATTACATAAATAAAAGACACAAAACAGCTAATGTTCTAGCGATAAAGTACGCAAACACAAAAAGGAGAATAAACCATTGTCCGTGGAAAAACTGTGACTAGATAAAGAATTTGTTAAAGATAAGATAAGTTGATAAGATACGAATAGTTTTTTTAATAGTTAATAATAATAGTTAATGGTTTCAATGGTTTTTGGGGAATATGGTAGCGAAAATATGGTCTTGTCTGGTCTTCTCTAGTCTTGTCTAGTCTTACCTGGTATTGTCTGATCTTGTCTGGACATGTTTGATCTTGTCTGGTTTTGTCAGTTCTTGTCTCGTCTTGTCTGGTATTGTCTGATCTTGTCTGATCTTGTCTGGTCTTGTTGTCTGGTATTGTCTGATCTTGTCTGGTATTGTCTGGTCTTGTCTGTTCTTTTCTGGTCTTGTCTTGTTTGGTCTGGTCTTGTATGGTCTTTGCTGGTCTTGTCAGGAATTGTCTATTTTCAATTGTTGTTTAGATGATGGACAGATCTCATAAATTGTTTTGTTGAGGTTTAATCTAGGATTCATTTTTTGTCAAAGTATTTGGAGTTCTCTTAAGAAATGACTTTCCTTTGACGATTGTTTGCCAATATGTTTTACAGCAAAACACAAATTCATGACAAATTCTAAATTTTCTATTTTAATTTCAATGTTAAATTGAAATAAGCATCGATCGATTCGAAAACATTCGAATCTCCCGTCTTCAATTTTGCTCTAGTCTAATTATTATTTTTGTCTCTTCTTCTGCCTCATCCTCCCTCTTGAAGTTTCTCAATTAATTTTAATTAAAACCCGCCCTCATCATTACAACTTGTTTATATAATCGAATTCGCTAGAGAAAATCCATTGTAATTAAAATATTGCTAAATTTGTTTGACAATGAGACACCGAAGACAGCGGTAATAGGATAATATCGGCAAGGATATAATATTGGAAATAGATCAAGCAAAACAGCTTAAACTATTTCAACAAGAAAAGAAAGTGATGGCAAAAGGCTTAGATTTCATATGATCTTCCTTAAAGTTGCCAAGTCTTATCCAGTACTGGCTAGTCTTTGTACTGGCTAGTCTAGTTTGGTTTTATCTCGTCTTGTCTGATCATGTCTCATGTTGCCTAGTTTTGTCTAGTCTTGTCTGGTCTTGACTGGTCTTGTCTGATCTTGTCTGGTCTTGTCTGGTCTTGTCTGGTCTTGTCTTGTCTGGTCTTGTCTGGTCTTGTCTGGTCTTGTCTGGTCTTGTCTGGTCTTGTCTGGTCTTGTCTGGTCTTGTCTGGTCTTGCCTGGTCATGTCTGGTCTTGTCTGGTCTTGTCTGGTCTTGTCTGATCTTGTCTGGTCTTGTCTGGTCTTGTCTGGTCTTGTCTGGTCTTGTCTGGTCTTGTCTGGTCTTGTCTGTTCTTGTCTGGTCTTGTCTGGTCTTGTCTGGTCTTGTCTGGTCTTGTCTGGTCTTGTCTGGTCTTGTCTGGTCTTGTCTGGTCCTGTCTGGTCTTTTCTCGTCTTGTCTGGTATTGTCTGGTCTTGTCTAGACTTATCTGGTCTTGTGTGATCTTGTCTGGCCTTGTGTTATTTTGTCTAGTCTTGTCTGTCCTTGTGTGATCTTGTCTGGTTTTGTATAGCCTTGTCCGGTCTTGTGTGGTCTTGTATAGTCTCATCCGGTCTTCTCCGGTCTTGTCCGTTCTTGTCCGTGTTTATCTGTTCTTGTCCATTCTTGTTCAATATGGTCTAGTCCTGTTTGTATAGCCTTGTCTAGTTTCGTCCAGTTTTAACGAGTCTCTAGATTTGTTTAAGTTATTCTTGTCTAGATACTCAAAGCGGATTTACCTTTTAACTAACAAACTTAAAACAAACGGAACACAGCCTGAATATATAAATATATTCAGCCTATCCGGAGCTCTATAACAATTATTGAGTCTTTAGATCTACCAATACAAATCTCACATGAAATTTGAAAGTTATTTTACAGTTTTAGTTTTTGAAAGTTATTTTACACACAACGAGACTGGAAATGCGTCCACAGATGACTGACTATCCACTTAAGGTATCGGAAAGACATGATCTTTAAAACAATGTTATTTTTATGGTTTTTGTTGAGTGCCACGAAGGTGGACTGAAAGCTGTAAAATAACTTAAAAATTTCATGTGAGATTTGTTTTGGTAGTCCAAAAAGGCTCAATAATTGTTATAAAGCTCCGGGAAGGCTGAATATATTTACATATTCAGGCCCTGTTCCGTTTGTTTTAAGTTTGTATGATTATTTATAACATAGGATGGTTTCGCCAATTCTATCTTACCTTTTAACTAGTTAACTTGGACCACTATAATTCAACATTTTGTTTGCCAAAGCTTAATGCTTGTTCCAAGTAAAATATTTTGCGAGTGTGTTAAATTTTGGACAAATAATAAACTCATTTGAATTCAGTACGTACCATCGCACTTATCAGCCGTTGTCCTGTTGTCGTTACTCATGTTGCAAGACGTCCTTACTTTAATTTCTGCCAAAAACTTTCACGCCTCTACCTCCAAGAATTAGAGCTAACTGAATACCTCGAGAATCAACGCAAACAGCCGTTGAACTTTTATCAGAAAATAAAATGTATTTACAATTATTTTATTATCAGCGAATGTCGCATTATATTTATTTTGCTGCAGCGATTCGCCTTGTCTGCACTGCTTCTCGGAATATTTAACACAGCGCGAAAACAGACAAATAGATGTAACAAAATATTATTTCGATTCTTGTTGTCTCTGCTTGGGTGAATTATTTTATCTGTGCGGTTTTACAATGATTAGCGCGAAGGAAATGGAATTCGTGTGGGAATTTTCGAATATTATCGAAATTATATGCACTGTTCTATCAACATCCGCCGCAAGGTCACGAACAAGACTAGTTAGGGAAGATTAAATATAATACTCCGATTAGATTAGGCGGACAAGTCTAGCGATATAAGATTAGACAAACAATGATTATCAGACAAGAGCAGATGGATGGGATAAAATATTTTAGACGGTAAAAAGAGACGGACAAGTAAGTGACTGTAATAGACACACAGGACATAATAGAATATATTGAGAGACTAGACTGGCAGAGACAAGCCTAGACATATAAGAGTAGAAGGGCACTATTAGACCGACAAGACTAGACAGACAAGACTAGACAGACAAGAGTAGACAGAGAAGACTAGACGGACAAAACTAAACAGACAATACTTGACAGACAAGACTAGACAGACAAGATTGAACGGACATAACAAGTCGCACAACACTAGACTCATAAGTCAAGACAGTCAAGACTAAAGTGGTTCGGGGGAAGCTCTCACTAAACCCCCTATTCCACCTTGGCTTTTAGTAGGCGCCACCCCGGTATCGCATATTTTGCATTCATTCAGGGTGGGCTCGTACGGTTAGTGAAAACCGCCGTAGTTGTTGTCTCCCCTACTAGGATTCGAACCCGGGTCTCCCGCATTGAAAGGCGAGTATGTTGTCAACTACATCACCGAGGAGGACAGGCAAGACTAGACAGATAAGACTAAACAGACTGACAAGTCTTGATGGAATAGACAAAACCAGTAAGATTAGAAATAGTGGAATAAACAGAAAAACTTGTTTGCTTGTCAAAACTATACAAACAAGATTAATGTCTAGAAAGTAATTAATTTAAAAAAAATGTGATTATAATGCAGATGTAGGACGTGCAGAGTGCATTAACGAAGAGAATGCGCGAACATTTTTTTGCACATTTGTCATGACGCGCTGTGAATTCGTTAAATTCCGCTCTGACAGGCAGGCAAACAAGTGACGGAAAATGAGGTCTAAAACGTGACACAAAAATTTTTCCGGCGTAAAAAACACATTTAATTAAATTATTATTTGCACCTAAATTTCAACTACAACTCAAATACAATTCTTATTCAACAAGATTAGGTTTTGCAACTCTCGGAACTTTTTGTTAATTGACAGAGAGTCCCATGTTTAATTAAATGAAATGTTTTTGCAATGTTTAACAAGGAAATGATCGAAATCCTTTATAAAAATCTTACACTTGTATTCGGAGGATTGATGTCTGCGTGCAGACGATTTTCAGATTTTAGTGTTATTTTCTTGTAGCTCGTGGTTCATTTTGGTTCTTATTCTATCTTCTTCTCGTGTTGGTCCAAAGATTTTTCTTAGTATTTTTCTTCTTTCAAATACTCGGAGGGAGTTTTTATCAGCATCTGTCATATTCCATATTTCTGAACCATAAGCTATCACTGGAGGTACAAGTGTCCTCATACATCCGCAGTTTTGCGTAATTTGAGACCACTTTTAATTTGAATATTTTCATGTTAGCATCGATTTGCTGCTTGTATTTTTTCTTGTGCGATATCATTTGACGCATTAAAGTGCACTCTTAGATATTTAAAGCTCGTCACTCGTTGGAAGTTATGTTCATCTATCTTTAGGTATTGATGGAGGTTTTCTAGGTTTTTCCTCGTTGCTATTAGGTAATTTGTCTTATTATCGTTTATTATTAGCCCAATTTTCTTTTCGTTCTTTTCTAGGATATTAAATATTTCTCTTATTGTTTGAGCATTTTTTGCCAGGATCAGGATGTCGTCTGCATAGCCGCATATTTGGTAGGATTTTGTCAATTGCATGTTGTAGGGCAAGTTTAAATAAACAGGAAATTGCTACGGCCAATTTAAGAAGTTTCAAAAATGATTAAAATCCATTGAACTTTTTCGCATCGGAAAAAGTTTACAACTTTCTGCTTAATATTCTAATGTAGATATTGAATCAAATTGATGATTTTGGTTTTAAAAAAATCTTTTGAAAATTATGCCGCAATCGGTTTTGCATATGTCGGTTGGCATGTTTTATAGTCAAATAAAGAACTTCAATAGAGTATTTTTGATATTGTTGATGCATGTTTGTGTAGCAAATACATGGATTCAGATGATATTAAACAAATTAGAGATTTAAAAGAAAGATGAATGTGAACACATGAACAGGTAGAGTTTGAAGTGGAAGCTTTCGCGACGAATACATTGTTTAATGCAGAACCGTCTGAACTAAGTTAAAACGTAATTATTGTTGGCAAGTTTATAATAAAATTGCATGCAACGTGTTGGAAACGAGCCCCCAAAAACCAAAAGGAAAAGCAGCTTTACACGGAGCACACCAACAGTCTGATCTAATAAAGTCCAAAACAAATTCCGGCTGAAGTGTAATAGTTAAAAGTGCCCTCCTGATAAACCCGCGTAGAGATGAAGCAAATAAATTCCCTTCTCCTTTTATTAAAATGCAAAAGAGCAGTCGATGGGACGCGCGCAAACGGGTCCGTCTCAGCCCACCACACAGGTGGGCCCGCAGAAACGACCGACAGTCCACAATTATCGTAAACAATTCCTGCTAAGAACGAAACGGTCTTCCCCGGTTCACGGATAATTTATCAGGAATAGTCGCTCTAGTTCGAGGAACAATTGCATTAGGAGACGTTTCATTAATCGCTACAAAAGTAGCTTTCTAAACGAAAATACAAATTTCTACTTGAAGATTAATGCAGATCACAAATCAGAAAGAATGAATAAATAAGATCATACTAGACAGACAGGCAAGATTAGAAAAACTAGACTAGACAGACAATACTATACAGACAAAACTAGACAGACAAGACTAGAAAGATAAGAGTAGACACACAAAGACTAGACAGACAAGATTAGACAGACGAGACTAGACAGACAAGACCAGACAGACAAGATTAGAGAGACAAGACTAGACAGACAAGACAAGACAGAAAAGACTAGACAGAAAGACTAGACAGACAATACTATACAGACAAGACTAGACAGACAAGACTAGATAGTCAAGACTAGACAGTCAAGACTAGACGGACAAGACTAGACAGACTAGACATACAAGACTAGACAGATAATACTAGAAAGACAAAGTAGACTGACAAAGACTAGACAGACAAGACTAGAAAGATAAGAGTAGACAGACAAAGACTAGATGGACAAGACTAGAAAGGCAAGAGTAGGCAGACAAAGACTAGGCAGACAACAGACAAGATGACAGACAACAGACAAGATGACAGACAAGACTAGGCAGACAAGACTAGACAGACAAGACTAGACAGTCAAGATTAGACAATCAAGACTAGACAGACAAGACTAGACAAAATAAAACTAAACTACTTCTTCTTTACGTGCCATGTCCTCTGCGGACGTCGGCTATCATCATAATGATTTTTATTTTATCAGCAGCGGCACGAAACAGGCTAGTAGAACTTACACCATACCATTCTCTCAGGTTTTTCAGCCAGGACGTGCGTCTTCTTCCTGGACCTCTTCTACCTTGGGTGTTGCCTTGCATGATAATCTGCAAGATACGGTTTCCCCTCTCATAACGTGTCCAAAATATTCCAGATTACCTTTTTTGATGATAAACATGACTTCTAGTTGCTTCTGGAGACGGGCAAGCACCTCGGTGTTTAGGATTCTGTCTATCCTTGATGTTCGCAACAGGCGGTGGTAGCACTACATCTCGAACCCCTCCAGTCGGTCACACATTGCCTTTGTCAAAGTCCATCCTTCCATTCCATAGTACAAATTCTGCAAAACTTAACACTCAAGACTAAACCGACAAGACTAGACTTATAAGACTAGACCGACAAGAATAGGCGGACAAGACTAAACAGACAAGACTTGCGGGCGACGTAGCAAGCAGCGCTGTGTTAACTTGGCAAGTGGTCTAACTGAAACCCACACATCTTGGCACTGCTCTACGCATAACTTGAAGATGCCAGTTGTTTTACAATGTTGTCTATGATGTACCTTACTTCCCCGATCCATTCATGCTGATTATTGGTTCTCTTTTAGCTGTAGTATTTCAGAATTATGCCTTTTCTTCTCATCCTGCTCTTTATAGCTGATTATTTCAAATATTGGTTTTTGGACTATGTTCCAGTTGTTCTCCGATTCTAACATGAAGGGTATTGTGGTTCTAGGTTCTAGATCCTTTGGTAGAGTTTTCCTCTCTGTGTCCCACTTACTACATATGTAGTTGGTGTGCATCACGCTGTCCTTTTCTCCGCAGTAGTCGCAGCAGCTATCAACAGCTCTGCCTATTTTGTGGAGGTTATCTAGAAAGCATCCGTGTTCACTAAATGCTTGTGTTAGATGGTAGTTTAGTTCTCCGTATTTCTGAGTTACCCATTTTCGACATCCTTTACTAATAGCTTTGTCCATTGTCCCTTATCGCTTGCTACCCAGTCCTTTTCCATGCCCGTAGTAGTTCAGTCCTTGCGATCACCTTGGGTTCTTTTTTATCAGCAATTGGTTGATTTGCTAAGTAGATGCTAAGCCTCTCTTGCACTAGTAACTCAATTGGAAGAATGCCTGCTATTACCTCCGAAAAGACGCCTCCCTTGGTGCACTTCTGTAATCGTTACTAGTTCTATTGCTAGCATTTTCTAGACCACTGCTGACAGCTTGTGTTAGGTGGCTTTCTCACTCATAGCCCTGGTCCATACAGGGGCCGTATAAAGCATTGCGGAGTGGGCCACCGAACACAGAAGTTTTCTCTTACTAGTCCTGGGTCCTGTTACATAAAGTATGAGCCTCTCCAGCGCAGAAAAAGTTTTGTGAGCTTTGTCGGCAGCGTTTTTGACATGGTCCCTAAATGACTAGTTTTTATCTATTATTACGACTAAATACTTTTTACCCTTTGGTGTGATAGTAGCGTCTCTAAGTTTGAAAGATACTTCGACAATTCTTCGTATGCCATTTAATAAGATTGCCTCCGTTTTTTCAGTTGCCAACTTGAGCTCTTTACCTTTCATCAATTTGTCTATTAAAAGCAATGCTTCATTTTCCCTCCGCTTTAGCTCATCCTCGGTTCTGCAGCATACCACCAGGGCAAGATCATGTGTGAAGCTAGCAGTTTTTACTCATTCTCGCATCTTGACTCTGAGAACCCCATTGTACACTATGTTCTACAACGTTGGGCCCATGGCTGAACCCTGTGGAACACCGCTATGAATCTTCTTCGTAGATCGATAACTGTCTGATTCGATGACAATTGTCCTTTCAGAAGGTAACTATTTATTGTCGCTATCAGGTATGGTGGAAAGCTGCGTCGGGTGACTTCCTCTAAATTGACTTGCCAGCAGGCCGAGTGATACGCGTTGCGCACAGCCAGAGTAATTAAAGCGCATAATCTTCTAGTTCACCTGATACCCTTTTCAGCGACTTCTGCAACGGCTACAAATTTGTTTGAGAGCGTCAATTGTAGATCGTCCTTCTCCAAAACCGTACTGGTTGTTAGCAAGATCTCTGCCGGTCTTCAGTTCTCTTTTAGTCCTTTGATGCTCCAGTAGGTTAGCTGCAGTGTACATCATTCATAGGGGCCTTAACGCTGTTGCTTCGTTGGGCGGCTTGTCACTTTTCCTAAATAGTATCAGCCTAGCGTTTTTCCAAATTTGCGGAAAACACCTTCTTGTAGGGTCCTATTTATGACGCTTAGGACGTACTAGGGTGCAACATTGCAAGCAGTTTTATTAATTTCGGAAGGAATCATGACCGGCCCAGGTGCTCTGCCTTTGCTAAGTCGATCACTTGTCACTACGAGTTCCTCGGTTTTATATTCCAAGACTTCACTGCACATGTTCCTCCCAAATCTGTGGCGGGTAGGTTGAGAATACGGCACGGACAATTTATTCTATCGTCAGTGCGGATATATGTTTGGACTTCGCAGCTTTAGCTGTCTAGTTGCAATTTCGTCAGCATCTACCCATCTCTTCTCATTCATTGTCGCGCAGATGCTTGCCCAACATCTCCTCTTCTCGCTATTTATCATTCTCCGCAGCGTTTTCCTGGACTCTACGTACTTTAGCCTGAGCGCTTCTTATCTTGGCGTCGTCTCTGCGTCCTTCTTTTTATATCTCACACACCTGGTCTGCCCACAGATCTTTTTGGCAATGTTGATCTCATCGGTCCACCACTTTCTTACACTTTCTTTTCTCCAAGACATACAGGACTAGATGCAAGACTAGTGAGCGACCTACTAAAAAACCCCACCATTAATGGGACAGACATAGACAGACAAGGCTGGACAGCCAAGACTAAACAGACAAGGCTAGACTGACAAGACTAGACAGAGAAGAGTACACATACAAGTCTAGATATACAAGACTAGACAGGCGAGACTAGACGGAAAAGACTAGACAGACAAGACTAGACAGACAAGACTAGACAGACAAGACTAGACAGACAAGACTAGACAGACAAGACTAGACAGACAAGACTAGACAGACAAGACTAGACAGACAAGACTAGACAGACAAGACTAGACAGACAAGACTAGACAGACAAGACTAGACAGACAAGACTAGACAGACAAGACTAGACAGACAAGACTAGACAGACAAGACTAGACAGACAAGACTAGACAGACAAGACTAGACAGACAAGACTAGACAGACAAGACTAGACAGACAAGACTAGACAGACAAGACTAGACAGACAAGACTAGACAGAAAGACTAGACAGACAAGACTAGAGAGACAAGACTAGACAGACTAGACAGACAAGACTAGACAGACAAGACTAGACAGACAAGACTAGACAGACAAGACTAGACAGACAAGACTAGACAGACAAGACTAGACAGACAAGACTAGACAGACAAGACTAGACAGACAAGACTAGACAGACAAGACTAGACAGACAAGACTAGACAGAGAAGACTAGACAGACAAGACTAGACAGACAAGACTAGACAGACAAGACTAGACAGACAAGACTAGACAGACAAGACTAGACAGACAAGACTAGACAGACAAGACTAGACAGACAAGACTAGACAGACAAGACTAGACAGACAAGACTAGACAGACAAGACTAGACAGACTAGACTAGACAGACAAGACTAGACAGACAAGACTAGACAGACAAGACTAGACAGACAAGACTAGACAGACAAGACTAGACAGACAAGACTAGACAGACAAGACTAGACAGACAAGTCTAGACAGACAAGACTAGACAGACAAGACTAGACAGACAAGACTAGACAGACAAGACTAGACAGACAAGACTAGACAGACAAGACTAGACAGACAAGACTAGACAGACAAGACTAGACAGACAAGACTAGACAGACAAGACTAGACAGACAAGACTAGACAGACAAGACTAGACAGACAAGACTAGACAGACAAGACTAGACAGACAAGACTAGACAGACAAAACTAGACAGACAAGACTAGACAGACAAGACTAGACAGACAAGACTAGACAGACAAGACTAGACAGACAAGACTAGACAGACAAGACTAGACAGACAAGACTAGACAGACAAGACTAGACAGACAAGACTAGACAGACAAGACTAGACAGACAAGACTAGACAGACAAGACTAGACAGACAAGACTAGACAGACAAGACTAGACAGACAAGACTAGACAGACAAGACTAGACAGACAAGACTAGACAGACAAGACTAGACAGACAAGACTAGACAGACAAGACTAGACAGACAAGACTAGACAGACAAGACTAGACAGACAAGACTAGACAGAAAGACTAGACAGACAAGACTAGAGAGACAAGACTAGACAGACTAGACAGACAAGACTAGACAGACAAGACTAGACAGACAAGACTAGACAGACAAGACTAGACAGACAAGACTAGACAGACAAGACTAGACAGACAAGACTAGACAGACAAGACTAGACAGACAAGACTAGACAGACAAGACTAGACAGACAAGACTAGACAGACAAGACTAGACAGACAAGACTAGACAGACAAGACTAGACAGACAAGACTAGACAGACAAGACTAGACAGACAAGACTAGACAGACAAGACTAGACAGACAAGACTAGACAGACAAGACTAGACAGACAAGACTAGACAGACAAGACTAGACAGACAAGACTAGACAGACAAGACTAGACAGACAAGACTAGACAGACAAGACTAGACAGACAAGACTAGACAGACAAGACTAGACAGACAAGACTAGACAGACAAGACTAGACAGACAAGACTAGACAGACAAGACTAGACAGACAAGACTAGACAGACAAGACTAGACAGACAAGACTAGACAGACAAGACTAGACAGACAAGACTAGACAGACAAGACTAGACAGACAAGACTAGACAGACAAGACTAGACAGACAAGACTAGACAGACAAGACTAGACAGACAAGACTAGACAGACAAGACTAGACAGACAAGACTAGACAGACAAGACTAGACAGACAAGACTAGACAGACAAGACTAGACAGACGAGACTAGACAGACAAGACTAGACAGACGAGACTAGACAGACAAGACTAGACAGACAAGACTAGACAGACAAGACTAGACAGACAAGACTAGACAGACAAGACTAGACAGACAAGACTAGACAGACAAGACTAGACAGACAAGACTAGACAGACAAGACTAGACAGACAAGACTAGACAGACAAGACTAGACAGACAAGACTAGACAGACAAGACTAGACAGACAAGACTAGACAGACAAGACTAGACAGACAAGACTAGACAGACAAGACTAGACAGACAAGACTAGACAGACAAGACTAGACAGACAAGACTAGACAGACAAGACTAGACAGACAAGACTAGACAGACAAGACTAGACAGACAAGACTAGACAGACAAGACTAGACAGACAAGACTAGACAGACAAGACTAGACAGACAAGACTAGACAGACAAGACTAGACAGACAAGACTAGACAGACAAGACTAGACAGACAAGACTAGACAGACAAGACTAGACAGACAAGACTAGACAGACAAGACTAGACAGACAAGACTAGACAGACAAGACTAGACAGACAAGACTAGACAGACAAGACTAGACAGACAAGACTAGACAGACAAGACTAGACAGACAAGACTAGACAGACAAGACTAGACAGACAAGACTAGACAGACAAGACTAGACAGACAAGACTAGACAGACAAGACTAGACAGACAAGACTAGACAGGCAAGACTAGACAGACAAGACTAGACATACAAGACTAGACAGACAAGACTAGACAGACAAGACTAGACAGACAAGACTAGACAGACAAGACTAGACAGACAAGACTAGACAGACAAGACTAGACCGACAAGACTGGACAGACAAGACTAGACAGGCAAGACTGGACATACAAGACTAGACAGACAAGACTAGACCGACAAGACTGGACAGACAAGACTAGACAGACAAGACTGGACATACAAGACTAGAGAGACAAGACTAGACAGACAAAACTACACAAGCAAGACTAGACAGACAAGACTAGATAGACCATTCTAGACAGACAAGACTAGACAGATACGGTTATTCTGGCAATACTAGACATAGAAGACTATACACAAAGGATTATACCGGTAAGGCTATACAGACAAGATTAGATGGCTGAGATAAGACTAGATAAGATAAGTTTGTATGTTAAGGCAGGCTTAAATAGACAGTACTAGATAAACCAGATCATGCCTATACAACCAACACTAATTAATTAGCACTAGTGGTACAGAAATTTGACGTCAGCTTTGAGTTTAGTTTGAATCTGTGTGCAATTAGACGATTTCGAGTTAAGCTGAGACTAAATTACGATCGGTCCAGCTAAGGATAATTGAGATTGAATTAGCCAACGCCGTCAGGTTAAATCATCGCTCAAACACAAATTAACTGGCCCTTATATATTAGGATACCATCTAGTATGTCCCCTAGCTAATCTCTATACAAACAAATGTTGTCTAAAATCGTCTGTTTATTTATGATAACTGATTTTATTATGGTATACCTACTCCATTATTAACCATTGTGCAGATGTAGACATTTAATTTTATTATGTTGATTACTTAATCTTGTCTATGAAGTTTTTTTGTTAATAAAATAAATGTAAAAGTTAAAAACTGAGCAACAGTTTCTTAGGTTTAGTTGCCACTGTGAATTTTCCACGATCAATCTTGTCGCATTATTTAATGGAGCGCCATAAACGCGGCGAGGAATTACAATGTGATAAATAAGACTTTTTGCCGGGGGAAGAACGAGCATTTTTAGAACCAAGTCGTTCTTAATTTCGATGATTGTCTAGTTAATTCCATTAAAGTAAACACGCCGGAGGAGCGTTTAAGCCGCGTCGCGAAACGTAAAGCGAACGAACTGAAATAACTCTATTACTTTTCTTCTTCTTTCTCAAACCGTCCTAATTAGCTCACATTTTACTGCTCATTTTATCCTCCAATTAATGTAACACCTCTACACGGTAACAGTTTCGTTTTAAATTAGACACTTTATGCGTTATATTTACATAATGGTTCATTACTTTTATACGGCACATCATATTTACTACTTTAGTCTAATTTTGTTCCTCTGGCCATTAACTAACGCCTAATTCTTATCTTATCCAACTAATCCGCTTTACTTCCTTAATTCATTGTAGTTAAAACACTCTTTACTTATTAATTCTTTTTTATAACTCTTTTGCACAACCAGGCACTAATTATAATTTATAATCAGTTATCCACCCATTAATCTAAACCACTAAATCTTTACAAGGTGATTACACAACAAAAAGACTAGTCAAATTGTCTACATTGTAGATTGAGTATCTACCTACGTGGTCTGTTAAAAAAGTATCCGACCTTGTTTTTTATTTTGAAAACCTGATGGATTTGAATCAAGCGCGCTTGCATGAGCCGACCTTGAACCTTCGTGCGCATGCGTGATTTTTTTTCCGCCTGTAGATGTCCGCCCTGCGTCTGTTGCTGTCGAGCAGTGTTCGAGTGACGTAGTGTGTAGTGCTCTCGTCGGTTTTTCAATGCAAGTAAAATGACGGAACGACTGGAGAACGACAAATTTTGCCAGAAACTACGAGTCAACCAGGTGGAAACCATTCGCAAGATTCAGACGGCTTTCGGTGACGATGCTATGGGCATCACATAGATTAAGGAGTAGTTCAACCGATTTAAAGACGGTCGCACATCGGTGGAAAGCGAGTCACGCTCTGGGCGGCCATCAACATGCCGAAATGACCATGTCATTGCCAAAGTGAACGCTGTGGTGATGCGGGACCGTCGTGTTACTATCTCAGACTCCTCTGGTTCGACAGGCTCCTTACTTTCCGGATATGACCCCCCCCCCCCTGCGACTTCTGGCCCCAAAGTCAAGAGGCCATTGAAAAAAACGCGATTTCAGACAAGAGAGGACATTATGGTCGCAACGACAGCCGAGCTAAAGTCGATTCCGAAAGAGGCTTTTTCGGAATGCTTCCAACAATGTGGAATGTCTGTCACCGCTGGGAGAAGTGTGTGGAGTCCCAACGAGATTACTTTTAGGATGATTAGGTTTCCAACACACATATAGGTTTCCATTCCACTATTTTTACCGGATAAAGGTCGGATTCTTTTCTAACAGACTACGTATACTTGTGAGTTAAGTATTGTATGTCACATATTTATATATTATAACCAGCGGTGTAGCTAGGTGGACAAGAGCATTAAGTAAAAGGCGCCTCCCTAGCACCTCCTTCCACGTAGCTTGAACTTATATTGACCAATTGGCCATCAAACTTATATATGGGGATATGAAAAGAATACACTGACTTGAACTAATTCCTAGTAGGATAAGTCGTTTTTATGAGGGGTAGAATCCCTATGGTTTAATGATGGAAAATGGTAATAAATAAACAACGATGCACATGACAATATAAAATATATAGTAGTATTATACAGATGAGATCAATAGACGGAAAAAACAGATTTTCAGCAAGAATTCCAGTCAAATTCATAATCTCTTGCGCGCTTTAATTTTTGCACATTCGTCTATAATTTTACTCAAATCCAAGTTTGATGCCGCCTTATTTTCTATCGCAATTAATGATAAAAAATGTAATCTTTTCCAATGCTGTTTAATTTTTCATAATTTCCAGTTTACTGAAAGATCTTTCTGTTGACGCGGAAGTAACCGGAATTGCGTGAAATAGTAGCATTACTGTATACACTTCCGTAAGGTCTCATTCAAGCACGCCAAATTTCGTTATAATTTCTTTACAAAATTGGCGAATGGACTACGTCTCCGTAAATTGAGAAAGGACCAGATGATATATATATATATATTAAGAAATTGACGCGAATAATTGAGTCCTATTATATCGGAATATTTCATCTGAAACTGATCGCATTTTGCGAGTAAAGTATTTTTAGCCATGCTGAGCAAATTTTTTTGAATTAAAAAGTTGAACGTTTTACAAACTGCACTCATGCCATTAAAACGAGCATCCAACTGACTGGTTATTATATCGAGTACATTGTTGAACATAGTAACTTTAAAGACTTCCTGGTTTTGGAATTGGTGATCAGAAGACAATTTATCGAAACGCTTTTTAGTTTCTCTTCGTCGCTTTTCTGGAAAGGTAAGATCGATATTGTACTTTTCCGCAGTTTAGGTGACCTTGGCTTCAAATGACAGGAAATAATTTCTTTACTTTTTCAATTTATCCGTTGTTTTGTCCAAAGCCTTACTCGCCTCGTCCAAGACGATATAACGTTGTTGCAAAATTTTGGAAACATTATTGATTCTGTTTAATACGCTGTGCATGAATTCGTAAAGAAATACAAACTCAAAATTGAGAATTTTTGATTTTATAATTTGCGCTTCACTACGTTTTTCTTTACTGGAACACTCAGCGTTATTTCGGACAATGCTTTAGTAATATCGAAAACACGGAGTTTGACTGCAGTTATTGTATTAACCCTGCTGGACCACCTTGTCGGATGAAATTTTTTCAAGGTAATTTCTGATTCGAAACATGAAAAACAGCCTCGGAACGGACTGCCACACGGAGGACGACTCACACAACGAAATACAGATTATATATTTGGAACTTTAAATGTACGAACACTAAACAAACCAGGAGCTCAACGGGCACTGCTAAAGAAGGTACAAAAATGCAAAACAATGGTAACAGCAATACAAGCCACGAAGTGGATTGGTAAATGAGTGAAGGAAACCAACAGCCACACGATACTGTACAGCGGTAAAGAACAAGTTAGGCGTAGCATTCATTGCAGATAACAAGCTGAAAACAAGCATCTTAGACTTCCAAGCAATTAATGAACGCATGTTCAAACTACGTCTGAAAACTAAATTCTTTAACCTAGGCTAGTGATAAATGTACACTGCCCCACAGAGGAACAGGACTAAGAAACGAAAGAAAGATTTTACAAGCTCATTGAGGAGACATATGACTCCCCAGGGAATGATCACAAAATCATAATCGGCGATACAAATGCAAAAATTGGGGTTGATAAAACAAAGATATCGCCACCAGATTATGAAAAATTGAAAACACCAGAAGTGGGACTACAATATGAACAGGAGATCACAAACTAACTGACCACTGAAAACGCCCAACAACCGCAAGAAAGCGCAGAAAACCAATGAAACAGAATAAAGGCGAGGACAGCTCTAGGCCCAAGGAAACCAGAAGAAGCGGGAAGAGTGGTTCGAGAAAGAGAAGCAATATAAATATAGACACAAACAGGAAATGTAGGAATTATATTGAAAGACGATCCAGGGAAAGGAGAACAGACTTTGAAGCAACTATCCGTGAGGCGGACAAGATATGTAGGCATAAGAAGAGAGCACATGACAGCAAGCTCATAGGCCTGATGGAGGAGAACTTGAAAGAGAGTGGAGCCAGGAAAACATACAAGTACCTACCCGAAACCAGAGACGGTTTTAAACCACACAGTATCCTGATCAAAAACCATAAGGGCCAAATGGAGAGTGATCCCCACAAAGTAAAGGGCATATGGAAGGATTATTTCAAAAATCTCCTGGCAGCGGCAGAAGACGCAATTGAAGTACCTAGGGAACCTAGGGACAGATAAGGTTCGAAGACAAGAGAACGGAGCCTCCATCTCTCGAAGAAACGAAAGAAGCGATAAATAGGCTAAAAAGGGACAAAGTGCTGGGAATTGATGCTTTATCAGTGGAGGGATATAAACTAGGCGGCCAACGCCTAACGCAAGAAATCCTTTCAATCCCTTGAAATAAAAATATGTGAAGAAAAGTTATTACCAAGCTACATGCGAAAAGCGATAAAGTACCCATACACACAAAAGGAGACAAGCTAAATTGCGACAACTACCGCGGAATTAGTCTGTTGTGCACGGCGTACAAGATACTTACCTACATAATCAATAAGCGCATACAACCACACGCAGAGAGTCTCATCGGAGAATACCAAGCAGGACTCTTCAACCTCACGTTAGATTATGTCATAAGACAAATGGTAGTAATGGCAGAGGTAACCTCGTCTTCTCAGCAACAAGGTCGTGCAATTAGCGGCATATGCGGAAGATATCAACATAATGAGTAGAAGGGTCGATATGGCACAACAGACATATACACATTTAAATAAGCAGGCCAAAGACAACGGGCTCGAAATAAACATTAGGAGAACAAAGACAATGATACAAAGGCGAAGAAACGGGCCAGACATTCGGCTCCAGGATGACATTGAGACAGTCAACAAATTAGTGAAGGATCTGGGAGTAGAGATTAACAGCGACTGGACCGAGGACGCAGAGATACGCCGCAGAATTCTAGCGGCGAACAGAGCCTACTTCGCAATGTCGGGAATAGTAAAATCAAATAGCATCCACCGAAAAACCAAGTTGCGAATATACAAAATGATCATAAGAACCATCGCGTTCTACTGCAGTGAAACCTGGATTTTGAGAGAGAAAATAAAGAGCGCAGTAGACATCTTCTAGCGCAAAGTGCTGTGGAGAATACTGGACCCGATCATGGATGACAACGTACGAAGGCCCAGACACAATAACGAGCTCTATGGGATATACAAAGATCCGCCCATATCCACATTTATAAAGCTGTAAAGGCTGCAATGGGCAGGACACGTGCTGCGGATGGACGATTCGCGACTCCCATAGAGAGTGCTAAAAGCAACAATGCAAGGTAGGCAACCGGTTGGGAGGAAAGGTTGTACTGGGAGGGCGAGATGAGAAAAGATGCACAGCAAATACTGGGGATAAGAGCGTGGAGGAGAACGGCGGCGGACAGAATGTAATGGAAGGGCTAGTATCCAGGAGTCCAAGGCTCGATTTGGGCTGTGGCGCTACAGCCTTCATCATGATGAATTTCTGATTCACCGGTGAATTTCGATAAAGGGACCCAGCGCTTAATACTGTTTCCGAAGAAGTTGCATTATTGCAAGGAATTTCTGAATTTCGAAAGAACCTCAAACGGGATCGTTTATTACAAAATTTAAATTATGACTGGCACAATTTATGTACTCGGCGTTTTGTTGAATTTCTTTAATTCGTTTTTTTACACAATTGTACGCCATTGTACGCACGACTCATTACACTGGCCCCTTCATAACCCTGATCGACGCACTTTTTGAAGTCAAGATTTTTTTCAGAGAACAAAGTAGTTGGTTAACAAAACTTGGATAACAAAATCCGCAGCGATGTGTTTGGTGACTGCATAGAAACCTAGAAACCTCTCTAACCCTATATCGATTGGTTGTCCATTTTGCAGCCGGGATAGCACTGCATATCTTACAACAATGCTCAGCTAATACACTTTAATGTCCTGCGTGGTATCCAAGATGATGTGAAAAACTGTGACGCCCCAATTTGATCCAACAGATGATTTTCAAGTTTAGTGCCCAAACACTCGATCATTTCATTTTGAATTATTGCGCTCATGTATCTTGTGATCCTAAGAACATAAGCAATATTAGAAAAGATTAGGTTATTAAAACATTAGATTATATATTCAGCAAACAAGTTAATTTCTTACCTTTAAGCATATACAAAACTTGACGCAAGATGTGATCGTATCTAGCAACGAATGGTATAATTGAGAGAAATTTGCTGTGGTTTCCTTCCTCACTCAGATCTCCTCGATGTTCTCTCAAAGCCAAATAACTCTTTTCAAGAGTAATTATGATGTCGAATAATCTCCGAAGAACTCGTCTACCAAAATGATGCTTCTTTCCGAATTTAATCTTCAAGTTCCTTGTAAATGGTCGATTTTTTTGCCACACTTCATATATATCACATGCCTCCGTGTGTGCTTTCGAGGAACTATTTTGCTTAACTCTAGCTGATATATGTCTCCAGTCCCGAATACCCGTGTACCAGACATTTATTTGCGAAGCAAACAACCGAAAGGGGCAATTGGCAGTAGGCAGCATCCAGCATTTTTGACTAGCATATCCAAAAACGCTACGTATTTTGGAAACATAATACGTTTCTGGAAAGCTCCTGTTGTTTTGGTGGGGCTCCTTTGGAAAAGGTGCTGTAGTTTTTTTTTTTCCTGTAGGTCCTTTTTCAGCAATCAGCCGTTTTTTGTTGTCGCTCAAATTCTTGTTTATTAACTTTCCCAAGTCATATGGAATTTCAAGAACTTCCGAAGACGTAGAGTTGGATGATTCCTCTATTGTAAGTTGCGCAGAAACGTCGACGTAGTCATTTTCAGCAGTGGTATTGATGAGAGTCATTGGAACCTGATCTTCTCGAGTCGCTTTATTAACTGACACAGCCGTGACCACGCTATCGCTAGATAAACAATCCCCACACTAGTCACTTTTGACAGATGTTCCTGCCCCGGAAGGAACCATAGCTGGAGGTATTGTATTGTATATTGAGAGGTATTGTTAAAAAAGTGTCTTGGGTAGTTTTTTTACTTTCATCTCTTTCTTGGCGTTGTTTCCGCCTTAAAGTTCCTTTTTTCTATCTATAATTTTCAAAAATTGCCACTTGTGACGACGGGCACTTCCGGAGTTTAGAATACTTTAGTGTCTTGGTGGCAAGAAAGATGGATTTGAACTGAGGATGATTACATATTTAAAATGCAGGAAGGCTTTCTTCCCGCTCCCATTTGTATGCCTCCACTGACCCCAAATAACTCCAATCCACAAGTGCACGTGGTCACTTACATATTTATAACTAGCAAATTGAATAACTTACACCTAAAAAGTTTAAGCATTTCATTTTTTACAAAACGCATTTAATAGTATATCACGTAATGAGAGTTGTAAGAAGCATATTACGCACAAGCAGAACAGTTACTTAATTCCGCTAGGTCGTAATTGCCTTACAACTCGAGTTATGTACTATACTTTATCTACGAGCACACTAATTTGTTTCTGTTTAACAAGAAAAATATGTTTGATGTAACAAATTTATTTCTTATTACGTTATGTTTATTTAATTATCATTATTTAAGATATAGTAAACACAACAGAGTTGTATTTTCATATATAACTGTTATTCGACATTATTTACCTTGATAGAAATGAATAGAAATACATTCTGAATGGTTACATACCTTATTAGTAAGTACTTATTTGGGTTAAACTGGAATAATAGTGGTCATAAATATAGGCAACATAATTTACGTAATGTCAATTTCCGTTAGTTTAAATTGTGGCGCGGGTGGCGCTGAACGTATGAGCACGTAGTAGCAGCTCTCAACCAATCAACGAACCGTAAACCAAACGCAGGTGTGTGTTACCAATCATAACTTATCATTAATCGCGGACTGTTACGTACGTGTGTGTTATGATGTATATACATAGTCCACGAACTGTACAATAATGGGCATTTACCATAGTCGTCGTAGATAAAACTATTTCGACCTCGGCGCATCAAAACCATTGCCAAGCAGTTTACAAACGTTTCTTAACCATCAGTGTCACCACGACCAGATGATATATAAAGGGGACAGGGGGGTAGCCCCGGCCAATATTTTGTTTTTGATATTATCACTATATTTCTTAAGAGAAATAAAATGAAAACTACAAAAAACTTATCAACATTATTATTATTATTATATTTATTTACGATAAATATTGAAAACCTGAACAATAATATTATGAAATTCTAATTAAAGCTACTTTAAATATTAATCAAATTTTCTTATCTTCTTAAGGTCGCGGGTATCCCCGGCCACCTACGTATTTAGTGACCAAATCGTTTTTTGGCAACACATACATCACATTTGTAGTACAAATCGAATGGATTTATATCTACACATGCTTTGTGAGCCCAGTCTTCACATATCTTGCATTGTATCCAATCCTCGTCAAATGTTTCACCGTAAATAATGCATTCCGTCTCCAAATGTTGCGAATATGGCTCAGATGTAACCTTCTTCGCTTTCACCTGCATTTTCACGTTTCCCTTGACCTTTACCACAGCTTTATGGTCTTTGGCTTTCTCCATTAATACCTTTTTATAAGGCGAAGAAGTCAAAATCTCGCTTTTTTGTGTTCCTCTTTTCCTAGCAGTCAATCGTTTCTTTGAGGCATCAGGGAGAGGTGACAAAACTTGAAGCACATCATTAATGTTCCCATCATCAAAACTTGCCACTGGCACTGCCTCTTCTAAGGTTACTAACGACAGAGCTGGAACTCTAGCTGCTGGTTCAACGTTCTTGGTTGGTATTGCTTCATGAAGTCGTATGGCAGCTTACGACACAGATAGAGCGCTAGTTGATGGTCCTGGTTCATTTTCAGGTGCTGCAGGACTAGAAGCTGGACTATCAGTTAACGCAGAATCTAGAAAGTCTAGGTCTGAAAACACGTCTCGATTAAAGGGCTGGATACCTGTGCAACGGAAACCACTTTGGGCTATCTCTAATCTAGCAGATTTGGTAAACGCTGTATTTGTCAGTCCAGCAACGCCATAATCTGTTCATCGAGCATCAGGATTCTGACGCATCCATGATGCACTTGCTGATCCGTAAGCCTGTTTAAAAGGCTTAAAAAAACACACGGTCTAATGTCTGAAGCTTATCTGTCGTGTGGAGCGGTGTGCTCAGCATGTAAATGTTATTATCTCTAGCATATTCAATAACATTCAGCTCTTTGCGGCTATTGTGTCCATCTAATATTAGTAGAACAGATCTAGCTAGTAACGGACGGACATGCTTCTTAAAATGTTGTAGCCACTGGAGAAATATCTCTGCATTCATGCAACCGCTTTCGGAAGCAATACTAATGCTTTCTAGCGGTGTGCCAATCATAAGCCGGCCATTCCTATCCATTTTCTTCCTAGGGAAAATGAACATGGGGGCACAAATTCACCCGATGTACTCATAGAAATCATGACAGTGATGTTACGCCCCGTTCAGCTGAAGTGAGTTTCCCAACCTGCTTTTTACCTTTCACGTACAAAACTCTATGATTTTTATGAACAGTCGAGACTCCTGTCTCGTCAGCATTATAAATTTGAGAAGCTTGAAAATTGAATTGTTTATATAGGTTGAAGAGGAGGTTATAAAATCGATTAACTTGAGGTTTATTGACACCTGTAGAATGCATCAAGCTTGTTGTCTCAGGAGTTCTTAGTGCCATATTTGATTTCTTTTCTTGAAGTCTCGGAAAAAATCTTTTCCAGCCATTCGTTTGTCTCTGTTAAATCTGTGAGGAATTTAAATATTTTTCTGCTAAATCAAAGGCAAGGTGCAAAAACTCACTTTTTGTTAAAGGCATGAGACGGTTATCTAGATTTATAACATGCTCACAAAGTTGTCTTTCAAACTCAGGTTTAAATGTCTGTTGAAAACGTCCTAATTTTGGCTTGAGAGTGATTTCATGACCTTGTTTTATTCCTTTAAAACGATCCTGCAGAGAAGTACGTGGAACTCCATATCGTTCTGCGGCAGCTCTCTCAGAACATTTTTTGTCAAGGACGGCTTGAATTGCTCTTTTCATATTTTCTTCACTCCAGTATCCGCGATTTGTTGTTCTATTTTTAAATGTAGGCATTATAACACTGCAACAAATGAGTTTTGAGTGTGAGTTTAAACATATAAATAGTCCAGTCACTTAAGCTAAAAATGGGGTCAACCCCGGAGTGAGAAGCTGAATTTTTATAAAAAAAATTATTTTGGCATTCTAAATGTTGTCTCATAAGGTCACGTGTGAGCGTCCTTAGATACCAAAAGCCAACCAACCAACAGACTAGATTTAGAATGCCAAAATAAAGGTTCAAACAAAAATTAAGTTTATACCGTTTCATTCCGAGCACATATGGCCGGGGATACCCCCAAAACTGACGGCCGGAGTTACCCGACTTGGCATTCGTCAAAAAAATTATTCTTTTTAAAAAGCAGATTATTACACATTCAGATAAACTGAAATACACAAAATAGAAAAGTATTGCAATATGTAAACAACATAATATAAAATAATTACTTACGTTTATCCAATAAATAAAATTTTCGGAATAATTGATGTCACGCGGCCCCAGTCCACCAAAACCAAAAAGCACACAATCACGTCCGAACGCAACGGCCAATTTACTTCAACTGTCAGCGTTTGTCAAATGACTTAAATGCACGCAGAGATATTACGAATTTCAAGATCACGTTGACCGAAGTACAATTATTAGCTATGGCCGCGGCTACCCGCCGGACGGCGCTACCCCCCTTTCCCCCATATATATATATATATATATGTATATATATATATATATATATATATATATATATATATATATATATATATACATATATATATATATATATATATATATATATATATATATATATATATATATATATATATACAACAATTTTAAGAGACAATAACATTGCAATGTTTAATTATCATAGATGAGATCACATGCAAGATAAAGGCAAATGAAAACTTAACTAAAAAAATTATGGGTGAAATTGATCTCACGACCTTCTCATGATCTTCGCTGATATAATGTGCTACAATCTTACTGAGCCAAATAACGGTAAAAAATAGCACATGCTTATGAAAGACGCATAGCGCATGTGTTGAAAGCCTTAAATTAGGAGTTCTGTTATTGTTAATGTTCATTTAATATCGTAAAAAAAATCTTGTGAGCGGGCACAAGATTTTCTAGCTTTGGGCGGCTCTTAGGTGGGCCTCTGAGCTTCGAGGCCCGGCTGTACTGCACCACTTGGCCCTACGATAGCTACATCACTGATTGTAACTAGTCTTCTCAGTTTTATCTTGTCTATCTTGTTCTCTGTTGTTTGTCTACTCGAGTTAGTCTTCTGTTTCGCTAGTCTTATAGCCTGTCTGTTAGAATTCTGACAGGTGTCCTAACGGGACACTGCAGACTTAAAAATACTTCAAGACATTTGGCCTAGAGGAGGATGACATTATAGATTCTGCAACTCAACAGAGGAAACTCCCGCACATATACTCAAAGACTGCGGAGCATTGTCCCGTACAAGACAAATGTATCTTGGGTCCCATTGCTTGAACGAAGAGGAGTTGCAATCCTTGAATCCTACAATGATTCTGAAATTCCTAAAGGAATCAGGGCTAGAGGTGGTGCTTTAAATGGGTAAGTATGCCAACGATTAGGTAGGAAGGGAAGGGTAGTAGAAGGGTAGTTCTCGAGCCGGCGAGAGAATGCAGCTGTACTGTGCCGAGGTATGAGGGGCAAGGGATGCGCCGAGGTACGCGCAGATTAGTTTTAGTTAAGAAATATGCGTCAGTTTTTCAAATACGAAAAACTAAACATCGCGCACTCGAAATAGGTGGGGGTATGCACAGAATAATGCGAAACTCGTCGACAGGAGGTGCATTCTCCCGCCGGCCCCAGTATGGGTCTATAAAGGTCGAAGTACAAGTTACCACCGAAATCTGCAATAAATCTAACCTGTCTGTATAAACTCTTAATAATAAAATAAGATTGTGTAAATTACTCACGGGAAACGGTGAGGCAAGCTGGCAAACGTGTTCCTATATATACCGCAAAATGTGTACATTTACCTAACTACATACGTAGTTTTACTGTAACATATATAAGAGGAGAAGTAATTTCCTGTTTGAAATATTTAAGTGTGGGCGAATAAACTGCGAGAAGAGAGCGAAATTAATTACGAACAGATGACGGACGGGCAAACATACAAAAGCACTGCAGGAATTACGGTTTTACGGTCTCGCGACCCTTTAACATCTTCGGCCAACAGAATCATAAACTCGAGAACTTGCTCCAAACAGATTACCAGCGACTCACTTAATCCATACACTAAATACAGATGAAAAGATTGTGAGAGATTCCGTAAAGTTTCTCCGTAGTAATTTTTAAGCAGGAAATAATAACTAAGTTAATTGCAATTTATTATTAATAAGTTTCTTAATGCAGGAAACTTTTTCCTATCTAATTTGTTTATAAAGATTTTTACGGGCGATTAATCTGCGGAGGTTTTCGTGCGGAATCGATGCGGAATATCCCTGTTTTGTTTCAATTATCACTTATAAATGTAGGTTTACGGGGTAGTTTTCGCTGAATTATAAATTTTCTCTTTTTCCCGGGCACATTTCTCTCATATTCGCTATAATTTCCCGTCCACTGAGTTTTCAATTTATTGCACTTTAGGTGCTTATGTCTACTTTTATACGTAAGTCGGCACTATTCTCCGCCTTTAATTAATCACACTATATTCACTTTGTGCAATAAATTACAGACTCAATGTTCAGTTAAATCTACACTTGCATACACTAAATCACGAAGGAACAGTCATTGTTCATTTAAAAACAAGAAGAAACAAGATTTTTCCTTGATTTGATTATAAACACATAATATTTGTCCAAGCGACAACTATTATTGCAATTATTATTGTCACCACTTGTGAAGAAATCTTATAATTATTTCATTACGAGATCAACATGTCAAAAGAGATTAAAATCACTTTACAAGGGCCATTTCATCTATAACTTGTGGTATAGGCAGCGTCGAGGCACGAGTACCGGACGTTGTACCGGACAATGCGACAGCTAGGCGGTAAAACATCACCAACGAACGACAACATAAAAAAATCCCGACGGAAAAAGTTTCCCGACGTAAACTTCGTGACCTTTCCCTACGAGCGCCTGCAGCGGTGGAGACAATTCTTCCATCAACTGTACAATCACGATCCGCCACAAAGTCCAGCGCCCGAACCACCGATTACCGAGCAGCCAACGAATCAGTTCCCCGACACCGAAAATTACTGAGGTCAAAAATCGCTGAAAAACGGTAAAGTGCCAAGAGAAGATCAAGTAACGGCCGAGATGATAAAAGCCAGAGAAGACGATTGCAACAACTTCACGTTCTCATAACGAATAGACGGCGTGGAAGAAATCGATCATTGTGAAAGGAGACCGTCTAGAATGCAAGAACTACCGTGGTATTAGCCTTCTCTCGATCGTCGGTAAAGTATTTATGAAAATCATACAATCGAGGCTAAAGAAACGTCGAGAGCAAACGATCCCCTGAAGAAAAAGCTGAATTTGGAGCACATCGAGTATTCATCGATCAGATATTCGCTCTCCTTCAGCTAACTGAAGAAAGAATTCGATGCAGCAAACGAACCGTAATCGTCTTCATCGACTTCAAATCCGCCTTTGATTGCATCGATTAGGCCATTTTGTGGATAGTCCTGCAGACTTGACACGTGCCGCTGAAAATCATTCGGTTCAGATTAGACACTGCCGGTTGAGCCGGCGTACGATGCCTAAAGAAGTTAGGCATCGTACGCCGGCTCAACCGGCAGTGTCTAATCTGAAGTGACTTGTCCGAGGAGTTCCCGATTCGAACTGTAGTACCATAAGGAGACGTCGCGTCGCCTCGCCACTACTTTTTAACGTTGTGGTTGACGAGATTATGCGGAAAGCATTCGATGAATGGCGCAGAGTCCGTTACGGCGACGACCACGACATCATAACCGATTTGATGTTCGCCGACGACAGCGCCGTCTGCGCCGACACTGATGCCGAAGCAACAGACATTTTTTACAATTCCCGCATCGCCCAGTAACACGGATTAAAGATAAATGCGGATAAAACCAAAGTGCACACAACGGACGGATCGGAAGCTAGGGTTTACCTCGATGAAATTCAAATCGAACAGGTACCAGAGTTCAAGTATTTAGGATCGCTTGTGACAGAGAGGAAATTGGCATCGACCGCCGATGTTCATAGCCGGATCGGTGAAGCAACAGCAACATTCGCCCCGCTCAAGTGGTGCATATGGAAACGGATGAATATCATCATCAAAACCAAGATACGCCTATACCGAACGTTAATTCTTCTTTATAGATCAAAAACATGGACACTGCTCAAACTGGACCTAAACAGGCTCTAGGTCTTCCAAATGCGATGCTTGAGACAAATACTCCGTGTCTCTATCTGCGACCGATGTCTCTTTCCGAAACGAAACGATTAGAGAAAGCTGCAAACAGACACCGATCGAAGAAGAAATACAAAAACGAAGACTAAGTTGGTTTGGCCACGACTGCCGGATGAATAACACCCGGCTTCCACGCATACTCCTTCAGCGGAAGCGACCGCCACACTAGAGAATACAAAGAAACGCGCCAAAGGAAACATGGTTGAAACAAGTGAAAGAAGATCTGAGAAACCAAAGACTGGATACCGAGCAAGCCAAAAACATCGCAATCGATAGCAAAGAGAGGAAACGTATCAGGGGTTTCCTGTTGGGCAATAAAGTTTAATATTATTATTAAAAAAAAAACATTGTGTTAAGACTTCAGGTTGAGAGGCCTGATCTCCTTTCTTATTTTATACACAAGATATTATAAGATTATGATAGAATGTTATTATTACCTTCATTACAAGATCAACATTGTTAGGACTAACATAATCCGGACAATCCACCAAAATATATAATTCAATTGATGCAAAGGAAACTACCCAGGAAACCTTCGTCTATTTAAATACAGTTTGTCCGTCGCGAATGCGAGTCGGGCTTTGTGCGCGCTCCGGTGAAACGGCGTCCGTTATTTCCGGTAATAATATTAGGGTCGCTTCCTGCGAACAATGGCGGTCAGAGCCTGGCCATAAGATGAATTCCGTTTATGCTTTATTTCCGCTCCGAACTCTCCTTCCGCACAGCGGCTGCTTATCTTAATGCACTGAAAGATAATGAGCCTGCTAAATATCCGCACTAAAAATAACGCAGGCCATGTCCACATCAATATCTAGATATTTAAGCGGTATAACACACAATATTAGTATATAATAGCTTGTAATAACTAAATAACCTTCCGCTTGTCTAGTTACTACAGTTCGGCGCATAAGTCACAAAAAATAATAATTTGATCTGAATTGAAAAATTCACTTTGTTTTTTCCAGGCTTGTGAAGTTATACAAATCTAGACACTTAACCCGACTAGAGTTTCGACTGTTGAAGGTCATTTTCTAGTAGATTATGTATTGATTAGATTGAATTTACACTAAGAGTTTAAAAAAGAAATTGTTTGTTCTCATTAAGGATAATAATTCCTTACCCCGAAAAGTCATTTTTAATCATAATCCAGTTTCTAAATTTATCAATTTTTCAAAAGCTACGTTCAGTGCCATAGAACAATCTTTCCTTACCCAAAACTCCAACTACACTCTATTTATCAATAACAAATCCTAACGACTTATCCTAAGTCTAAAATAGTAGTACAGTCAAAAATCGCGCTCAGAAAAGTGCCGGAATATCTCATTCCTCGGGCCAAAATAGCTTCTTATTCTTCCTATAGCTTTTTATTGATGCGGTGGTGGCCTATTAGTCAACATGTCGGACTTCGGAGCCGCAAGTCCCGGGTTCAAATCCTGGACATTGTGAAAATAAGCCACCGTTCTCCTGTAGATGGTTCTGGCAAAGTCATCGCAGTAAAATCTGCCACGAAACCCTTCCGACACTTGTCGGTGTCTAAGTACAAGACACCAAGCACAAGTGTATGCCGTGGGATGAGGTCTTGGCCCGTCATGGTCTGTTGGGCCAGGGTTATTATTATTATAGCTTTTTATTCTTCCTATAGCTCCACAACCCTTGGTGGGTTTTGGCTTTTTCAACAATGTTCCTCCATTCTGTTGTATCATAGTCTAGAAGTCTCCAGTTGTTGATATTAGCCAGGTCAGTAGGAAAACTGAGAAAGAAATGGCTAGATATGTTTCTCAATCTTTCTACTGACCAGTTTCCGATAGGTTTACACATGGTGATCTTCTTGGTGTTTCTATCATCATCCATGCGGACGTGGCCTACCCATCGTATTCTCTGGGCTTTGACGAACCTTACCATACTTGCGCCATTAATTCCATTCAGTTCATGGTTCATCCTTATTCTGTAGAATTTATCTTGTTCTCTTTTCGGACCATATATTTTTAACGTAAGTATCGATCGCTTAAATCGCTTTGGGGTTTTTTCATCGTTTTGTGTCAAACTCCACGTTTCGCCTCTGTTGAGTCGCGGTGGTTGTTTGTTTTTGGACAAACGTTCGCGTGAAACCTAAGGCGGTTAATTCAGGGTTTCCAATAGATTTGATCGGCACTGGAAATTATATGTGTGGGCAAATAAAACTTGCACGCCTCGATAAATATGTATTTATTATTTAACTCTATTTTAAGCACTTGTGACGACGTGCACTGTCGGAGTTTGGAATCTTCTCGGTGTGTTTGTGGCAAGAGGGTTACAATTGAACTGGGTGTGATTAAATATTGTCAAAACCAGGAAAACTCAATTCCACCTCCCATTTTCCTGCCCCCACTGAACCAAGAAGAATTCCAACCCGAAGTGCACGTGGTAATTTCTATGGCTAATCTTAAAACTACCCAAAATTTAAATACTTATTCTAATAAACCTTAAACATAAACATTGTATTGTATTTTCAATTTTTTACGACCACCAAGCATCCAAAAACCATTAGCGATCGTAAACATCCGCCGAAACGTATTTACAAACGACTAGTGATTACAAGTGGTCTTTTAGATGCGTGGCAGCCATAAACAAACTCCAAACGCATTCAACAAATGTCTATTACTTAGCGACCAGATGTTGGGAATCTACTGGTCGGTTTCAGATAATCTTGGTGCAATTATTGTTTACCTGCTTTAGAATACACTTAACAAAGAAAATAGTTTTTAAAATAAAAATAAAATAAAATTGTTTCGTCTTAACAGCCTCCTTATGCAACAATAGCTCTTATTAGGTGTAACTATACCCTAAGTTTTGTTGCATGCGACAATATATTGGAGCGAAGCAAGTATCTGTTAGCATAGTACGCTCTATTTGCACGAGCAATTGTTTCCTATCTCATCTCCGACAATATTGTTCTCATTTAGGGATGATCCTAGATATTTCAAATTCGATACTCATTCAAAGTCATATTTATTTATAATTCGTTTGTCATTTGCGTCTTCTTTTCTACTTGATGTCACCATATACTTCGTTTTGTCTTCGCCGATTGTTAGCCCTACCTTTTTGCTTCTGGTTCCAAGCACACGCAACAGTCTCTACTTCTATTCGTTCTGTTCTGTCCATTATGGCTATGATGTCAGCGTAGGCTTCCATTTGACTTGACTTACATTAGTTATTAGTTTGCCTTCTGATTTTAAGTTTTCACTTACAGATTGTAGCGATAAGTTAAACAGTTAGGCTGATATTGAATCTCCCTGCTTTACACTAGTCTTGATGTCAAATGGTTCGGTTTTGCATTTTGTATCACTACTTTCGCTTTAGATCTATCTAACGTCAGTTGCACTGAGTTGACTAGTTTCATTGGTATTCCCACTGTTATTAGGATTTGTATTAACCTATGCCTGTATACTGAGTCATAGGTCAGTTTGAAGCCAATGAACAGAAAGTGTATATCAAAGTTATATTCATAGTCTTTCTCCGATATCTGTCTTGCTTCGTGAATCTGGTCTGGTTTTGTTGGGTCTAAGCCCACATGGTAGTTACCTAAAATATCCTCTGCGTAGATACATAGTATCTTGTGTATTATACTGCACGGTAATTTGTAGGGTACTAAGAGTAGTGTTATTCCTCTATAATGTTTACAATCCTTTTTATCACTTTGTTGTGAATGAGGTATATGAGCCCACATTTACTTTTTAACGGCATGGTTTCGCTGTTCGAAGTCATCAATATGAGGTTGTGTATTCGTGTCCACAAAGGGAATCCGCTCGCTTTAATAAGTTCTGATGTTACTGTATATGTTCCCAGCATGCGCGTAGTCAGGGGGGGGGGGCTTCGGGGTTCAAACCCCATTATATTTATCCTTTATATTTATATTAATCCCATTATATATATATATATATATATATATATATATATATATATATATATATATATATATATATGTATATATATATATATATTTATATATATATTTATTTATTTATAACTAAATATTATATACACTAGACCGGGTTGAGATATTTATATCATCCCGGTGGTGTTCCGTGGGGGTTTGTGCATACCCCTTAATTAAATATGAGGATGCTCCTCCTACTTGACTCGTCCCCTATGTGACTTTAGCGTCGTTTGAGCTTAGGACGTAAGTCGTAGCGCATATATAATATATTTACACAAATAACTAAAAAGGTTCCCAAAGACACTAACAACGGGGTCTGCATGATTGTTTTGATGGGGAGGTTTTTATGTGTTGTAAGTGTCTCTCCGAGAATTTCATTTCGCATAATAAAAAATATCCGTGGAAAATATAAATTCATGCACAGGATTATCATCTAAAAGACTTAAAATCTTTTAAGCGAGGGACCGAGGGTTGGAATGTCCCTAAAATCACGTGTGGCTTGAAGTGGTTTTATTACGACGAGTGGATGTCGTAATGGTAATTAACTATAAGAATTATTGGCTATCGCATGATAACCGTGGAACCAAGGGAGCGCAAAGGAATGTTCCTAAACACGTGGGTCGGTATGGTTTTTATTACAACACCTTGTTATTGTTTTTATTCTCTTACGTAATGGAAGAACTTTCTGTGCAGTTTATTCGCGTTACTATATTCTATAATCGTTAATTACATTCTATAGTTTATGCTTCTTGCTTCAACGTTGGTTTCTATGGAGCTCCGAATACCACGTTTCATGTATTTGGGCCTTGCTACATCTTTGATTCTGATTAATTGTCTGCACTGCCCGTCAAACCATTCTGTGTTGCGCTGCTTTTTCAGATCCTCTAGTTTTGCAGTTGCTTTTAGTATGGTATCTTTTATGCACTTACATTCGCTCTCTGCATAATTTGCTGTAGCGTGCAAATTGAAGTACTGCTTCATCTTTTCTTAGTAATCGTTTTGGGCGTTCATTTCTTTCAGTTTTTCGCATCCCATGTCTTTGGTCTGTATCCTGTGCACTATTGTATATTGCTAATTCTCTCACGTAGTGCAGCTACTACAAGATCATCATCATTAGCATCATGACGGCCTTTTCGTGCTCCATTCTTTGATATAGACCGCTTCCCTTCTCCTCCATTCCTAGCAGTCTTGTGCTCGTCTCATCCATTCGCGTCCTCTGTCTTGTCTGACGTCGTCTACCAAATGGTTTGGTGGTAGGCCTCGTCCTCGGGTGTCAGCTCTGGGCCTCCACTCTAAAATTCTCCTCACGCCCATTCTGGCGATGTGTCCTGCCCGTACCCACTCACTTAAGTTTTGCTTCAAATCCAGTCGTTACGTTTTCGGTCTCGTAGTGTTATTCAGAGCAGTGTTCTTTCAATACCTCTTTGCGCCACTCTGAACTTCTCTGCTATATTTTTAGTGAGTGTCATGGTCTCTGTGCCATAGGTGAACACGGGCATGACACGCTGCTAGAAAGCTCTGACTTTAAAGTGCAATGGCAAATTACCACGTAGTGTATGTTTGTTTACGCCGAATTCTGCCCAAACTTGTGCAACATTGCGTTTCACTCCCACGGTTTGGTTTTCGTAGCCCAAAGTTATTTTATGACCAAGGTATACCTGGTCTGCTAGAAAAGTATCCGACCTTTAGCCGGTAAAAAAAACTGGCATACCTGGTGCTTTGGAAACCTAATCACCCTCCAAGTCGTATCCTTTGGACTCCACACACTTCTCCCAGCGGTGCCGCCATTGTTGGAAGCATTCCGTATAAGCATCTTTCGGAATCGACTTTAGCTCGGATGTCGTTGCATCCATAATGTCCTCTCTTGTCTGAAATCGCGTTCCTTTCAATGGCCTCTTGACTTTGGGGAATAGCCAGAAGTCGCAGGGGGCCATATCAGGAGAGCAAAGAGCCTGTCGAACCAGAGGAGTCTGGTTTTTCGGCAAACAATTGTGATCCAAGTGTCAAGAATGTGCTGGAACATTGTCGTGATGGAGTTGCCAATTTCCTGATGACCACAACTCCAGTCGATTGCGCCGCACAGCATCACGTAGGCAACGTGGGACATCCCTCATTTCACTTGTCGTCATTTTACTTGCATTGAAAAACCGACGGGAGCACTACACACTACGTCACTCGAACACTGCTCGACAGCAAATGACGCTATCTACAGGCGGGAAAAAATTTATGCATGCGCACGAAGGTTCAAGGTCGGCTCATGCAAGCGCACTTTATTCAAATCCATCAGGTTTTCAAAATAAAAAATAAGTTCGGATACTTTTCTAACAGACCACGTATATAGGTACTCCGATACCATTTCCACTGGTAGCCTGTACTTAACAATGTCTGCCATGTCGGTCATAATCCTACTGTTGCTGATTCCTTTCTCAAGTATTCGATTATAGACATATCACGTTATCCACATTGTCCGATACAAGAACCAAATCGTCTACAAATCGTTGTAAAGTTGTAAAGTTTTTCCCTATGCACTGTTAGCCCTTTATTTCACCAGTTCATCCGCCCCTGTTCATCGTACAAGATAGTGGTCAGAATCCCAATTAAAACTATTCCTGTATAGGATCTGAAGTATTTTACACATGTTGCCAATCTCATCGCTATACTCATCGCTATATGGTCTATTTGGTAAAATGGACGAGGCAAAATAGTAGATCAAATAAAATCATACACCTTACGGTTGTAATCATGCTCAAGACTCCCCCAAGGGTGGCGCAGTAGAATTAATGCTGAAGATAAAATCGAGACCCTCAAAATATCTAGCGTAAATGAAATTCATTGTTCAGAATGCTATAGCGTGTATGCAGGTGAGGCAGGACGAAGCATTTCAACTCGTTCTTCAGAACATTTTTATGCAAAAAGACACACTTTCATTTTCTAATCACTGTCTACAATGTAATCTTAAATATTCCGAAATAGAAACTATAAAAATCTTGCATAATTGCAACAAAGCTTTGAAATCATTAGAAATTTCCAAACAAAACCGTAATCCGTCTTTAAATCACACAACGAGCAAACCGACTTAATTTTTGCACAACTCTTTAATCTCACGCACTCGTCTCCAGATAGGTTTCCAACTACAGATCGACACCTCCTCTTGTCTGAAAAACTTTTCCTCAATTTGTAATACACTTGAAAATGAACTAGAATACGTGGTCTGTTAGAAAAGTATCCGACCTTTATCCGGTAAAAAAAAGTGGCATTCCTGGAGCGCTGTAAACCTAATCACCCTCAAAGTAGTCTCCTTGGGACTCCACATACTTATCCCAGCGGTGCCGCCAATGTTGGAAGCAATCCGAAAAAGCCTCTTTCAGAATCGACTTTAGCTCGGCTGTCCTTGCAGCCATAATGTCCTCTCTTGTCTGAAATTGCGTTCCTTTCAATGGCCTCTTGACTTTAGGGAATAGCCAGAAGTCGCAGGGGGCCATATCAGGAGAGTAAGGAGCCTGTCGAACCAGAGGAGTCTGGTGTTTCGCCAAAAAAATGTGAACCAAGTGCGAAGAATGTGCTGAAGCATTATCGTGATGGAGTCGCCAATTTTCTAATGACCACAACTCCAGTCGCAATTTCTCGGATTGTCACACGACGGTCCCGCATCACAACAACGTTTACTTTGGCAATTGCATGGTCATTTCGGCATGTTGATGGCCGACCAGAGCGTGGCTCTCTTTCCACCGACATGCGACCGCCTTTAAACCGGTTTTTTACTCCTCCATAGTACCAAGATACCACTCCTTAATCTGTGTGATGACCATAGCATCGTCACTGAAAACCGTCTTAATCTTCCGAATGATTTCCACCTCGTTGTCGCCCACTTTCTGGCAAAATTTGATGCAGTAGCGCTGCTCTCCAGTCGTTCCGTCATTTTACTTTTTTTTAATTCACGCATGAGCACGAACGTTCAAGGTCGGCTCATGCAAGCGCGCTTGATTCAAATCCATCAGGTTTTCAAAATAAAAAATAAGGTCGGATACTTTTCTAACAGACCACGTAGTCGAAACTCGAGTCGCGTTAAGTGTCTAGATTTATGTAACTTCACAAGTTGTATAATTCCATTTTTTTTTTCAAATTTCTATCTTATCTGAATTTTTCAATTCAGAGTAGATATGAGTAGGGTTTGACCAATTCACTATGTTTTCTTCTTCTTCTTTTTCTTCTTCTTAGCATTCGTTCTGCTTGGGTGCGCAAGGCCCGTTTCTTTTACATGCCGATATCTATTTATTTCGGTCAAGGGCATTATTTGGATTTACTTTCGCCAGACTCGCGTCTTCATTAATACAGTCGAGCCACCGTTTTTTAGGTTTTCCGCGGGGTTTGCATGCATCTTTGTTGAGGCGCAGGGCTGCATTGGCCACTGACTCATTATTACTACACCTGATGTAGCCGTACCAGGGCATACGAGCTTTTCACGTTGTATCTTCTATTAGCTTTATTAGAGCGAGTTGTATTAAGTGTCTAAATATATATAATTGTGAATATCAAGTTATATTATATTTTAAGACGACGTGCCCAAAGCTTGGACCACTACGAGCATAACGTTACCCATCTGGAAAGGTAAAGACGATTCCGTATCGTACGTATCAGACGCATCGCATCAAACGGATCGTAGTATTCTATCTATAGAAAGTAATACAAGTGCGTCCACTGTTCCCCATCGTACGGATCCCACGAATCTACCCGTCGGCAATGCCGAAGCCGATGCTCCGACGGGCAACTTTTACGATGCGTGCCAGTGACGTCATACGGTATATGGTATTTGCTTGTAGTTGCGTCGCCAAATCCAATCGCTGCCGACACTGTGGTCGCGCTGTAAAAAATTAATCCGTTTGATGCGATGCGTCCGATACGTACGATGCGGAACTGTGGACGCCTACCTTAATGCGCCAACTATCGAACAATCCGCCTGTTATCTCTCACCATGAATATCTTGCGAATCATCGATAGCCGACTTTGTTATATATTATAACATTGTTATATAATTTAATATTGTTATATAATATAACATTGTTATATAATATAACGATGTTATATAATATACAATGTAAGGGTCCATTAATTAAGGGTAATTTTGTCCATCGTTGTCCGATTTTTCATTCGTATACCTAGTTAACCCTCCGATTCCTGCGTGCACTTTTGTAACATCGTTGCCCCCGTGGCCTCTGAGTAGCTCTGGTAAAGATCTTCAGTTGATAATTAATAGACATTGTTTTCGATTAGGTCACTAAGGGGTATGAACTTTTAAACCGCTTTAATTCGAAAAATTTCGGCTTTATCCAGACAACAATAAGGTTGAAGTTGAATGTTCGGCAAATTGAGATGAATTAGAAGGGGTAGCCAATTGTAACTATTCCTTGCAAGGCGAAGTTAAAAAAGCTATTCAAGAAGTATTTAACAAAAATACTTATATGCAAACAAGTCTCTCTCCTAATTCTACGAAACAGCAGTTTGCGAGATATAAAAACTTCCGAGAGAATAGAAAGATGAAATAATTTGTTTCAAGCACTCTCTACAATTAAAACTACTTCCACCTACACAAAAAGGTTATGTTCCCTAAGCGCCAACTTTTGTACAAAATTAAGATCTCGATTAAACGATACCCCTGTAAATAGCTTTGTGTTTTTAAAATATCATTCTTTAAAATTAAAATAAGCTTAGTTTCATTTCAAATTGTATTTAGTATATATTTTTAGTTTTATAATTACAAAAAAAATATATGCAGTCAGGCACTGCCGACTAAAGTGAAAACTTAAAAAATAGCTTTAAAACTGGTTGAGGATTTATCAGATGTGTAATTTATCAAATTTGGTACATAGTTAGGTACATAGTTGTTAGTATTGTTTTATGTAATTCTGGAACATGAAGGAGAATTACTGTTAATGTCATCATCATAATATGAATTTGAATCCGGAATGTTTGGTTGATTCTGTGTTGATAGGTCAGCAAAATGAATTGGTAGGATATATGGCACATTTCTTGTTGATGGGTTTGCAATTTGTGAGTTATCTAAATTTTGATTTTTAGAAACATGTCTTATAACTACTTTTGAAGATTTATCTGTATGTAAATTAATTTTGGTTTGGAATATTCTTTACGACGTTTAATTTTTTCCCCCTTCTCAGCTGTGAATGTTCGACGTTTAGAAATTTGTGAACTAACTATTGCAAGAGTTTTTCTCTTATTCTTATCTCTATATCGCTGACTATTAATTTTATTTAGGAGTTTCTTTCCTTTGGAGAGCACACGAGTACATTTGGTTGTCTAAAACTTTGATGGGTCTGATTCGTGATTTACCATGAGTTCTTCGATACAATTCAGTAATCTGAACATTCCAATAGTCCGGCACTAGTATATCTACTAGTACATCCGTCAAAAGTACTTACTCTTGTACTGCACACTGATTATAGGGGTTGATATTTCCTTAGAGGCGCTGCGTTCTGTCAACACTGCCAATAACTTTACAATAATCCGGAACTAGTACATCTACTAGTACATCCGGTAAAATTACTTACTCTTGTACTGAACACTAATTCTACGGGTTGATATTTCCTTAAAAAACGCTACGTTCTGTCAACACTGCCAAAAACTTTGACTATTAAGTTTGACGTTCAGAGCCAACTTTAAACATATGCGTATAGATGTGTTCTTTTGAACACATCTTTGAGTAATAGAAATTTTTTCTATAGAACCCAGCTATTGATGACGATGACGCAAATCTATGAGTTTACCGTCTACCCAAATGTCATTCAGCGCGGCTATAGAAGTTTTCACTTAAAAAAAAACGTTATTGTATAAACCTATAAAGTTTATAGTCATTGGTATAATATTTCAGCTTGTACTTACTACCAGGGTACAGGGTACTAACCATGTTGGGGCCCCTAAGCAATCAAATTCTCGGGGTCTCTTTACCATTTTCTAACTTGCTAAATCACATATTTTCTACCTACCCTATGCGGGGACCCTAGGCAGTTGCCTACATTGTCTAATGGATAATCCCGCCCAGCTTACTACAGGCACAACACCTGTATTTAAACATTAATATATTTGAGTGTCAATACGTATATATATATATCTATATTTTTAATTATATACCATATTATGCTAAATTACTGTTGGTAAAACTATACTATATTATAGATAATCATAATTATATGATTCAAGTTCATATCTCTTCCACGAAATGTCAAATTAAAAATATCTAACCCCTAGTCATCCACCATATTAAAACGCGAAATCATACACGCCATCAATTCAATGAGCAATAACAAAGCTTCGGGTCCTGATGATATGTACTTGGAAACGTTTCACTTAATTAACGAACAAAATCTTGAAATGATCGTAAGACTCTTCAGTAACATCTATGACACTGGACATTTCCCTGAAGATTGGCTACGCTCCACGTTTATCACACTATCGAAATCGAACAGCGCAACCTCGTGTAAAGATTATCGTCTTATCAGTTTAACGAGTCACTTTCTAAAACTCATCCTTCTACACACAAGGTTTGATCTTGTTCTACACACAAGGTCTTATCAAAAATGTGAGGAAGTAAGTGGAGACAGTCAATTAGAATTTAAGAGCGGATTCGGAACTAGAGAAGCCATATTCAGTGTTGATGTTGAACAATGTTTGAAGTTGTTCCAAAACTGCCAAGATCAAAGAAAAAATGTCTTTATGTGTTTCATTGACTATGAGAAGGCATTTGACAACGTTAAGCACAATTTTCTGATAACATACCTTAGAGATGTGGGACTGAGTGGAAAATATATAGGGTTAATCGGTATTCTGTATTGGTACCAAAAAGCAGAAGTTAGAATAAGCAACGCTGGAACATTTGAAGTTTTTGAAATTAAAAAAGGCGTTCGCCAAGGGTGTATCCTATATATATAAAAAGCGTTCTCCGACTCAATCTCAGATAGTTCCTTTGGAATTAAAGTAAACGGAACCCCCGTTAACAATATTCGATATGCGGATAATACCGTGGTATTAGCAGATGGTGCCTACTAAATCGGGTCATTGAAGAAAGACCGAGACTAGGTATACAAATTAACATCAGCAAAACCAAGTTTATCAATGTTAGTAGGAAGGATATTCCACATAATCATATACATAATGGAGAGATCATCGAGCAGGTCACACAATTTAAATACTTGGGATGCATGATTAACAAAAGGTGGGATCTGGATCAAGTGGTAAGATGCAGGTTTGAACTGGCAACTTTCCTAAGACTTGGAAAATCTCTTACAGACAAGAACTTGAATTTCAACGTCAGACATAGGATGGTAAAATGCTATGTCTGGTCCGTTCTCATGTACGGTGTTGAGGCATGGACGTTGAAAGTAGCAATCATTAACAAAATTGAAGCTTTCGATATGTGGATCTTGCGAAGAATGTTGAAAGTGTCTTGGGTCGATCACGCGAGAAATGAGGACGTTCTCCGAAGAGATGGTCTCTAGCAGAACGAGAGCCTTTCGAAAATATCAAGAAAAGAATAATAGGTTATCTCGAGCACATACTGCGAAGAGAACGCTACCACTTCAAAAGCCTCATTCTTCAAGGTAAAATTGAAGGAGGGAAAAGAGGAATAGACAGAAAAAAAATATCGTGGCTGAGAGATTTCCGTCAATGAACGGGAGTAAAGGACCTCCAAATACTACAGAATGCTGCAATTAATAGAAACGAATGATGAGTGAATGATGAGTGAAGAAAAAGATTAACGGCTGCGCAGGAATCTGCACGGCACTAAAAGAAGTAGTCATCCACGTGGATTTCAAGTAAGTGTTTTACACATTCAAGAGTACAGGGGAAAAACCACGCATGTCCACCTAGATTCGTTTTGAGAAAAACTAAATTTAATTTTTAACTAATTTTTAACTAAGTTAGGACTTTGCTTTCTACTGGATATCTATTTTATAATGTCAGTTTTATAGGGAATAACGTGCTTTTCCCCCAATCTTATACAGTGGAACGTAAAGTACATTTCTATTACTAATATATGACAGCACCAGTTTAATATTGACAAAAAATGGACTTTAGTGGTTTTTACCCTTCAATTATTATTAATTAAAGCAAAGCTGCACCCCTAATGAGGGATTAAATTCCAAACGCGTCTGCATATGGTTATACACTTAAGTTAATAGAAAGACCTGATTTAAAAAAAATATTTTATTATTCTGTTTTTTGTTGAGCGCCACGAAGGTGGACTGAAATCTAGTAAATAACTGGCAAAGGGTATAGCCGGATTTATATATGAAATTTGCCCCTGCGGAGTTTTTTTTCGCACTTTGGGGATCGTTTTGGTACCAAATAAAAATAATTCAGTCAAAATTTGAGCTCTTTTTCTCGAGCCGTTATCGAGATATTGTAAAAAAAATTGACTTTTGGATTTTATTTTTTTTTCCATAGTAAAATTGAATTTTAATAAACGTCGATTTTTTTGCCAATACTTACGAGTTAAAGGCATGATAAAAATTTTTTGTTATGATTCCCAGATCGAAAGCCAATTTTTAAGAAAAGAAATAAAAATAAAACCATTTTTTTGACAGTATTTTTGAAAAGTGTCACCCGCCAAATTTTGTCAGAAAATGTCTTCTGTACCCCTTCATACTACTAGAACTACCTTCATACTACTTTTTTTGATGTGGTGGAACAATGTGAAAAAAAATAAGAACGATCTTACATTCCAATGAACATATTTTATTATTGCTGAAGAAAGAAGAAATGTTTATTGAAAACAAACTTTTACAAAAGGCTATCGACGACTAGGTCTTTCCCCCTAGGAGTTTCCATTTTAATATTCAGGATAATTTTATACAAAAAAAAACTCGAAAAAAACTGCTGATTTTACAGATTATTGCTAGATTGCTAGAATAACACATAAAAAGTTTTTTTTGACTTAAAGAATACGTCAGTTGATCAACGTTTCTTTCTATATTCAACATTTTTTTCTCTAAGCAGACGACTTAATATTTCGGCAGGTCTTATTATTTTAGCGAAATCGAGCATGGAAAAGATAATATACAGAGTGGCCCAAAAGTAGGGATACAGCAATACTTTTAATATTTATTTTTTTTTAATTACTGGTTTAATTACACATTTAATTCCGAAGGTGCTCAAAATGTCCACATTCGGCATTGATGCATTCCTGCAACCTATTCAACTTACAACAAAATAACCATTCAATTTAGAACGAATGTCTTCAAACGCATATAATCTGTATACCTACTTTATACCTACTTTTGGGCCACTCTGTATAATCGCTGCAATGGGGAGCAACATCCAATAGTACACCAATTAGCACAATTAGTCCATTTTTAGTCCATTAGCACAATCACAACAATATCGTCTAATACCAGAGATTTAATTCTTTTTCCAGAGATTTCATTCTAGTTTTAGGGAGTAGCTTATTGTTTAGTTTACGATCTAAAAGCTTGAACTTTTGCTTGATATTACTATGAACTGCTTCAACTACCCAACGCGCTTTGGTAAAAAAATGGATTGATTTGACTCGACTGTAGTAAGCTGATAACATTTTCCTTTAAGAGCCGGCATTAACACTTTGAATTCTAGTTGTTCTAAATATTCTGTTATATTACGAAAGCATCGATCTACTTAGATAAAATAATCTTTTTTAGTAACTTAATGAGACCATTGCTAAGGAAGATTTTGAGAATTTCAGCATCGTTCATATTAGTCGTGTAAGGCACAAGCATATCTATAATCAAACTATTTGTAGTGCATATTGTAAATGGTTTGCTCCGAGGTACTTTTTTTGAGCAGAATATGGTTTTCTCTGGCATTCATTATTTGTGTTTTTTTGATGGCAAATGTATGCTCCATCACAAATAAATATCAGTTGGTTATCTTTTAGTTCATATAATTTTCTAGCTATGTTTGAATTAGAAAGTAAATTTTTTCTATTGACAACATCAATTCCAAAATTCAATAGCAAAACGTCGTTTTCAAATGAGTAGTTCATCACTTCATCACAGTAGTCAAATACCATTTGTTCACAGGCCAAACCAAAAATGGAAGATATTGTAGCATTCGAATTCCCAGTTTTTAATTTAAATAAAAAAATGAATGAGCTTGAGTGACATTACCATTTTTTCAAATGTATTTTTGCATGATTTGGTTTTAATGTTTTAGGATTTTTCTTAGTTATTTGGGGTAGTGTAAAATGTAGTTGACAAATATGTTTTATGTGTTTTTTTAGCAATTAGAAAAAAAAAACCGGCCAAGTGCGAGTGACTCGCGCACCGAGGGTTCCGTACAAACTTGTATAGTATAGTATTATTATGTAGATTATCAACATATTATGTAGATTATAAAGAAAAATTAGACGAAATATAATATATACAGGATGTTACGGGATTTGAGTATGTCGCATGTCGGTTATAAACAAGCAAAATTTAGACATAATATATACCCTGTATTTATTATGTATATAGAGCGTACGTGATGAAATGCATAACAAATATAAACAAAGAAAATTCAGAATAAACAGCTTGGTGCCAACACATACTTTTTAACCTTCGGACCTTACTTGAAAAGGATCTAACTGTATGCAACCCATATGCTTCTGGAGCCTGACAATACCACTACGACAACATTAGTATATTTTCATAAATTTGTAATAGTAAATTCGCATTTTTCTTGTAATTAAACTACATATTTACGGTTTTCGGATTTTTCCCTTTACATGTGCTGTAAGACACCGCTTCTTGCCAAATTTCATGATTCTAGGTGAACGGGAAATACCCTATAGGTTTTGATTCCCTTGTGAAATCGCAAAATATGCGACATAAACGGTCATATCTTTAGATCGCGTTGACTTACAAGTTTGATTTTTTCACAGCTGAAAGAGACCGCAGACCCGAGTATTTGATACAAATTTTAACTTGTTACCTTTACGCGTTCCTGAGAAAAAGGTCTTGACAGACAGACAGACAGACAGACAGACAGACAGACAGACAGACAGACGGACAACAAAGTGATCCTATAAGGGTTCCGTTTTCGGTACGGAACCCTAAAAAATGATTAACGATTAGAAAAATTGTTTTTAATTTTTTTCAGATTGTTCCACCACATCAAAAAAATTGAAAAAAATCAGTATGAAGGAGTACAGAAGACATTTTCTGTAAAAATTTGGCGGGTGACACTTTTCAAAAATACTGTCAAACAAATGATTTAATTTTAATTTCTTTTCTTAAAAATCGGCTTTCGATGTTGGAATCATAACAAATTTTTTTTTTCATGCCTTTTACTAGAAAGTATTGGGGAAAAAATCGGCGTTTATTAAAATTCAATTTTACTATGAAAAAAAAAATGAAATCCAAAAATCAGTTTTTTTACAATATCTCGATAACGGCTCGAGATAAAGAGCTCAAATTTTGAGTGAATTATCTTTATTTGGTACCAAAACGATCCCCAAAGTGCGAAGAAAAAACTCCGCGGGGGCAAATTTCATATATAAATCCGGCTATACCCTTTAACATGAGATTTGTTTTGGTAGACCTAAAAAAGACTCAAAAATATTATAAAGCTCCGGAAAGGTTGAATATATTTATATATTCAGGCTGTGTTCCGCCTTTATTAAGTTTACCATATTATGCAATTGTTATGCAATTGAAAGACAACGTTCTATAAGAGAATCATAGCCAAGAAATGAGATTATAATTTTTTATGGAGGAAGTAAATGATTTCAAATGTTTAGAAATTTTCAAATGAAACAAAAATGCTAAAATTATATTAAAACATATAAATTCAAAATGTCTAGTTCCATCCACTATTACCAGAAGTTCTCAAAAACCAAACCCGAAACCGAATACGCGGTTTTTGCTTTTGATAAAGTGCGGATTTTCAGAAACATTGACTGCAAACTACATATCTAGCCCAGTCATTTTAGCATACAACCCCGGAATCTAACGGAAGAAGCAGAATTTTTATATAGACCTTTATTTCAGCATTACAAATGTTGTCTCAATAGTCACATATGCCAACATGTGAGCGTCCTTAGATATTCATGGCCAAAAGTCGCAAAAATCAGTGTTTTTGTAAATATCTTGAATTTTCTGCCTCCTACAGTATTTGCATTTATTATAAAAGAGAATAAATTTGTCTACAAATTTCGCCTGAGACATTTTTTTATTCATCGAACTGTTTTTGAGATAGAATACGCAGAGTGTGAAGCGCCCAGCCATACGTACCTTAGCGCAACGTAAATCCTGAATCCCAAGGTATTATACCGTTTTTTGACATTGCATTGACCATAAGCAAAAGGACATTGTATCCCTAACTTATGTCATCCATAACGCGAATCACAATCATTCTTGCAGTTGCAGAATATTGAAGTGAGTAGTGCATCTGGTGCAGGTGGTAAAAGTGTTGTTACCGACGTTAGGGCTTCATTTTGCAGTACTCGACCCTATTCATGGGGTTGAATTTGAATAGCATTCAAATATATTTGGAATGATTTACTTTATTATTTAATTATTTGTATGTCAAAGATAATTAATATTTGATGACTATTTGATTTAAAAGAAATATAAATATAAGTATAAGGTATTAAATTGTTATTTAAGTAATATTTAATAAGTAATTAAGTGAAAAAGTATGGCTGCTCATCAGCGCTCCACATTCTGCTCCCAAAACTGATCGACGTATAAAAAAAATTTCAGATGAAATTTGCAGAGAATTTTATTCTCTACAACTTTCATAATAAATGCAAATTCGATAGGAGGCAGAGAAAACGAGATATTCTCAAAAAACTTATTTTTGCGACCTGTGACTTTGAATATCTAAGGACGCTCACATGTTGACATATGTAATTTTTGAGACAACATTTGCAATGCTAGAATAAAGTACAAAAAAAAAAAATCACAAAAATGCAGCTTCTTCCATTAGATTCCGAGATTAAACCCTTTTTTTTTGACTAAGATGACTGGACTAATCCTATATAATACGATTATTTTTCAAAATTGTGATACCGTATTCTTCATATTTTGGAATTCCATTGTAATTTAAAAGTTAACTGTGTCATGTTTCATTGGTAAGTTGAACTGTCCTAAAATTGAGTTTTAATGAAAAAGTTTGTTTAAAAAGGAAGTTAAAACTTTGTTTGTTAAGGAGAATTAGAAGGGTTCGTATTTTCCGACTGCGGGTTTTGCGGGTAAATCTTGCTGCGGGACATTTCATCAGTTCAGTTTCAATTCACAACTTGACAGAGAATTCCAGAACGATAAGAATAGACGGACCAGATTAGACAAAGAGAACTCGGCAGACAGAACTAGATATACAATACTGTATAAAGAAGCTGTATAGTATAACCAACGTAGAAATTACACAAGGCTTTTAAGAGACGAAAAGAAAAGTTAGTTTAAAAGGAAAATAAAAACATTGTCCAATCAACAAAAAGCAACTTAGGATATAGTTAGACGAGTTACTGAGATTCACAAGAAAGAGATACTAATGTCATTTAGGGCAAGGAGCCTTTAGCTAGTGCTACATATCTATAGTTTATTTAAAAACGGACCTAAAATCCTACCAACCCTTAGACTAGTGCCGCACGCACAATATAGAGGTAAACCATAATACGGCATTCTTATTGCCAATCAGTAGGGAAGAGCTTTATAACATTAACGTCTTGTCAACAAAATGTGCAAAACCATACTAATTATAGATTCAAGCATACCAAACTATTAAAGCAATATATAGCTTGAATATTTTTATTTTCCTATATTTTTCCTATACTATGTATAAACAATTTTATAAACAATTTTATAATTATAAATATATATATTAATAATGTAATAATATAATATATTAATAATGTAGAGTAAATTAATCAATTAGTTTTATGAATGAAATATAGTTGTCATTTATAAACGTCTTACATTGCATTGAATATTTTTTGTAGTTTTTAATATTTCTAATACTCAAAGGTAATAAATTGTAATAAGTCTTTGGGGCCAGATGGTAAGCAAATCTTGCATGTACATTTTTATTAGAGTTAGATACTTCCAGCAATTTGTTTGTCGTACTACGAGTCAACAATAACAATTCAATATTATGCAAGATACGATTTTTTAAACGTTCTTTTTTATGCATAAATATTACCAATGTATGAAAGTACAGCGATCTTATGTTGCATATCCCTTCCTAAAAGTAGTCTAGTTGGGTATCGTCTACCTTTTTTGTAAATATTTTTCAGTATATAATTTTGAATTATAGACAAGGTTTTTAATGAATTTTCATATAATGTTCCCCAAACCAGAATTCCATATCTTAAAAGTGATTCCACTAGCGATTTGTATACCAAAACCAATATATTTTTACTCAAGATATCCCTTAACTCGGTACTTTCCAAAGTGGTGGGCCGCGGCCCCCTAAGGAGCCGGGACTTTCATACCCCCCCGAAATGCAAAATATAACTTAAATATAACATATATTATATTGAAATAAGTGGGGACGAGTAGAGACGACACTTTTCAAGAGACCATGGCAGATGTGGAGTTTAGGAATCCGTGTGTGTCTATTTTAGAAAGTAAATTGGTGCATTTCTGTTATTGTATTTTTTAACCCTCTTGGAATGTAATTTTTTCTACTGATATATGTGAAAATGGCATTTTTTTCACGGCATACCCTACATGAAAGTGACATTTTCTCGATTAAAACACTACTAAACCAAATTTGCATGGACTTTCTTATTAATTACATCAATTTCAATTAAATATTTTATGTACAAACGTAAAACGAGTCTGAAACTATTTAAAAAGCGAAATAAAATTAGGACATTTGACTTTTTTGACTTTGACTTGAAAAGTATCACCTTGTATGAAAATGCAATATGTTACCATGGAAACGACCAAACCAACAATTAAATTTGTATTGACAGTTCTGACAGTTCGCTTCGAATTGGATTTATTAAAGTCGAATTATGGATTCTACAACCGAAATCAGTAGAAAAAATTGCATTTACTACTCGAGATGAAAGTGTTTTTTTTTTGGTTCGGTGTGATTGCTAACTCGCTGGCGCTCGTGAGCAAACTCCCACCAAAAACACGCCACTTTCATCTCTTGCTGTAAAATATACTATTTTGTTTTAGATATAGACACAATGATGGAATCGGACCTGTATTCTATGTCGTCGACAGACATATCCGTTAATTTCTGACGCCTTGATGGTTTATACTTTTTACGTTGTAATTCGAAGTAAGCAAGTAAAACATTTTCCGAAACAGCTGTAACTTTATTTTCATTGCACCACTCGTTAAATTTGCAATGTAGTTTTTCCTATCGTGGACTTGATATATCCGGCAACAAATTGCTCACCGTATTTGCAGCAATTTGATGAATTTCAGATGGAGTATAAGATACTTTCTAACCCATTTTTATTTTAACCTTTAAATTAATTTCAGGTGTCAGTGAAATGCCAATTACCAGTGTTACCAACCACCATAAAATTTTCAAAGTATGTATGGGCAATTTTTTTATTTAGAAATGGCATAAAAAGGCGCAAAATAGAAAAAAATACTATAAAAACTCGTTCGTAAGCGTTTTTCAGCACTTGAACATTAGAAAACTCCTGGCTACAATTTAAAAAATGATGTAGCGAAAATTTGATACTGACAGCTCTGAATTTCAGTGCCAACCTTGAAGAAATTAACTCATAACAGCACTCGGCGAACCATAACTGCACGCATATGAGTGCTATTATATGTCCATTACAGACGCAATATAGAAAAATCACAAAAACAGAATCAATTAACTTCTTTGAAAGTACTATACATATACATATATATATATATATATATATATATATATATATATATATATATATATATGTATATATATATATATTATATATATATATATATATATATATATATATATATATATATATATATATGTGTACACAAAGCAAACATTTTTTCATACTTAACCCAATTCTAAAAAAATTAGGGGGCCGCCGCTTATCGATATGAGTTGCAGGGGAGCCGCGACATCAAAAAGTTTGGTGTCAAGAAGCAGTGCCTTAACTGATAGAATTTGTAAATTAGTTTTCTATTTCGCTTTATTAAATATGCTGCATGTTGGTTTCATTTTGTGTTTTTATCTATAATAATAACTAAATATTTAGTATTTTCAACTTTTTTTATGTCTCCAATGCCCTTAATATATTAATGCTGTGAAATTTAGGTCTTTTTATATCTGTGATGGTAAATGCTACCTTCTTGAACGTTTTCCTTAGTAACTTCCTAATCATATCCACTCAATATAGCAACAGGGTCATCAGAATATTAAAATTTGTAATATAATTTGTATAAATTGTGAAGAGTGTCGGAACTAGAACTGTCCACTGCGGCACGCCCACTCTCACTAGTTGCGGTTCACTTAGGCTTTTATTGACTTTTACATATTGTGAGCGGTCGTTCGATACACTACCACGAATTCCATAACACTTGTAGTAATTTTTCATAATGTACCGTGTCAAAGGCCTTTTCCAAATCCAGGAATACTGCTATGCAGATTGTACTGTCATTAAGATTGCTTGAAACTTCATAAATAACGTCATCCATGGCATCTGATGTGCTTTTACCTTCTCGGAACCCATACTGAATATATAAATATATTCAACCCTTCCGTAGCTCTATAATATTAATAAGTCTTTTTAAAACTACAAAACATATCTAATATTGAATCACAACAAATATTTGCTATTTAATAGCCCTCAGTTTACTTTCGTGTCTGCAGATGTCTGCAGATCATCACCCAAGTGATGTTATTCACTTGGGTTAAATAGAAAGATGTGAACTTAAAACCAATTTTATTTATCTAGTTCGTGTTTAGTGCCACGAAAGTGGACTGAGGGCTAGTAAATAGGAGACAAATATTTGTTGCGTTTCAACATGAGATTTGTTTGGTAGTCTTAAAAAGACTTCATAATATTTTAGAGCTACGGAAAGGTTGAATATATTTATATATTCAAGATATACTCGGCTTTAATAAGTTGGTCCATTACACTATGCTATAAACAATGCGTTAGCAACGGGTTAATTTCCGGAAAACTTAGAATTGCCGATTATAAGACCTTTGTTACCTGCAGGTACACAAGGCTGTACCTGCAATAGCAAACTATTGGCCAAGCACTATCGGTACAATGCAGTTCTATTTTTTCTAAGATTTTCGAGTGTCAAGATTCGAGTGACAAGACGAGACCGACCTGACTCGACAGGCAAGACTAGATGGATAGAACGAACTAGAGGGACTAGAGGGACTAGACGGACTAACCGATAAAGGAACCCTAGTTAAAGTGTTTGTCGTCGAGCCAGACGATGCAAAAATAGTCAAAATACTCTATCAAGAGGCATACAATGGCTCTACAAAGTGCAATATCCCGAACTAGAAGCAGCGAGGGAAGAATTTGAAGTACTAGAGCAAACCAACATAATCCGCTCCGAGAAACTCAAGGGAACAGCTAGAAAAAAGAAAATTGTCAAAATAATACACGACATATATTACGACGAAGACATATGGTGCAAGTTAAATCAACTCAAAGAAGAGAAAGCAGGAGACGAACTGATTGCAATTCACAGCGTCAGATGCCTGGAAACGCTAAGTCTGCGGAAGCTGTTAGAGTGTGTCTTTCAAACGTCAGACACCAAAATCAGAATCTATACTAGCAGGAAACCTGATGATGACAAAGAAGGAAAAGCCGTGGGACTAGAGAAAGAATGGAAAATATATGCGCTAGTAGCTGAGAACCAAAAAGAAGACTTCAAATCGTCAGACACAAAAATTAGGAGCTACTCCAGCAGGAAACTTGATGATGACAAATAAGTAAAAGCCATGCGACTAGAGAAAGAATGGAAAACATATGCCCTAGTAATTGAGGACCAAAGAAAAGACTACAAATCTTTAGTGACAAGCATTAAAGAAGTAATACTTTAAACCGAGGCGAAAGACCTGGTTAAAGAAGTCAGAAGTATCAAGAGAGGTAAACTACAAATAACTTTGGGAAAAGACGATAAAGCAGTGCGGGAATTGCAAGAAGCCATTAAAAATCTTCAGAAACAATTAATGTTAGAAACACCTCCCATGAAAAAAACACGAGATCCTGGATATTACGGGGCTAGAAGCCACTGCAGTAAAAGAAGATGTTGCTAGTCGCAGTCGAAGGCCTGGTCGAACCCATGGAAGAAAGCACATATAAACTGAGTGAACTTAGGCCGTATGCAAATGACACGTTAGCCGCAACGCTAACCATCAATAAAAAATACCCTGAAAAGCTAACAGAAGGTTCCTCCGAGTTGGATCAAACTGAAAAAATGCTATAAGTGCTGGCAGTTCGATCACAAAACAGCGAACTGCACCGGCACTGATAAATCTAGCCTTTGCAGCAGGTGTGGGCAAGAGAGACAAGTGGAAAACTTGTTTCAAAGCGGAGTACTGCACTATGTGCAATATGTTATGAGGGACATCAGGCCGATGGAGGAAAGTGTAAAATCTTCAGAAAAGCGCTTTCAGATGCTAGAAATGGCGCAAGGAACAGAAAAAGCCAAATAGGGAGGAGAAGTCCACAACTCCAGTTTTGCACAACACATAGAGATAGCTAACACCAAAATACTTCAAAAAACCTAAACAGAAGTAAATGTGCGTTAGAGCTACTGACTCAAACCATATACGAGAAACACGTCGACGGGTATGGCTTCGTTTGGATCGAGACAAGTAACTCTGTTTTTTATGGATGTTACATCTCCCCAAATGTGCATCTGGATGTTTTTTGAAAAATACCTGGGAAAATTAAGTAGAAGTATGCGAAAACAACGAAACACTAATATAGTTATTATGGGCGACTTTAACGCTAAATCACCTGAATGGGGATCACGATGGCAACACCATAAAAAGGATAAAATTAGAATATCTAGGGCATATTATGAGAGGAGATAGATATAATATCCTTAGCTAATTATTCAAGGCAAAATAAAAAGCAGGAGAACGATTGGCAGAAGAAGAATCTCTTGGCTGAGCAACTTGAGGGATTGGTTTGGTTGCACGTCCGCAGAACTCTTCAGGCGGACGATTGATAAGGTCCGAGTAGTGGTGCTGATTTCCAATCTCCGATAGGAGCGGAATTTCAAGAAGAAGGGGATCACAGATGGGAAACTACAGATACCAGAGGAAACATAATGTCAGAATGGATTGCGCGTTTGAAGGTTAATTTTATATTTTGCACGACAAATCCCTCTGTCGTGCAAAATGTAAAAGTGACCTTCAAACGCGGAAAAAGTACTTAGATCATTTCTATTACCATAGCCAAGGAGCAAATTAAAACAAAAATCACCAACTGGATGGTATTTCTAGAGGAAAGCATGAGCGACCATAAGTATATATACTATGATATCGAGGATACCCCTTGTAAAAAGCTGTACCGCGACACGCCAAATTAATTTTATGTCGCTAGTTATGTTTAAGATTTCGTTTTAGGAATATATTGATAAAAACAGCGCATGTAACTCTTACTGGTTTAATAACGTCATATAACAAGTAAAGGTAAAATAACTACACATGAACTGAAGAAAATATAGAATTTGTTTTTGTGTACGTTTTTAGGTTAAGAAACCGTCCGTCTCAAACAACTGCCGATACACTCTCTAGTTTTCCGAAACTCTCCACACTTCTGCGTTAAGGGGCCCATACACTAGCAACCTAGTCAACCTTGTCGTCGACGAGATTGAGGTTGTTGCCCACACACTATTCAACCAAGTTGAAAACATTAGTATCAGTTGCACGTTGCTTTTGTTCGGTTTATTCGTAGGAGTAGAGCTTTCACGAAGTAATTAAAAAATAATGAATGAAGATATGATGATGTATATAGTTTTGAACGAGTTGTGTGAGGACGATATGGGTCCTTTGAAAATGAAAAAAATGTGGGCGAAAGAGTGGTTCCAAAATCGTAGCCAATTTTCGCATTCCAGTTTAATGAGTAAGCTACGAATCAGTGCACCTGAGGACTTTTAAGATTTTTTTTTAAGAATGGACACTAAAACCTATGATCAATTGCTGGATAAAGTGCGACCCTTCATTGAAAAAAATGACACGAAAATGAGATGTGCTATTACTGTAAACGAACGGCTATCTGCAACACTGCGGTTTTTGGCGAGTCGACAGAGCTTTGAGGACCTAAATTTCTTACAGCTATATCGCCACAAAGTCTTGATGAAGCCAAAAACAATTATCATAGATACTAGCAAAACTATCAACAAAGTTTTGATAGAGTATATTCAGGTTCCAAGAACACAAGAAGATTGAGTGATAATTTCCGAACAGTTTATAAGCAGATGGAACTTTCCAAACTGCATTGGAGCTGTCGATGGGAAACGATGTAGAAATAAAAAACCCGACAATTCAGGATCTTATTATTTTAATTATAAAAAAAAGTTTAGCATTGTTTTACTTGCTTTTGTTGATGAGAACTACGAGTTCTTAGTGGTCGAGGCTGGCGCTAATGGCCGTGTATCAGATGGAGGAGTACTATCTAACAGCAAATTTTATAAAAACTTTAAGACAACTAAATTAAATATTCCTGAATCAGGGCAGATTCATCATAATTTTCCAGAAAAAATGCCATTCGTATTTATGGGAGATGATGCATTCCCTTTGCAAAAAAATATCATGAAACCCTACAGTGGAGGTCATCTTTCAAACGATGAATTAATATTCGACTGTCAAGAGCAAGGAGAATTATTGAAAATGCCTTTTGTATACTGGCGTCTAAATTTCGGATTCTGCTAAATGTTATAAATTTGTGTCCTGAAAAGACAGCTTTAATTACTTCCTTTATAAACGATCTTTATAAACTTCCGACTTTACTTTCCACAACTCAGGCAGCTTTCGGAACGTTTAAAAAAATTCCACCCATATAGGAATATTTGGTATATTAGCCATAACTATTAAGACGGGCAATTAAAAATTACAAAAACACTGAAAAAATAAAAATCGCAAACACAAGTCATCTGCACAAACAAGAATTCTAGAACCTTCACAAGTTTACAACTGATGTTTATAACCAAGTCTTCAACCTCCCCACACACTCCCCAACATGGTTGGCTACATCAGACTCCGCCCACCAAAAATCCAAATTACTTTGATTTTATTCGACCTTGTACTCAACCTGAAATGTTGTCTGCAATAAGCCCATGCACTACTAAACCTTGTCGTCAACATAGCAAGTTGACGACAAGGTTGTTGACTAAGTTGCTAGTGTGTGGGCCCCTTTAAAAAAAAATTCAATCATATTGTCGGCAAAACAGTAAAGCAAATATGTGAAATAAAAAACAAAACACTGTCCGCAACCATACTAGGCGCCGACACCCCTAACGAAATACATACGGAAAGGATATAACGTAGTAGGTCGCTAAAGACATTATGTGTTAAAAATTTCCCCAAACAACTTGGAAAAACTGTTAAAGGAAAAGAAAGCGATCCACCGGAAGCATTTGTTCAAAACATTAAAAAAGCTGGCCAGATAGCCACTCCAAAAATGACTGGGATGAGGAAACAAAATACGGCATACTGGTAGACGGAGAATATTGCAACCATACGTAGAAGCTGTTTTAAAGCAAGAAGAAGCATGCCAAGAGGCAACAAAAGGCTGTCAAGAAACGAGTACGAGCTAGCCAGGGAAGAATACAAACAGGCGAAAACATGCAAGAGATGTGCAACTGACCCGACTATGCGATGCCGTAGAAGACGATATATGGTGAAAAAAAATAGGCAGTCAGGCACTGCTGACTGAAGTGAAAAGTTTTGAAAAAAAAAAACAGCCTTAAAACTGGTTTTGAGGATGTATCAGTATGTTAATTAATCAAATTTGGTATATAGTTTGTTAGTATTGTTTTATGTAATTCTGGAACATAACTCACTTGTGAAGGAGAATGAGGTTAATGTCATCATCATAATATGAATTTGAATCAGGAATGTTTACTTGATTCTGTATTGATAGGTCAGCAAAATGAATTGGTAGGATATATGGCACATTTCTTGTTGATGGGCCTGCAATTGGTGACTTATGGAAATTTTGACTTTTAGAAACATGCCTTATAACTGCTTTTGAAGATTTATCTGTATGTAAATTAATCAAATTAGTAGCCCTTTTATTTTCTCTGTACCGCTGATTGTTTTGTTTGGAATATTCTTTAACGTTTTTTGACGTTTAATTTTTTCCTCCTCCTCAGCTATGATTGTTCGATGTTTAGAAATTTCTGAACTAACTATTGCAAGTTTTTTTTTCGTATTCTTATCGCTATATCGCTGACTATTAATTTTATTTTGGAATTTCCTTCCTTTGGAGAGCACAAGAGTACATTTGGTTGCCTTAAACTTTGAAGGGTCTTATTCGTGATTTACCTTGAATTCTTCGATACAATCCCGTAATCTGAAGATTCCAATAATCAGCACTAGTATATCTACTAGTACAACCGGCAAAAATACTTACTCTTGTACTGTATACTGAGGCTAAACCGGAGATCCGCGCATGTAAACTTCAACGCCTTCGTGGCAAAACTTGTAACTAATAAAAACGCACAGTGGCGGGAACACTATTTGGCCTCTATATTTTACTGTAACCGTTAATTTTTGTTTTGTTTTATTTAACCACTCACCGCAAATTTTGTTTTGGTTTCTTCTGTAACCGTTTTACTCAGATTGTTTCAGTTTTTCAGAATTTAGTTTTCAAAATGCCATCAACATTAGATAATATTATATTTAATATGCATAATGACATAATGATTGAATTGCTATGGGATATAGATTTGCTTGAGAAAAAATATTTTTGTGTTAATTGTGGAGATGAAATGACATTGGTGAAAGTGAAAAGAAATGATGGGTATGTATAGCGGTGAGATATGCGACTATTACAGGACAATGCGCATGATTTTCAAAACGGCCGGAGACTTCAAAACGACCGTTGAGATTTTTAACTAACTGAGATCAATACGAAGATGGAAGCCTACAACACAGACAAATAATGTGGCAAGGACCGTTGGTTTAACCCAGGTTAGATTAGGTTATTCGCCGCGAAGCGGTCAAATAAATCAAGACAACATACGCTCGGTAGCGCGAATTCTCGATCCAATATAGAACAATGTGGCAAGGACCGTTGCGTAACTCTTAGTAAGAGACAACAAATTTGACTCTTTTGTTACCACTGCTGTAAAGGTTTATTGCGAATGCGCTAGTTTAATTTCGGAAACTGCCACCGAACGTGAGCTATTGCTACACTTTACCCAATAATTAATTTTGCTTTTCTATTCAGACATATTTGTCCACTGTTTCAAAATATGATTTTTCCATTTTAAATTAAAGCGATCTAATACAAAAACATACAATTTTTTTTACAACTAAATATAATCGTCGCAACCTTTATTACTTTTTTTTACACTACGCCACTGCCACCAATTCATTTGCACATCCGCACTATTTAAAAAAAAACTGGCGGGCTTTACATGCGCACTTCTCTGGATATACCCACACTGATTCTACGGGTTGATATTTCCTTAGAAACGCTGCGTTGTCAAAAACACTGCCAAAAACTTTGACTATTAAGTATGATGTTCAGAGCCAACTTTAAATATATGCGTATAGATGTATTGTTTTGAACACATCTTTGAGTAATAGAATTTTTTTCTCTAGAACGCAGCTATTGATGACGATGGCGGAAATCTATGAGTTTACCCTCTACCAAAAACTCGTTCAGCGCGGCTAAAGAAGTTTTCACTTCAAAAGAGTCAAATCAAACCGACAGTATGGTTTCAGAGAAAGGCGTTCAACTATTCAAGCTGTTAAGAGAGTATGCGATATTGCAATTGGCGGAATGAATAAAACACTGAAAACCAGAAAGCTATGCGTCCTTTTCACGCTCGATATCAATAATTCTTTTAACTCCGCCATCTGGAACATAATTAAAAAAGAACTACTAGCAAGATACATCTCAACCTACCTGAGAAAGATTATAGGAGGCTACCTGTCTGGCAAAAAGCTAGAGCTAGAAGGCGGCGTTACAATACCAGTGACATGTGGTGTACCCCAATGGTCTGTACTGGACCCCCATCTTTGGAATCTGCTATACGACGGCATACTAGGCTTAGATATGCCCGACGGCGTGGAAACAATCACATTCGCCGATGACCTGGCAGAAGTCTCTATAGCTAAATCGAGGGAAGAACTAATGTACGACACCAATGAGGCGATACATAGGATTTCCATTTGGCTCCAAAGAACTTCAACTCGCGACGGAAAAACACGAAGCGGTCATGCGTCTCTGATAGAAAGAGGTACGGGGAGATACAGTTCGAGGTGGAAGGCTTAATAAATCTACCAACCAATCGTGTGAAATATCTTGGTGTCGTAAATTCCAAGAGCCTCACCTTTCGTCACCATATAACGCACGTTTTTGAGAAAGCCCAAAGAGCGGCCCTGTCTCTTTCCAGACTTATGCCACGTGAAACTGGGCCAACCGAAAGAAATAGGAGACTGCTAGCGACTGTAGCTCAGTCTATCATTCTCTATGTCGCTCTCGTGCGGATGGGGGCTTGAAGGCATCAAAAATACAGACAAAAACTGCTACGCGTACAGAGAAGTCTCGCAATCCGCATCTGCAGAAGTTATAGAACCGCCGCAACAGAAACACTGCTTGTTATGGGAAGAGTAATCCCGCTCGATTTACTTGCCAAAGAAAGGGAAGAAACGTATGCCTTGAGCCTGGAGCATAGGAGAGAAGCTAGATAAAATACCATGGAAAGGTGGGGGAATGAGATAACAAGTTCGTGGACGAATAGGATGATACCGAAACTTGAAGACTGGTACTCAAGGAAGCACGGAGAGTTATCATTGCACCTCACGCAAATGCTCACCGGTCATGGCTGCTTTGAGGCCTAGAAGGAGAGAATAGAACCAAACAGCAGAATGTAACTGCTGCGGTGCTGAGGAAGACACAGCAGAGCAAACTTTCGTTCTTTAGCTGCCCGCAGTGGAACAATGTACGTAATCGAGCTGAATGCCTAATTTGTAAGAAAGTAACACCCGAAAACTTAGTGCCTGAAATGCTGAATAGTGAAGCAGGCTGGAACATAATTGGTAAAATGGCGCAAAACATCCTACTAAATGAAGAATCGGACGAGAGGAACAATAACAAAAGATGTTAATGAATAGAGACTACTTACCACCATGACGTAATACCGCAAGGTGATCCCGTCGTAGTGTGATTGGTCAATAAAAAAGAGGAAGAGTTTTTAGTGGGTAGGACCGGTGCTACCATCAAGCCGGGTGAGTCCCACACTCCTCAGGGCATTTCTTTTCTGGGGGTTGTACGTAAACGTATTTTCCCCCCTCCCAAAAAAAAAAACTATATTGGAATAGATCGGACAGACCGGATAAACTGGACAGACGGGACAAACCAGACAAGCTATTTTCGAGTGTCAACATTCGAGTGACAAGGCGAGAGCGACTTGACTCGACAGGTAAAACTAGATGGACAGAACGGACTAGACGGACTAGACAGACTAGAAGGACTAGACGGAGTAAAACGACTATACGGACTAGACGGACTAGATGTGCTAGACGAACTAGATGCACTGGACGGACTAGACGAGCTATATGGACTAGGAGGACCAGACGGACTAGGCGGACTAGACAGACTATACTAGAATATACCGGACAAATCGGACAGACCGGACAGACCGGTCAGACCGGACAAACCGGACAGACCAGACGGACCGGACGTATAAACAGACCAGGCATGCCAGACAGGCTAGACAAACGACACTAGAGAGGACTAGGCACACTAGTCAGACGAGACAGACAAGATTAGACTTAACAGACAAGACTAGACTGTCAAGACAAACCTGATTATAATAACAAGAAGAATATTGTTGGTGAATATTTTTATATTTTTATTCGTTTCACTTTTTCTGTTTTCTCATCTTGTTGGGGTAAATCTTTTCGAGAGCTTTAGATATAAATTGCTGGAGCAGCTCATATTCCAGCGCGAGCATTTATATTAAAAAAATAAAGCATCTATCTGCGTAGGCCTTGGCAGAGATGCAAATGGGACGGCTTGGGGAGCAGCCTTCTCCTTTTCCCTTTAATAAGTACGTTTCTAGCAATTTCAAATTGCCGCCGCCGCTCCATGCATACAAAAACATCGACGGATTCTTGCCGCTAGACTCGCATTTTTCAAACCACCTCAGCCTTAATACGGTAATTCCTTAAATCGCCACTATACAAATCTCAATTCCACAAGAATTTTAAAATTAGAACGTTAGATATTACCCCAAGTTTAGAAAAGGGAAAATCAGAATCCAGCAATATGACTGGAACTAGAATTAACAAAACTTAGTTACCAAGTGCTCTCTTTGATACAACTCTTGTCTGTCTGGTCTTGTATTTTCCGTTCTGTCCTGTCTTGTATATCCATGCTTTTAAGTTTAATTATTGTGCTGTAGCGTTTTACGGTTGCAATATTAATGGAATTGTTGAGTGGGGTAGCGATAACGGAAATCGATATTAATTTGCAAACGGACAGTCTGTTTGCTTAGGTTTTATTTATATTTGCACGAAACCCACTTTACGTTTTCGAGCAAATCTCTTACACTTTACTCCAATATCACTTAAAACTTCCCCCACAGTCATTGTGATGCTGTTTGTCTCCAAACCCCTACACATATATGCCTCGGCGTGTTTACCTTAAACGTAGAAAATTATTTTCCGAGCTGATTTCCAACTTCTTAGACCAAATCGTCTTTGATATATTCTAGTTTCTGTTAGTCTCGGCGTTATTTACCGAGGCTCTTGCGTAAAGTCAAGTTTATAACACAATAATACATTACGAATTCTCTGGTGAAATTATAATCAAATCAGCTTAATTAGTCATCAGGTGGTGAAGTAATAAATTACCGCGAACATTTAGGTATTTTCACACACCAATTATTTCAAACATAATTGGTATTCATAAATCGAATCAAGATTCTCTGTTAAATTTAGATATTCCTTTTCATGTTTAGTTTCGTCTATAAAACAAAAAACATCGGGGCAGATATAGTGTTTCAGATATACCTATGTAGTGTTATCTGTCTAGGTTTCGTTGTTTCGTCTGAGCTTGTCTGTTCTTTTCTCATATCGTCTGGTCCTCTCTGGTCTTGTCTGGTCTTGTCTGGTCTTGTCTGGTCTTGTCTGGTCTTGTCTGGTCTTGTCTGGTCTTGTCTGGTCTTGTCTGGTCTTGTCTAGTCTTGTCTGGTCTTGTCTGGTCTTGTCTGGTCTTGTCTGGTCTTGTCTGGTCTTGTCTGGTCTTGTCTGGTCTTGTCTGGTCTTGTCTGGTCTTGTCTGGTCTTGTCTGGTCTTGTCTGATCTTGTCTGGTCTTGTCTGGTCTTGTTTGGTCTAGTCTGGTCTTGTCTGGTCTTGTCTGGTGTTATCTGGTTTCGTCTGGTCTTGTCCGGTCTTGTCTGGTCTTGTCTAGTCTTGTCTGGTCTTGTCTGGTCTTGTCTGGTCTTGCTTGGTCTAGTCTGGTCTTGTCTGGTCTTATCTGGTCTTGTCTGGTCTTTTCTGGTCTTGTCTCGTCTTGTCTGGTCTTGTCTGGCCTCCTCTGCTCTTGTTTGGTTTTGTCTGGTCTTATCTGGTCTTTATGTGTAGTGCTGTATACCTAGTCTTGTCTACTTAGTTTTATCTATCTAGTGTTGTTGCATTCCTTATCAATCCTTACTAAGCATATTTTACTTTGTAAGAATGTGATAAAATAGGAACGAGATCAGCTTAAAATGTATTTGGTTGGTCGACAGTATCCTGGGACGAGGACGAACGGAAGTGGAAAGTAATTCCCTTTCTTTTATTCAGGATGTTGTCCTGCACCAAGCAGCAGTAATCCCGTTAGGACCCTGAAGAAGCAGCAATTGCGAAAATAACTTATTCTAATGAGACTTTCTAGCTAAACAATAAGCACAATAAGACCTGGTTACCTAGGTACAATCTGGTTTCGATATTTGTCAATCACCTTGACTAATTAATCTAGTCTTATCTCGTTAGTTGTACAGGATATCATAAAAAGCACAAGTCTGTTTTATTATGGAAAAACTTTATAATTTCATAGTATTTCACATTTGTTCTTTTACAAATACATGACGTTGTATATGAAAGAATTGTTTTACGTTATGAAAATTACATCCTTGAAAAGACCATTGTGCAAGCAAACAAAATATTCAAAATATATATAAATACACAGAATATTTTGCAAACAAAATCAAAATATTCTGTGTGGAAGTAGCTTCCATCTTATTCTTATGAGTTAGGTAGGTCAACATCTACCTAAAACAAAATTTATTTGGAGAAACTCATTCGCTTTTTAATTATTCTAGAAGTTTTTGAGCCACCCTATGTATGTCTAGCGTCGAATATCCAAAGTCTTTCCCGTCTCTAAGTCGACTTCTGTACAGTTTTATTTATATACCCTCAGTAATATTCAATTGTCAAGCTTAGTGGGGCTATTACATTTAGTCTGTAAGTAAACTAGCAATAAATCGAGTGTAATAATTTATTCGGTGGGTGTGGAAAAATCTGCGTGCAAAATTTATGCGTTGCACGTTTCGGCTGTAACTCTTATAAATGGTTAGTAGTAGATTTTATTTCCGCCAAAACGCGAAAAAAAAACTTTGCCGGTTTTACCATTGTTGCAATAAAACTGTACGAAATAGATAGATGGATAACATCAAGAAATTTCCATTAAACTCTAGGTCTAGTCTTGAATTTCTTGCCATGTCTGCTAAGACTTGTTTGTCTAATTTTGCCTGTATAGATTTGACTGCTATTGTGTCTAGTCTTGTTTATCTGCCTAATCTTGATTGTTTTGTCTTGTCTATCTAGTCTTGTCTGCAAGGTCTTGTCTTGTCTGTATAGTCTTGTTGCTACTGTGCGTGTCAAGTTTTCTCTGTCTAGTCTTGTCTGCCCTGTCTTGCCTGTCTAGTCTTGTCTGGCTAGTCAAATCAAATCAAATATATTTTATTTCATTAACTAAGTACATTGTAAGAAATACAAGATTCTAAATGAAATGTGTCAAAGTAGGATAATATGCATAGAAATATAATATAATTAAAAATAAAAAAATAAAAATAATAGTGATAATAACAAATACTAATAAATAGTAGAGAGAATAAGTATTGAATGTATACAGATAAACTTAAACTAACATAATAACAATTTAATAAATATAAAATATAAAAAATGAGATTAATAATGTAAAAACTATACAAACAAAAAGTTAACTAATAAGTTTAAATTTAAATAAGTTTAAATAAAGTTTAACTTATTTACAATTAGATTAAAATCGATTCCTTTATTAATGTGAAGCCACCGAGGACCAGTATTCGTCCATATTATATGGTTCAAGTTCTAGTATATACCGGAATAGTTTATTTTTCACAGTTTTTATTTGCAGCGATTTGAACTCTATTGGCAATTTATTATAGAGTTTTACTAAACTGTAGGGTGGATTTTTCTCCGACAGTGTCAGTTTATGACGAGGAAATGTATATAGATTTCTGATATGCCTTGTACCCCTCTCATTGTTTTTTTCGTACTTCTTAAACAGATTTTTATTTTTAAAAATAAACATTAAACTTTCGTAAATATATGTACCAGTCGTAGTTAGTATAAATGCCTCCTTAAATTTTCCCCTACAGGACTCTCTGTACTTCAAGTTAAGAAGTATACGCAACGCTTGTTTTTGTAGCGTGAATACAATTTTCATATCTCTGCTGGTACCCCAGAATGTGATCCCGAAACGGAGTATGCTGTGAAAATTTGAAAAGTATACCTGGCTTAGTGTGGTAACATCTATGTATGTTTTCAATGTTCTCAATGCATATATGCCCTTATTTAGTTTGGTTTTCAGTTGTAGTATATGAGTTGACCACTCTAGACAACTATCAACGTGGATACCCAAAAAAACGAGCAGATTGCTTCAATTCTATTGTATCGTTTCCAACTTTGTATTTCAGTGGGTGTTCTATAATACTTCGTTTCGTCTTGAATATTAGTAACTTTGGCTTTATTCACCAATAATTTATTTGTCGTAAACCATTGGTCAAGCATGTTCATAATCATGTTTACATTGTCACCAATATCCCCAGCAGACTTATTAGTTAGTAAGAGACTGGTATCATCAGCATATTGTATAATATCGTGTTCTGTGTTTACTATAATTTGAGGTAGGTCGTTTACGAACAGCGTAAACAGCAGCGGACCTATTACGCTACCTTGTGGGATTTAAATATTTGTTGTTCTGGAAGTAGATTTTACATAGCCTTGTTTCGTCTGTATTTTTGTTATTTGTTCACGGTTTCTTAAGATCGATGCAATTAGATTTAACGCCACTCCTCGTATTCCGTATTTTGCTAGTTTTTTAAGTAGTAAATTAATATCGACTAGATCATAAGCTTCTGATAGATCTAATAGAAAGCCGGTCGGGATTGTGTTATTTTCAAATTGCTCCAATATATTTGAAATAAACTTGAAACATGCCGTGTCTGTATTTGTCCCTCTTATGAAACCGTGTTGCTTGTTATTTAAACAATTGTACTTTTCCAAGAAGCCATTTTATCGCAATTCAATAAGTTTTTCGAATATTTTTGAGAAACTAGATAGTAGACTTATTGGCCTGTAATTGTCTAAACTCTTGGTGTTTCCGGATTTAAAGATCGGAGTTATTATTGATGTTTTCAGCCTATCGGGAAAAATACCATATTGTAATACGTTATTAAATATGTGCACTAATGATTGTGATATCTGATCACTGACAGTTTTTATAATTGAGATTGTCACTTCGTCGTAACCTGAACTTGTATTATTATTTTTCAAACTTTTGATTGTGTCACTAAGTTCTTCTGCTGTTGTAGGGTATAAAAATATTGAATTTGTGTTCTCACATATATTTTCATAATATTCTTTTTTTGGCATCCCATCTTGTAAAATTCGCGCCCTGTCTGCATAGTAATTGTTTACATCTGCGGCTTTGATATTTGGCTCTTCATCTTGACTTATGTACGATTTCGGAGGTTTTTTTAATTCAAATATTTGTCTAATGACCTTCCATGTTGTTTTTTGAGGGTTTGCCTTTATAATCTGATTAGCATAATCCTCTCTCTTTGCTTCTTTTAACAATGATTTATAATTCCTGCGTAAATTGTTGTAAACTCTCTTACAGCTGTTGTCCATTTGAGCAATAATTTGAAGCTTAAGATTTCCCTCGATTCTCTGCAGCTGAGGATTTGAGAGGATTCGTTGCTTCTGATGATAGCTGTGGCTCCTGATGCGAGGGAAACATTCATTAAAACCAGAGAGGAATATACCCATAAATGCGTTCCACTGTTCATTCACTTCTTCACCTTCTACATCTAGGACTTGGTGCCAAGTTTCTTTTGCCAAGTAGTCAATGAATTGTTTAATGCGAAATTCGTTGAAAATTCGGATTATTTGCGAACTCGGTGCTATTGTATTGGCTTTTATTTGAAATATTATTTTCTGGACACAATGATCAGATATATGGTATTGCATCGTTTTCACTTTATAGCTAATATTCGTATTCGTATCATACAGCAATATTATCAATGCATGTTTCTGAACTTGGACGGCTTATTTCCTTTAAAGTAATGACAGCATTGAAAGACTCCAACAGGGATTCAAATTTCTGATTTATAGCTGTTTTTTTCAGCATATCAATGTTGAAATCTCCAGCTATAATGAAATCTTTAGATTGTGAGTGGATTTTTAATAGAAGTTTGTGAAAGAGATCTAAAATATGATAAGTGTTTGATAAAGGCGTTCTATGAATCGCAACAATTATGAAACAGTTATTACCTATATTGGTTTCAATAGCCGCGATTTCGAGAAGAAATTTGACCGACATGGTATTTATGTCCTTTCTGATTTTCCACTCCACCTGTTTTTCGCAGTATATCGCTACACCCCCGTGCTCTCCAGTCATTCTAGAATAGTGGGACTCTAGCTGAAAATGATTGATTTTTATAGTTTCTAGTTGGTTTTCGTCTTTCCAGTGCTCTGTTATTATCAAATGCTGACATTCTGGGTTCAATTCTAGCATTCGTTCTATACCATCAATAGAGTTCTATACCATCAATAGAGCCAATTGACTGATTGATAACACTCAATTCTTTTAATTTAAATGATATTATAGGCTGTTTTACTAATGATATTTCTGTATCCGTATTTTTTTCCAATTCCATATCTCTTAATTCATTTCTTTCCTCATTTTGGGTTTTAGAAAAAATCGCTTAACACATGCATATCTTGGGCATGTTTCAGGTTTGTTTAGTTCTGACAAATATTCGAATGGGGAAGTTATCTTGAATGATGAATATTCATCAGGGTATTTTGCATCCAATTTTTTGCATTGTAAGGAATCTATCTTAATTTGATTGCGTAGGTAGTCAATTACGTCTGTTTCTGAGAGAGATGGATCTAATTTAAATACATGGATGTGTGCATATTTCTTCGCTGCTTTGATTGTTGCAGTTTCCGAATTTCCAAAAATCGTAGCTTGTCGGCTTCGCTTTGATCTCCGTTTTTGTGTCACCCAAATTTCTTCCGTATTTGTATTTTCGTGTATATCTGCCGAATTACTTTTTGTCGGGATTTGTTGATTTCTACGTTGACTTGAACTTTTATCATTTCGGCTAGTAGACTTATCAGCATTTGAAACTTGAAAAACGTTATCTTCTTTTTGCGCGGATTCAGCAGGTAGACGATTCAAGTTTTGAGATTATAATTTGTTGTATTCTTCGAATAAAGAAGTGTAAAGTGATGTTATTTTCTCATTCGTTTCTAATACGTTATGTAATTTAGTATTTAGATCAGCAATTGTAGCTGTTAATCTAGCTTCTACCGCCTCCACTTTTGATTTAACAATCCCAACTATGAAGTCCGAGAAGACAGGGCTTGTAAGATACTCAATGATCTTATCGGACTGCCCTTCCGGAACTTTAGAACGTAACTCCCGTGACATAGTTGATTTCACACCAAGGTAAAAATAAACTTATTAATGTTTATAAAACTTTTTATTAAAACTTAATAATCGAACACGCTCGGGCGACCGCTCGTCTCGAACGTCGAACGAGAACTCAATAGGCTTGTCTGCCTTTTCTTGTCTGTCGTCTATTGTCTGTCTACTATTGTCTGTTTAGTCGTGTCTATCTAGTCTAGTCCATCTAGTTTTTCTAAACCGTCCAGTCCGTCTAGAGTAGGGGTTCCCAAAGTTTTCCTTAGGCGGGCCAATTTAATATTACCGAATTTTTTGGCGTGCCAAAAAAAAACGGAATAAAATCAAAACAATAACCACGATTTTTTTTGTTTTAATACATTTAACTATTTTTTTTATTAGTATACTAATTTAAATTTTTAAAAATTTAATATACTAAATTTACGTATAAAATATTAATTTTTAATTACAGTCAAACTACCCTATGTCGAATTGCCATTGTTCATGAAAAAAAAAATTCGAGTTATAGAAAATTGGAGTTACAGAAATGCATAACTGTAAAATGAGTAAAATACACTATACCCAATTTATTCATAGTAAATACATATGTATATATTTATAACAAAAAAGAAATATGTATACATACATATACATACATATTTAATTATAATTAATTAAAAATAATTTTAATTATTATATTATTTTAATAAAATGTTTGCTAATCTGCCCGAGGATTATACTATCGACGGGTTATGGTAGACAATATCCGGCAAGTTTTGGAAAATACGCAGCGGTTCAAAAATTGGAGTTATAGAGATTATTTTGTATGTAAAATTTTACTAAATTTTCACAAGTTATGGTTAATATACATGTAAAAGTTAAGTTAATATATATGTAAAATACTATCTAAACGTATGAATTTCTAAAAATATTCGAGTTATAGAAAAATTGGAGTCACAGAAGTTATATATTTATTGAAACAAAAAGAGTTGCTAAAAAACATCACGTGATGAATGGACGACCCCTTATATATCCGTTGAATGTATTCTTAAATTGTAAATGATTATCACTCAATTTTGATCTTAATTTCGACTTATTTATGCTAATAATTTAAAAAGTTTTTTCGCAAATATATGTGCTCTCAAATAATGAAAATATTTGTTAAGCATGTTTTCGTATTATCGGATAATTCACGCATGATAATTCTTTTATAAAAATCAATTCAGGAATTGTTCCGGTAAGAATTCTTGGCATCGATATTTTCCTGTAATTCTATCAATTCAAATTGTATGTCTTAAATGATTAACTTAACTATTTATTTATTTATTATTAAAAATATAATATATCGTATCGATATCACGGGCCGAATTCAAGGGCTTCGCGGGCCGTATTTGTGCCCGCGGGTCGCACTTTTGGGAATCCCTGGTCTAGAGCGTCTAGTCCGTCTAGACCATCTAGTCCGACTAGTTTGTCCAGTCCTGGAGTATTAGTGGACCAAAGACTTTCTTTCGTCCCACACCTAACGAAGGCCGCAGTCAAGTGTATGAAGGTAGCCGCAGCGCTGTTCAAAATTATGCCCAGTGTAGGTAGCCCAAGAAGGCACAAATGCAGACTCCTTAGTATTGTGATACAATCCACTATGCTTTACGCCGCCCCAACGTGGGCTAAAAGCATGGATGTGGAAAGAAATGTAAAGAAGCCAGTAGCAGTACAAAGAAAGGTATACCTCCCATAGACCTCTGACTAAAAGAGAGAGCTGAATTATACGTGAATGGTAGTAACAGGCAAGCAAGAAAAACAGCAAGAAAATACGATAGTGGACGTCGACAAAGGCCAATGGACACAGCTGGTCATACCAGATATCTCGCGATGACTGAACAGCAAGCACGGTGCAACAAACTATCATGTAACACAATTCCTCTCAGGTCACGTCTGCTTCCGTGACTACCTGCTTCAAATACGCGCCGCAGCAGAGAACATTTGTTAATTTTGTGGCTAGATAGACTCGATACACTACACCATATTTGACTGCTATATATGGGAACTTGAAAGAGAAAAACAAACGGGTAGTGTGCAGATGCCGTTCGAACCAGTAACACCAGGCTTGTCAAAAACATTATGTCCTCCAAAGAAGATTCAACAAAGGATAAAGATAAGGTCCTCCAAAGAAGAGGCTGAAACGCCAGAGCGATAAGTTTAATCACCAGCTAACCAGCAGAAAACCTAATAAAATTTACAACCATCATTCTGAGGACATACTAAACGCGGTTCGGGAATGATTGGTGTAGTTCCTAACAGCCACTTGTCTGCAAAGCTCCCATCTACACCCAAGAGAAAAAGTCCCTCTAGTCCGTCCAGTCCGTCTAGTCTTCCTTAAAATGTAATATTGCATTGTACTTGGAAGAAAATCTCAGGCCTGGTAAAGAAGTACTCCATTTTGAGAATTTTTTTTACATTTTTTTTACAGCATTTTGAGCGGCTTCCGTTTTTTCCTAGGTCCAGCTGTAGGATTTTGTTGTAAAATATGTTCCATAAAGTTGGTCTTAATATGGAGCCCTGAGGGACAGTGCATGTGGTTTCAATTTTTGAGCCACGGTTGGTAATAATGTAACGGTTGGTCAGGTACGATTGGATCGTCAATCTAAGGCACTCAGCCATATTTTTTTAATATCTGGGCATGATAATAGATGGGGACTATCGTTCGGGCGACATATCCACTATGCGTGCGAGAAGGCGAAACGTACAATGAAGGCCCTAGGCAGCAAACTGCCTAATATTAGAGGTCCAGGACAAAAGAAAAGGAAGGTGCTAGCGATGGCAATGGAGTCTATAGTGATGTACGGGGCTCCGCTATGGGTTTGGGGCAGCAAGACTTCAAATCTATCGGAAAAAAATCACGTCCACCCAAAGATTAATGGCCTTGAGAGTATGCAGTGCATACCGAACGACATCTGCAGATGCCGTGCTCGTGTGGCAGGCCTCGTACCGTTACACCTCCTTGCCGAAGAGAGAAAGCGACTATATGACCTACACAGGACAATAACAATAACAGACCGGAAGGAACAGAGGGAAATGACTTTCCAGAAGTTGCAGACCGAATGGGACCTCGCTAAAGTCGGAAGGTGGACTCACAGGATGATACCGGACATCAAGAAATGGGTAGAGAGGAAGCATGGATCGGCAAATTTCCACATTACACAGTGCCTTACAGGACGCGGAGTCTTCTGATCCTACACGGAGAGAATTGGAAAGAGGGGAAGTGCACAATGCCGATACTGTTCAGAGCAAGTAGATGATACTCCAAAACACACAATATTCCACTCTGGGAAATGGGATACCGAAAGGGCCAATATAAAAAGAAACGAACCTGCTGCAGCCATGTCCCCGGAAAGTATAATGGAGGAAATGATGGCGCACAAGGACAGCTGGGAAACTGTGAAGAATTTTGTAGAAGTGATGCGGAAAAAGGCAAAAGATGAATTAGATGAATAGAGCAGAGAAAGAGACGACACCTGAGAAAAGGATATTAAGACCAAACCTGTAGGATGTAAGGCAGGAACACTACAGGAGAGAAATAAAGAGGAGATGGTTTTAGTGGGTATGACTGCCTTATAGGGCTGGTGAGTCCCACACTCCTCAAAATTGAAACCGTATTTGCGGGTGCGTAAAAGCATTTCCTCTCCTCTGTGAAAAAAAGGCAGCGATGTCTATACCAGACCAATAGAGCTTGGAACGCAAGATAAAAAACCCGATAAAGCAGTGTATCTAAGACAAACGAGTGGAATACCTACTGACAATAGGAACCTACTGACAATGAGAGTGGTGATATAAAAGATATATACCGCTATGTGTACCACTTTGAGGTAGGAAAACTTGAATCAGATGGCCCTAATATCTAAACAGTTTACGATAGCCTACAAGAACTAAGCAGCTGCTCATCAAATATAATTGAAAAAAGCTGTCCCAACATCCATGGGTGAGGAGTGGGCGAACATAATAATAATATATTGCTTTATTGTCAATAGAAATACATGATTTCTGTGGACAAAGCACAGGCAAAATAAATAAATAAGTCACTTTAAAACTAGAACAAAACATATCAAAAAAGTACATACATACATATATACATACATATCGTAAAAATAAATAAAGAAAAAATAAATAAACAATTAAGTAAATAACTATAATTTTAAAATAAAATATCGTAAAGAATTTTTACTCGTTAAGTGAGGCTAGCTGAGGCTAATAATAGGTGTGTGTGCGGTCCAAAAACTAGTGATCACCGAATAATTCTGCCGTAATGTAGTAAGGTCGTTCTAGGAAATATAACTTAACGGCGGAACGAAATTTGGATTTATTGGTGATAGATTTTAGTTGGATAGGTAAATGAACATTTTGTTCGCGTTGTAGAATATAGATTTTTTATCAGTTCTAATCAAGAGGGTAGATAAATATCCTGAGGTAAGGGTAGATGAATATCCTGATTCAAGTTCCTTGTACTGTGTTTGTGTTGTGGTCTCTCCAGTAAAGCGCATGTGTTTATGCATTAAGCTAGCGGCTTCCAGAATAAATAATGAAGGAAGAGTTAAAATTTTGAAATTCTTAAAGTAGGGATGACAATGGGTTCTACTACTCAAACCAAACATATATCGAATAGCTCTCTTTTGTAGCTTGAATAAAGATTCAAGTTGGAGAAGGTTGGAGTGACCCCAGAACGGAAGGCCATATCGCAGGTGAGATTTGAAAAAAGCGAAATAAGAAGATCTGGAAGTATGGAGATTTAGCTCCCTGCAAATAGACCTAATTGCGAATCAAGCAGAAGACAGCTTCTTGGTTAAGAGCTCCACATGCTAGGTCCATTTGAGTGAATTGTCAATGTTGAGGCCCAGAAATCTAACAGAGTCTACAGAGTTAATGACGTTGTTGTCTAGTATAAGAGGCGGGAGAGTAGATTTATAAGATAGGACTTCAGTTTTCTTGGTACTTAATTCTAGACAGTTAGAATTTAATACATGCAAGGTCATTAAATATAGTAGAGTGGAGAAGAGCGCAGTGGAAAGGCAGGTTAGGTTTGGACCATGTGATACTAGTATCATCGGCAAAGAGACAAATTTTTCCGCTGATATTTAAATTAGTTATATCGTTGATGAATACTAGGAAGATAATTGAACCTAGAACGGAACCTTGAGGGACACCAACATCCACCGCTCTGCAGGAGGAAGAGTAGTCATTTACCCTGACGCACTGCCTTCTATTGCCAAGATAGGATTGGAGCAACTCCTGAGTAGTTCCCCGAATTCCATAAAAGCAATTTTTTTAGTAGAATCTCATGGTTCACACAATCGAAGGCTTTGGCAATGTCACAAAAAACTATTGCTGTGAAAAGCTTGTTGTTAAGATTGTGGTAGATATCACTAAGAACAGAGAATATGGCATCACTCGAACTTTTACTTGCTAAGAATCCGAACTGATTCGATGTTATGATGCTATATTTGGTAAGGAAAGCCATCAAGCGTACCTTGACGAGCCTCTCTATGATGTTTGATAGAGCAGGTAATAAGGCGATTGGTCTGTAGTTGCAGCAGCTGTCCTTATCACCACTTTTATGTAGAGGGATAATGATTGCTGTCTTGAGGCACTGGGGGAAAACACCCTTCTTGAAAGATTGGTTGATTAGATGTGACAGGGCGTTGATTGCTTCAAGTGGAAGGTTTACAAATACTTTAACCGGTAGACCATCAGTGCTGCATGTAGACTTACTTTTTATAGCTGTAATGGCTTGTGTTAGTTCCGAGTTTTCAACAGGACTTAAAAAGCAACTACTGGAATTCAAATTTGAGGCATAAAGAAGACAATGGGGTTTAACTTCGCAGATTCCGAAATAAAAATAAGGATATTCATGCGTGAAGATAAAGTGACTGCGGGATCGACTCTCAAGTCGTCTGTCTAGTCTTGTCTGTCTAGTCTTGTCTTGTATGTGCGAAAGTATAAGGCATGGTAAAAAGAATGGCAGCTATCGAACAGGGGAACAATGGACCAGGATCCTTATACCTCACGTCGAGCGGTGGGTGACACGAAAGCATGGTGAAATGAATTTTCACATTACACAAGTGTTAAGAGGTCATGGTTGTTTTAGGGACTACCTGCATAACATGCGCAGGGCAACCGATAGTCTCTGAGAATACTGTGGCCTTGAAGATAGCGTTTGACACACCATCTTCGAAGGCCATAGATGGATACCAGAAAGAGAAACGTGGGAAAATAAAACTCACCTCAAACTACAGCCCATCGGCCTAACCGACCAAAAGATCAGGTCGGAGAGCATCTCGGAAATAACAACTAATATGGTCACAAACATTATGACCTTGAGAGACCAGGATGAGAGGAAACGGCTCCAAGTCGAAAGCAACAAGAAACTCGACAGCAGCTGAACCCCTAATTACTAGACGTGGAAGGGGGATGTAAGGGGAAAGTAATACAACGACATCTTGACGTCTTAGTCTTATCTTATATGTCTTAAAAGTCTTATATGTCTGAATTTGTCTTAATAGTGATGAATAACTGCCTAAACAAGAGAGAATTCCCTGATATTTTGAAGGTGGCACAACTCGTTCTTATTGTAAAGACCCGGTAGATGAAACAGCATGTCGCCCAATATGAATGCTCGACAGTAGAGGTAAATTTTTAGAAATGCTTATCAAGGCACGCCTAGATGACGAGCTAGTAACAAAAGAAATACTAAACCACAGACAGTACGGGGTTAGATGCGCTCTCTAAAGTCATAGAAACCCCGAATTCAATCTGAAAAGAGGCATAAGTACCAAAGGTATTTAGGCAAATTAATACCTCTGTATTAATTTCCCTAGCCGTAGAAAACGCATTTTACGCGTCTCCTTTCGATCAAATAATACACGCGTTACTTACAGCGAACATTAGCCCATGTCTGGTAATGATCCAGTCATGCTTCACCAACCTTTACATTATTACCAACCAGGATCAAAGAATGGAAAGAACATGCGGTGTCCCTCAGGGCTCCATATTAGGACCAACTTTATGGAACATATTTTACAACAAAATCCTACAACTCGACCTATGAAAAAATGTGAACTCGGTGGCATTTGCCGACGACCTGGCCGCATTGTCCGCAGGCAAGAATAGAAAACTTGCAGAAGCCGCTCAAAATGCTGTAGAAATAATACAGCAACAGCTGACAGAAATGGGCATTATAATGGCACCTTCTAAGACCGAAATGGCAATTCTTACAAGCAGAAGCAAACTTAAAAGTCTGTCGGTAAAAAATAGGGATACTAAGATTTCAAGTAAGCGGGATATCAAGTATTTGGGTGTATACTTGCATACAAATACTCCTATGACCATGACCACTCATATCAAGATCAAGATCGCTAATGGCTCTCACGAGAATCACCCCAAATATATGGGGACCGCGCGAAAGGAAACGCTGCGTCCTCAACGATCATGTACGGGCCACCAAATCTGGTTTATCATGTGTGCCGTGCTCTCTTAGAGAGCGTAGGCGAACTCTCTCGCGCATACTTGTGGAATATATCATCCACTATCATATCATTCACTAATATCATCCGTATCATCCACTAATATGCGGGACCTAGCTGTTATCGTCGGTTCCAAGCGGCACTATTTGAGAGGTTTTCGAGGCAGAATTACTTGTGGTAGTTTGCCATTGCTTTCCACGAGGTGGCCACAGCATAATTCCGCGAAAAATTTCACCGTTTGTCCGGGGATTGAATCCGGGATATCATGTATAGCGAGCGGATGCGTTCACCACTACACCACTGTGACCCACTAGAGCACTGTGACCGATGGAATAACCAATCTGGTTCTTCTTCGTCGGGACGTCGTCTCCCTATCGAAAGTTGGCGATCCAACTGGCTATTATAGTGCGTGCAACCGCACCTCTGAAAATCTCTATAGATGCCCGTCCGAACCATCGACGCAGATCCTTTAGCCATGACTTCTGCCGTCTGCCCACAGACCGTTTGCCCTCCGTCTTTCCTTCGATGAGGAGTCGGAGGAACTCGTACCGCTCCCCTCTCATAACGTGTCCGATGTATTGGAGCTTTCGTTTTTGATGGTTGTCAGCAGTTATTTACCTTTACTTATCCTCCTTAACACTTCCTCGTTGGTTATCCTATCTACCCAGGATCAATCTGGTTACAGGCGCTTAAATTTTCCTTGCACAGAAACAAGCTAGAAGCCCCTAACAGAAAAATGGCTCTTAGAGTGATATCGGCATGCAGAACCGTATACACTGCATGCAGTAACAGCTTTAGCCTAACTTTCGCCTATCGAGCTGAGGGTTCGGGAGATGGTAAGCAAATATCGGCACGGGAAGAATAGTAGGTCCGATGCTAAAACAAATGCATGGATGAATATTAGCAGAGATGGGAAGGATACGACGGATGGACGAAAACTTTTATTAAGGACCTCAGACGGTGGAAGGAAAGAAAGTGGGGAAGTTGACTACTATGTCACTTAGGCCTTTACTGGACACTGGGTCTTTGGATGATTCCTTTTCAGAATCAAAAAGAAAGATAGCCCCATCTGGTGGTTCTGTCTGGAGATCGACTCCTCAGAACATATCACCTTTGAGTGCGTCAAATGGACAGATTACCGACTAACTGCTAGTAAGATATGCGGCACAGTGATTTCAACAATACACGTGGCATAGTTACTTCTAAGAACAGAAGCAGACTGGAACGCAATAACGGCGATGATGAGGGACACAGTCAAAAGAAAAGTTAATCTTGTCTGTCTAGTCTTGTCTATCTTGTCTTGTCTGTCTAGTCTTGTCTGTCTAGTCTTGTCTGTCTAGTCTTGTCTGTCTAGTCTTGTCTGTCTAGTCTTGTCTGTCTAGTCTTGTCTGTCTAGTCTTGTCTGTCTAGTCTTGTCTGTCTAGTCTTGTCTGTCTAGTCTTGTCTGTCTAGTCTTGTCTGTCTAGTCTTGTCTGTCTAGTCTTGTCTGTCTAGTCTTGTCTGTCTAGTCTTGTCTGTCTAGTCTTGTCTGTCTAGTCTTGTCTGTCTAGTCTTGTCTGTCTAGTCTTGCCTGTCTAGTCTTGTCTGTCTAGTCTTGTCTGTCTAGTCTTGTCTGTCTAGTCTTGTCTGTCTAGTCTTGTCTGTCTAGTCTTGTCTGTCTAGTCTTGTCTGTCTAGTCTTGTCTGTCTAGTCTTGTCTGTCTAGTCTTGTCTGTCTAGTCTTGTCTGTCTAGTCTTGTCTGTCTAGTCTTGTCTGTCTAGTCTTGTCTGTCTAGTCTTGTCTGTCTAGTCTTGTCTGTCTAGTCTTGTCTGTCTAGTCTTGTCTGTCTAGTCTTGTCTGTCTAGTCTTGTCTGTCTAGTCTTGTCTGTCTAGTCTTGTCTGTCTAGTCTTGTCTGTCTAGTCTTGTCTGTCTAGTCTTGTCTGTCTAGTCTTGTCTGTCTAGTCTTGTCTGTCTAGTCTTGTCTGTCTAGTCTTGTCTGTCTAGTCTTGTCTGTCTAGTCTTGTCTGTCTAGTCTTGTCTGTCTAGTCTTGTCTGTCTAGTCTTGTCTGTCTAGTCTTGTCTGTCTAGTCTTGTCTGTCTAGTCTTGTCTGTCTAGTCTTTTATGTCTAGTCTTGTCTGTCTAGTCTTGTCTGTCTAGTCTTGTCTGTCTAGTCTTGTCTGTCTAGTCTTGTCTGTCTTGTCTTGTCTGTCTAGTCTTGTCTGTCTAGTCTTGTCTGTCTGGTCTTGTCTGTCTGGTCTTGTCTGTCTAGTCTTGTCTGTCTGGTCTTGTCTGTCTGGTCTTGTCTGTCTGGTCTTGTCTGTCTGGTCTTGTCTGTCTGGTCTTGTCTCTCTGGTCTTGTCTGTCTGGTCTTGTCTGTCTGGTCTTGTCTGTCTGGTCTTGTCTGTCTGGTCTTGTCTGTCTGGTCTTGTCTGTCTGGTCTTGTCTGTCTGGTCTTGTCTGTCTGGTCTTGTCTGTCTGGTCTTGTCTGTCTGGTCTTGTCTGTCTGGTCTTGTCTATCTGGTCTTGCCTCTCTAGTGTTGCCTATTAAGTCTTGTCTATGTAGTCTAGTTTGTCTAGTCTTTTCTGTCTAGTCTGGTCTCTCTAGTCTTGTCTGATATGTCATATTTTATTTATCTTGTCTTGTCTGTTATGTCTGTATCCTCATCGCTCCCACACTTGTGAGTATTTTAATTGTTTTAAGTATATTTCCCCATCCACAATTTCCTTCTTAAACCTCGGCCGTTATCTCTCTGAACGTTTGTATTCCCGGAGCCCCATCAAAGGGGTGTTTAGTAAGGAACGCAGTCGGCCTAATGTACCGAATCTGCTACCGGAAATTAGGACTATCTGTTTTAACAGTTCGTTCTTACTCTGCACACGCTTAATCCGAAAACACCTACACTTAGAAGTTTGAGTTTATACGGAAGCTTCCGCCTTTCAACTTGAAACAATTTCTGTCTGAAGTTATTTACGATTTATAAGCAATGAGATGGGACCAGGAGGGATGGTGTGTCTGTGTTACTGCGTAAAAATGTGACAACGATATGCAGGAAACACTTTTAAAATGCATAAATATCCGCGTTTCAAGTTGAAACAATTACTGTCTGAAGTTATTCACGATTTATAAGCAACAAGATGGGATCAGGAGGGATGGTGAGTCTGTGGTAATGCATAAAAATGTGACAACAATAAGCAAGAAACACTTTTAGTGTCTTGAGAATCAGTGGCAAACGCAAACCATTGTTATCCAGCGAAACATTGGCAAGCCGAAAAGTTGAAAACGCGCTGGAAAAGTTTTCCCCGCGCCACTCTCCATTATCATTGTCTCGCATCACCAACTATATTTCGCCCCACTTTGCCTTTCTTCCCGGTGCTCCCTTCCGCCGCCCGACTCCGATTACGACGGCTTATATAAAAATAAAACGGAAGCACCGAGTTTTACTTTGTCCTTCCAGCGCGCACGAAGACTCGCGAAACTATCGCCTGTATAACGGGGATCCAGTATCGCCACTCGAATTACCATTCGTTAGATAAACCTCCCGAGAAACTCGCAAGAAACTCTCGTCTACTCCATTTAACCTTTTTTGCATTGTTCTTTTCATATATCGCTCTATTACAAATTGGGGTAATTCTTATCTACATGCAAACTGTACGGCAATTACACTACTTACATTTTAACAAACTTAAAGATAATAACTAGAAATAAAAACAATTTTACATTTTTATATCACGTAGTTTGTTCTTTCTTAATTTTTGCGAAAATGTAAATGTTCATTGTGTTAAGGTTGAAGAGATTCAGCTCCATTCTTATAGCAAGTAAAGACATGGAGTCTTGGAGTGGAGACTCGTTACTTCTTAAATACTTTGTTGCTTCTTAAACACTAGTTGCTACTTTAATATTAAACTGGACCAGGTTTACTCAAAGTGCGGTACGCGAGCCCGTTAAGGTTTGCCATTTAATAGTAGGGTGTTTGCGACAAAATTTATGTAATGGGGGCTGGATGACTGGTATAAGCGCGATGAGCTGATGGAGGCGATCCGCTCCACCACCCGGTATCGCCCCGTCCAACAGCTTACAATTAGTTACCATAACATTTGCACTCGTTTCGTGTGGTTGGCGATAATTTTGTTCGAATAACAGTTTTGAAAATGAATCAGTGGTTACAAACGGGGTCATTACGCAGAAAATATCCAAATACAGCAACTTCATCATCCAGTGCATCAACGTCATCACCTGTTCAAAGTACGTCTAGTCAAATAGCTTCTTCTGAACGTGACTGTTGAAAGATACAATTTCAAATAAAACTTCTGTGGAATCGAGAGAACCTAAAGAATTTCAATGCCCCGTGCTACAGTGTGGCGTGTTCAATTTTCGACAATAACTCGATGAAGCCATCATTGCTGCCAGGACATTTAGAAACAAAACATCAGCAGTACGTAGACAAACCGAATTTACTTGGGTTTGTTAGATATGTGTGTGAAAATATTTCTGAAGAAAATTTTCTATTAAGCAACAATCCAAGATCTTCATCCAAGGTATACGATAAAATGAGAAGAAATTTTTAATACCATCAATGTTTTTTTTTAAGAACATGGCATATATTGGTCAAAGTGTGTTGGTATATCAACTGATTGTGCCAAGGCCATGAGAGGAAGGATATTTGGACTATTTCTCTCCTCTCCTGGCCTTACGTCTCTCTAGGTGATTTTGCCGCCTCCTTCCTCCTTCTGCCGCCAACACTTGAAGTCTTGATATTAGACGCAAGTATAGGGAGCCCTTACAGCTTTTAACGTGCGCCATCTACGACAGCCACTATTAGGGGAGGTTCCGTGTCCGAATTTACTGTGAAGGCTTTGCCAGAGCCATGCACAGGAGTGCGGTGACTTATTTTTATTTACTTACAAATTTCATGTAATGTTTGTTTTGGTAGTCCTAAAAAGACTCAATAATTGTTATAGAGCTCCGGAAAGTCTGAATATATTTATATATTCAGGCTGTGTTCCGTTTGTTTTAAGTTTGAATTTTTATTTGTGTCCCAGGATTTGAATCCGGGACCTATGGCTTAGTAATCTGACATCACGATTACTAGGCCACCATCGCCTCATCTGGACTAATTACCAGGAATAAAAATCTCGCTCCTGAGGCGCATTGCGCATTGTACAGAGAAGCATTGGCGGCCAAGAAAATGCCTACCGATTTAAAAACAGCCTGTCAGAGGACATAAAAATTATAAATTACATATTAGCACGTCCACTCAGCCTTTTCATAGTTGAATTTTTTTGTGCGCATGTGTCAATTTCCGCCATGTTATACGTCAAAAAGGACCAGAACTTTTTGACGTATAACTTAATATGTGCGCGAAACTTTCATATTCCCGCCTTTCAAACTTGGCGTATGCGCATGCGCTTAACTAACCGTAAAAAGGTCAACTCAAGACTTTCCGCATTGTTATGCGGAGACAGGGGTTGTTATGTTACATTAACATGTTTCATTACTGTTAATGTGTGAAGTACGCTGGTTGTCAATAGGCAGGTTATTAGCTCGGTTTGTTGAGCTTGTAGCGGTAACGAGCCGTTTCATTTTTATTTCATGGTTTACGAGGGCAATGCAATAATTACCCAAATATTTTCGGACTTTTCGGACTTTCGGACTTCCGAAAATATTTTATTTGGGTCGGTAATGTAATACTCGAGCAGATAAAGAAATATTTGTATTTTTAGTTTCACGAGGGCATTACGGTGATTACCCAAATATTTTCGGACGAATTTTCAAAAATATTTTATTAGGGTCAATGGTGTAATCCCCGTGACTTTTACGATAAGATGTTTTTCCCGAGAATCCGTAATCACCAAAGCAACAAATAGCCGAATGTAGAAAAATAATCACCCCCAGATGAGGGACCAGTATACCTGGACATAATATAAATATCTGGACCCCCGAATAAGTAGGACAGTCAGGCGCAACCAGTCAGCAAGTCGACTATTGTTCAGTTCAACAGTGAGGCGCAACCAACCAACGAAGTGTCCAATGATCCAGTCAGCGAAGTGACACCAGTCCAGCCAGTCACTCAGTCACACCGGTCCAGCCAGTGGACCCAGTCAACCAGAATCAGCCAACAGTCAGTTCAACCAGCAGTAAGTCAACCAGACCAGTTGAGTCCAGTTCAAAGAGTCCAACAGCACTCATTCACTCAGCAGTTTTCCACTCAGCAGGTTTCCACATGCAGCGTATACACTGTGCAGGATCAAAAAATACACGCACTCATAAAAAATGAGTTTTGGAAAATATACTTGCGATCAAATAATATCTTTGAATGGCTGGCTCTTCTGCATGAGTTTGTTACGACAAACGCACTTTAAACATTTCTATTAAAATATATCCTGAGATGTTTCGTAAGCAGCTTTACACATTACGAAGATAAGTGCTCCACGTGATACATTTGTCCTTTGGAAACGGCAGACGAAAACTAGCGTCAGATTTTCAACTTCAAATTGGGAACAAACAACTTCAAATTGGGAAAAAAACAATTTTAAATTGTAAACAAACAATTTTATACTGAATATGTGCAGCGTATCTGGCGCACTTAGTCACAGTCAGGTTCCGTAAATTATCAATTAATTCTAACATTAGGCCGCTCTAGGCGATATTCGGCTTGAGTAATATTTGCTCGGTCCTTTAGGGCCAGAATATACGAAGGCAATGTCGCACAAACTCATATGCTTCTGGTCTCTTTATTATGAATAGGAATCAGTGTTGCCATCTTTATTTTTCAGCGGATCGTACCATCTGGCACTTGGAAAAATCGTATTTTGCTTAGAATTTTAGAAAGAAAACAGTACGCATGGAATTTTCAATAAAACAATAGTAAATAATTTAAATACGTAATATTATTATAACTTTTGATTAATATTTAATATTTAGGACACGAACAAGGAATGATATTCTGGACCTTGGTAATCAGAATTTGGACACTAATTTGTCAACTAAATTCAATACAAATTTTATATATATGCTGCTGAAAACAATCAGCGGGTCACTAATTTTTGCCTCCATAAAATTCAAGAGTGAAATGCAAATAAAATTAAGAACATCAGAAAGACAGAGGCAGAGTATCCGTAATAGTTAACAAAAACTTCAAAAACTAAAGTGAAATAATGTACCCCAAATTTGATTCAAAGAGCTAGGTTCGAGCTGACAGTTGGACTAAGTGAAAATGAGTCATCTCAACAAAGTGGGAGTTGTTTGTGCTATAATATTAATTGAAAATGGCAAAGCCTTCCACAAGTTTCAAGAAACTTCAATATAAGCCTGTTTATTATTCAGCGATTCTGGAACAGGTACTTGGATAAAGGTCAATATACCATGCGCGGTGAATGTCGCAAAAGAAACAACTCAAAATCAAAACGGATTTTTGCTGAATTCGAGTCTTCGCAATAGAGTTTCTACGGTGAAAGACCTTTTAATTTCCCTACGGACGACGCATGTGGTCACTTTATCAGACCAGACAATTAGGAATAGGTTGAGGGAATCAAATGTGAGGGCAATACGACCCGTCTGAAGACCCTCTTTGACACGACGCCACAGAATAGCAAGGATGAATTTTGATAGTGAACATATCGCATGGCAACTTCGACCATGGAAGTCTGTGGTCTTCACGGCGGAATCAAGGTTTCGAATTACTGTTGCGATGGCCTGCTACTGTCCAAGAAGTCGAAAGATTAGGTGGTTCAGGTGTGGTTTGGGGTGGGATTAGTATCGTGAGTAGAATCGACCTTATTGTAATTCCAGGAAATCTTAACGCTAGTCTCTATGTTGACTTATTGTGTTAGGACTAGTTGTCCCTGCGGCATATGGAATAATTCAAAATTTCTTTCTTAATGCAGTATAACGCAAGAGATACTTCAAGACCATACTGCTAACATACTGCTTGAATTGCGGTAAATCGATTATGCGGGGAATCGTCGTATAGGCGACGAGTTGACACTGCGTCGTATAGGCGACGAGTTGATAGTACACTGCGTATTTCCAAAGTGTGAGTGGGAACAGGGTTTAAAAAAATATAGGATGCCTTCATAGATAATCCAAAGAAGAAGTTTGTGTTATTTTTATATTTTGTTATGAAGATTGAAAAATTTGGAAAGATCGTATATTTAGCGTACGATTTGGAATACATGATCGTACATCGTATCTGCTACAAAAAGGTCGTATAAATACGATTTAAATCGTACGGTTGGCAACACTGATAGGAATCCCATGATAACTCAACCCCATATTCCCTATACATCCGATGACACGAATGTCTGCCCCTCTACAGTTAGCAGAAATATATGAGCAACGAGTTCCTTTCTTTGGTCGCCCCTTTTTTCTTGATATAAATAAATTTAAACTGGTTTCATCCATATAAATTATAGAAAAATATTCGACTTGGTATTGTAAAAGTTTCTGAGCATATTCCCGTCTTTATATTTTATTTTATACCGTATTTGCTCTTTCCGGCTCATTGTGAATGTCTTTTAATATGATCACCATTCCATCATTCCATTTGAAGTTGTTTATTCCCATTTTGAGATTGTTTATTCTCATTTCGAAATTGTTTGTTCCCAATTTGAAGTTGTTTGTTCCCAATTTGAAACTGTTTGTTTTCAATTTGAAATTGTTTGTTCCCAATTTGAAATTGTTTGTTCCCAATTTGTTGGTTGTTCTTAATTTGAAGTTGAAAAGGTATAGATGATGATCTGGGAATGTTGATTGGAATTTTGCCCAAGTGAAATGAGCAATCTATCTGACTATGCTGGAGATTAGAGGTAAATTGTGCACAGCAATGACCCTAGATATATATCTTTTAGAGCAGGGGTGACCTTTTTCCAGCCGCTTGCCATTTTTTTTGAGTGTTCACAATTTGAAATGCTGACGCGCCAGGTAACTTTTACAATGAATTAACATTTCTGATAGTGAAAATCAGTAACCGTATTGTGCCTGAATATAATGCGTCTTATATTTTACACCTTCGATGATGCACAAAAGTAGATTGAGAAACTTATAAATTGCTTTTAGAAAAGTAGAAGGTTTAAGCTTAAGGCACGCAATGGTTCGCGTGCCAATACAATTTTCCTACGTGTCATCTGTGACACGCTTGCCATAGGTTCGCCACCACTGTTCTAGAGAAACCATGTTATGTCTTATTAATAATTGTTTGAGACTTGTTCTTATCTCCGGCTAAACTCCATCAACCCTGTAGAACAAGTATTTCAAAAAACGTCGTAGAATTTTGAAAACTTTGAACGCATGTGATGTATAAAAGATACCACACTAGAATAGTGTACTCCAGTTTGCAAAGGACGTATATACAAAAAAGTTGCTGCATTACTTTAGTATCTGTGAAATGGCGTCTGACGCGCATTTCAAATTCTAAGGAATTTGATGCAGCGGAGCATACGATATCAAGGTGATCGAGAAATGTTTGGCGAGAATGAAATATAACACCTTGATCTTTAATTATTTCCTTCTTGGTGATAGAGCTACCATTAATTGTAGGTGCTTTTTCCATAGAAAAGGAGTTTTTGAGTAACATAACAACACGTAGTATCAAGTATTAATTTGTGATTAAGACACTATCTCAAAAATGCGTCCATGTTACTCTGTAAGAGTAACATCTCCTCATGAGACCTAATCGATTTATATAAACATATGTTGTCAGCAATTGGTAAGGCGAGACTTGATAATATAGGGTATCAGGTAAGTTCACCCTATTAGTTTCTCCGCGGAAACCTCACCGTTGGAATTTTGACCGCAGGAATTTTTATCGCTTACCCGTTTCACCCTAGCGAAGTTTCACCGTTCAGCGATTTCACTGCATCCAATTAAAAAAAATACACAAACAAAAATATAGGAAAACATATTGATACAGGTGAAACTGCTCAGCGGTGAAAGTTTCTACGGTGAAGATTCCGCGGTGAAACGTATACGGTGAAATAGGTCAATCATAATAATGAATAATAAGGGACCCAATTTAGAACCTTGGGGGGATATCCGATGTTGCCAGAAATGCATTAGATAAGAAGCCAGTATAGTATACGTAACAAACTCTATTTTCTAAATAAGAGTTAAGCAGTGCCTAAGGCTTCACAGTTAAAACCTTGCTTATAAAGTTTTTGCAAAATAGGGTTGTGTTGTATCTTATCGAAGGCTTTAGATCAGGCATGTCAAACATGCGGCCCGACGATACAGTGTTTGCGGCCCGCCGACACATTTCAAAATATTTTTGATAAACGGCGGAAGTATTATGTCCAGCACAAATAAGTGGAAAGTCTATAGCAAACAGAGTAGATGAAATAGCCGAGATTTTGAGAAATCAGCATAATTAAATAATATCAACATTTCAAGCCTACTCTGTTGCAATTGATGAAAGTACTGATATTCGATATATCGCTCAGCTGGTTGTTTTTGTTCGCGTATGCGGTGTTAATTTAAAATTAATTGAAGAACTTTTGGAAGTCATTCTTATGCCTAATACAACCACTGGAGCTGATGTTGCGAGTATGGAAGTTTTGAAGAAGCATAAGTTACCAATGCATAAGTTGGTGCACCTGCAACTGATGGTGCACCTACCATGACCGGTAGTGCTGAAGGAGTTTTTGAGGGATTAAAAGAAGTATGTAAACACCGTTGTGATAATATTTTGAAGATTTTCATGGTATTATTCACCAGCAAGTCACCAAAATTATATTCGAGCACGTGGGCTTAATAATCATCGTCAATTTGTTTTATTTTTGGAAGATATAGAATGTGAATACAGTGATCTACCATATTATACGAAAGTGCGTTGGATTTCCAGTCATAAAGTGTTAAAACAATGTTTTAAATTGCTGGACGAAATTATAATTTTCTTGGAAACAAAAAAATTGAATGTGCTGAATTAAAAGATGAACAGTGTATAAAGGACTTAAGGAGCTTGATATTACATCGTTGATATTACAAATCATCTTTATCAGCTTTATCTTAAACTTTAAGGAAAATATCATGTTGTTAAAACGCTATTTGATAATATTAACGCTTTCAAACAAAAATCATCAGCAAAAGAAACAATAGAAAAAAATAATTGAATATTGGGGTAAAAACAAACTAATTATAGATACAATCATACCAACTTATTGAAGCAGAATATAGCTTAAATATATAAATATATTCAACATTACAGTAGCTATACAATATTATTAAGTCTTTCTAAGACTACAAAACAAATCTTATGTTGACACATAACAAATATTTGTTTGCTATTTACTAGCCATCAGTCCACTTTTTTGGCACTAAACAAAAAATAGATAAATAACTTTCGAAACGCGTCTGCAAATGGCTATTCACTTGGGTTAAATAGAAAGATGTGACCGTAAAAACTATGGTATCTATCTGGTTCTTGTTTAGTGCCACGAAAGTGGACTGAACTTTTATTTTAGTTTTTTTTTAAATATAGAATATTTATAGTTTCAATGTAAAAAATAACATGAATAAAATAAATACATAATATAATCATTATAACAATCGTATTTTATTAATTTTTTGAACAGAAAAAACATGCGGCCCCAAACTTAGTACAAAATAGAAAATGTGGCCCGCAATATCATATGAGTTTGACATGCCTGCTTTAGATAAATCCGTATATGTCAAATCAACATGTCGGCAGTTATCGATTTCTTCAGATACATATTGTGCAATTGTGGCTAAATGTGGAACGACCATGCACATATCCATGTTGTTTAGGAGAAATTAAACTGTTTACTTGATTATAAATAACACAGTAAAGGATAATTTAAAAAACTTTGGCAAAGCTAGATAATATGGATATTGGCATATAGTTGAAGGTACAAGACTTGCCACCATTCATGGAGGCTATAAAGATGCGTTTCCACCTATTCGGGAATTTACAAGATTTAATTAATGCAATAAAAAGGATTGATAAGGATGCTCGACCCTTATCAAACAGATTATCACCAGTTGTAAATTTATTAGGTAATTGAGACATAATTAGAAAAAGGCCGTCTTCATTAATTTAAGATCCCTTCCATTAAGATTTCATTTTAAAAATTAAGAGATCTAATTGACGCAATTCGAAAAATCAACGCGAAATGAACAAATCTGGGTTTTCCCCAATACTACTATAGGCTACAACAGCAACATTCTCAGTTGTTCTTGAGCGACGTGCACGAGTTCGCTTCTTCACATTACTAAATTGCCCCAACAGCTGAAACATTTCCACCAGTTTCACAACTGCTGGGCGAGACGGTACTTCACGACGATCCAAAAATGCTTTCGTTTTGCATACTGTGACCGCAAAATTTTCACCATTTTTGTGAATTTTAATAATTTCAATGCGTTGTTGAAGCGTATATCGTTTAATTTTTAATTAATGGCCTAGTTTTTACTTGTCACCTGTACAATAATTACAGGTTGATTCATGACAACTGTTAAAATGGCGGGCTATTGGAAATGGAACCTCTTATTAGAGGGCACTTTACTTCAATAAAAATTTGACATGGCATATAAGCGATCAAAATAAAAAATAACACCTAACAAATTTGTTTCTGTCTGTTACTTGCTCTCCTACTATTAAAATGTTATTACCGTACCTTCAAACCCTACACCTCCATCGTTTACTGCTTCTATAAACTCTCCATCTTGTAGCACACAAAACCCGAAGAGGTTCTGGTATAACTATATATAAAAGAAAGAATCCTCACTGACTTCAACAAGTCCAACATATCTATGTCTTAAACAAGGAACCTTAATTTTGGAAAGTATATCGTTGTAATTACTCGAAATCATTTCTCCTTCTTTTCACGTCATCCTCTTCCAAAGGTTGGCGATCCAATTGACCATTATTGTTCTTAACGCGGATGCTCGAAAGACATCAATGGTCTTACAATTGAACCAACCCCGTAGGTCTTTCAGCCACGAGTTCTGTCCTCTACAAATCGTAGAACCTCTTTCCCCCTATTTTCCCTTCAATAATGAATCGTAGGAGTTCGTAACGCTTCCCTCTCATGATGTGCCCCAGGTATTCGGCCTTTCTTCTCATAACAGTATGAAGTACAGGATATTCTTGATAATCCGACACATGTAAAACCAGACAACAGCTGGATTATCAAAAAATTCCGGATTATTAGGATTAAAACGAAACAATAACAATTGTACATATTCTATGTGTATTTCAGAAAAAAAAAATGTATCTATATATGTAAGAGTACATAAAAAAATATGTACTTAGAACTGATAAGACAATTGTAGGGTGGAGTTAGCTGGGTCAGAATCGTCAATCAAGTTTTCAGAGTTAAAAGCAGGGTGTGTTGGCCAGACCTTTTTCCAAGAACACTGGATGGTGTTGTTTTTGACTTTTTCTTCTATGCGCGAGGTTTATATCCGGCGCGGGGCAGCGTATAGAAAAGACACGTGTTTCCCCAGATCGCCGTATTACTGAACGTGCCGGATTATCAAGAGTACCCTGTAGTTCTTTTAACTTTTCCATACGGGTAAGTACATCAGCGTTAGTCACTCTTTGACTAACCCAAGATATTATCAGTATGCGGGTACAGGTACACTTCAAAGGATTCGATCTTTATATCCATAGGTTTTAGAGTTTAGCTTTCGCATCCATACAGAAACGCTGAAAAAAACGTAGAATTTCAACATGCGGACCCTCATTTCTAGACTTAGGTCAGGGCCAATAAAGAAATTTTGCTTGGTTATAAATGTTCTGCGGGGCTTATTCTTTCGTCATGTCGCAGTTTTGGTTGCCTAACGCGCCAAGATATTTAAAGTTGGCAAACCGATTTTAAAGTTGGATTTTTTCAACCTATTTTGGACCATCAACGGGGAGATGATTATGGAAACGTATGCTGCTTTTTGTGAGAAGATCGTGGTTCTTGTCTTCAGTATGTATATATACAACCCTGCCCTTTTACTGTGCTGTTCCACGTTATCAATCATTTTTTGTAGTTCGGCTTGTATATTTGCAATGATATCCGTATCGTCGGTGTGTCTGAATTTATTTATTATTCGTCCATTTATCGTGATTCCGCCTGAAGTTTCATCAAATGTTTCTTTGGATATTACTTTCCAGTATAGATTGAATAAAACAGGCGATGGCACGCACCCCTTCTGGACACCTTTCCTGTATGTGTAGTATCTGTGAATACATAATCCACAGATACTTGAGCCGTTTGATTCCAGTATAAATCCGTGATAATCTGTATGTCTATCTATGCCTATTGATTTTAGTATCTTTATTATTTGCTCATGTTGAACACAAACAAATGCCTTTTGGTAGTCTATATAGCAGGTTACAGGTCGCAATTCATATCTCGGTGTCTTTGGGCCGAGACATTCAAGGAGAAGAAAGCTTCAAGTGTACCGATTCCATTTCGAAATTCAAATTATGTTTGGCCCGTCTGATTCTCCCACTTCTGATAGATTCTTGTGTGGATTATACTCAGAAACACTTTCAGTAAGCGTGACATTAAAATTATCATTCTGTATGAATAGGATGGTTACAACAGTTACTACGTGGTAATTCATACTTACATTGAATTGAAAAAATCACTATGTTTTTAGCACACTTATAGACACACACTTTACCACACTTATAAGTGTGGTAAGTTGTTTTTCTTGGGAAGGGTGATAAAGGTGGACTTTAGTCAGCATGAGGGGATTTTGCCGGAGGTGTATATTGTGTTAAATAGTGATGTCAGTAGTTTTAGTCCGTAGCCCTCCAGTTCGGCCTGGTGGCTTTTCTGCACCTTTATTGAATGTGTGACACTAATGAAGAATATTTTTAAATTCTTTGCCTTAGAGGAAAGATATGGGGTTTCAAATTTTTGTATGGAGCTCGGCAGAAATAATATAGTAACGCTATACTGTTTACCAGGATACACTAATGTAGATGGAAACGAAGAAGCCGATCACCTAGCAAACAAGGAATCCAGTAATCCTTTATCGGTTTAATGTGTTTTCTTGAAATTTTATTCTTGGGAATATGTATGGGAAATTTTAATATTCCTCATAAAGGAAGTTTTCTATACAGAACTGTGATAAATGTCTGAAATAGACATCTGTGCAAGACGTTGAAACAACTCTTGCTCATATACGTGTGGGTTGGAAAAAATCCACACTTGAACATACCCCATATGTATTGAGGTGAACAAGTGGCTGACCGGGTGACCAGTGATGAGGTATTTAGATGATAACTATTGCGTGTGTTAACTACTGACTGAGTGAGTAAGGCATGTTAACACATTGATGGCTGAGAGCAGAGTAAAATCGTAGATTTATGTATGCAAAACACGCCCGTTTTAAAATATAGTAGGGGAGACTGGGGCTGGTTGTGACATTTTTTTTATAAAGTGTCACCATTTTTTGTGTGTTTAATTTGTTTGCCTAAATATAGGTCCGTTTAATTAAATAACTATTGAGGATTTCAATTTAAAAACAATTTTAGGTACCAGACTATTAGAAATCACATAAATGAATTAATTCTGGGAAAAAAGCCGTGTAACTTTTAACCTCGCGGCAGGGGCTGGTTGTTGCACTGCAAGGGGCAAAATGTTACAACAAAAAACAAACGTAATCTAACACTTTTCATTAATAACAATCACAATTTCTTTTCTTGATTTAAATCAAAATAAAATATGATTATATCTACAATGTATTACAGTGCAGTCTTTTGCCTCATTGAAACAAAAACATGGTAACTTCTAAATTTAAACAAAATTAAAATCTCATTTTTTGGTCTTATGCCTCATAAATATAAAATATAAGTAACTTAGAAGAAAATTAGACACCTCTTTATTAAACAAAATCTCGAAAAAGTATGAATTAAGAAAACGTACATTATGCTTCATCAACAAAAAATAAATTAGCTGTGCCTCCCAACTAAATCAAAGCTAAAAAAATCAACCAGATCCTATAAGCTAAACAAAGCAGTTCAGTCACTATAGTCTGAACAATCACTTTCGTAAATCATACATATGTGGGTTAGAACATTTCCCTTAGCAAATGTACAACACACTGTACCCATTCGTTACCAGCTCGACTGTGATCAAACGGTTCACAACGTATCAGGCAAAAATAATCATCTTCCACACTTTCTTCGTCAGAGTCATGTAACACCTTCTTCTTTACAGTAATCTTTCCTGTTCCCTTAACTGATTTTCTTCCCCTACCTGCATTTCCTTGATTATTTATATTTCCTGGGATAGTTGACTTTCCTTTCTTTCTTTTCTTTTTATATGTATTTCCTTTTTCTTGCTCTGTACCAGTGCCAATGCATTTTTCTCCGGCGAATCAGTTAAAATCGCTGATTTGTCGTGTTTTTTTATTTTTTCTCGCAGCCGGGTGTAGGCCAAATGATTTCGGGTGAAAATGTTCATTCATTGTGAATCAGACATCTGCTAGAACTAGCAACTGCGTTAGTATAAATGTAGGTCTCGTTTTCTGGTACGGCATCTAGTACTTCAGAAGCATCTTCGATAAACTGGGCAATAGGAGGTATAGCATTATTGAAGAATGTGGAGCAGGCGGAGATGGAGTCCCAGCGAAATGAATTGGAGTGTCCTGTGTTGTAACAGGGGTACTTTTTAGGTTTGAGCTAGCCGTTTGGAATATTAGTCTGTCAGTAACAAAATCAGATAAGAAGTCATCATCTTCAAAAATATCTTTATTAAATGGTGCAATACCATTCAGTTTTTCTTTTATACGTCCTAATCCTACCAAAAACAGCAAATTATGTAGCTCAACGTATACCAGTCGGCAAGAAGCACCACGGGGCAGGTAGTGACAAATTACAACCTGCCCCGAGCAAATGTCACTTTTAGCCCCAACTCCAAAACTGAGCTTTTAAGGTTATGTAGTAAAAACGCAAATAAGTATAACTGTATAAACGTGGATTCATTGCAAAAATAAAGCATTGGGGTATAAATATCATAACACACACACGCATCACATTTATTCTAAACAGGGTGTAGACCAATATTTCTAAAACACGAAAATGTTACAAACCTACGGTTTCGCCGGCACCATGCACGAGTTCCATTTAGAAATACGCTAGCGTCCCAGGCTCGCGCGTCGTATCGGCCGATGGTGACATGATCATTTCTCTCTTTGTAACGTTATTATAGCGTTCTCTGTTTAATAACCATTGCCGCTGTAACTACTTACCCTTGTCACAACCAGCCCCAGTCTCCCCTACGCATGTGGAAATAAATGAGTTGCAGTGGCGTAGTGTAAAAAAATTATAAATATAGCGACGGTTCTACTTAGTTGTAAAAAAATGTGGTATATATTGTTTTAATAGAATTATCTTCCGCTTAGCAGTGTGCAACCTAAACTAACCTCTAGGGCAATTTCCTCTCCCCCTTTCCCCCCTGAACATTCACTCATTTTGTTCAAAAATGAAAACTTTTCATTGAACCTGTTGTAGGCCTCCTGTTGTTTTTTTTATTTCGGATACGAGTCTATCAATATGGACGAGAAGTGTAATAACCCTGAAAGTATCACTTGTAGTCACTCTCATTTCTTCATCACGTGTTTCAGCATATATTTTTTCCTTTTCGTTTGTTTAACCATATTGTTCGGTTAACCATGTCATTTGTTTACTGCTTCGGCACGCTTAATTCCATCGCCTTTTCTTCAAAATGCTTAAAATTCTCTCATTCAGCTACGAAAAATTTGCAAAGGGATTCGTAAAGATTGGCAACAGTGATCACATTTACGGTAAACGCCTGCATTTCAATATTCACTTTATTTATTCTTTCAAAAAAAAAACACCACACAACAACCGCCGCTTCCAGTTTTTCTAAATTTAAAAGTATTCCCATCGCTTCGTTTCGCGTTACTGGTTTTTCGGTAAAATCATCCTTGATTGATTCCAAAGGTTTAAGAATTTCGTGCCAAGAAACACTCAAACTTCTAGATGCGTCCTCTCTAGCTGACCAACGTGTCAAATTTACTCTCTTTAGCGTTTTCTCTTTCCAAATTTCAATCATTAACTTTTGTCTGCGTTGTGTCGAATTTATAATTTTTTTTTTTTTTTTTTTTAAATAAAAATGTTATTAAATTTTTTTACAAAAGTCTTAGATATTCAACATGTATTGGTAAAAAAGGATCGAATTCAGCTAACAGTTCCAAAATCATAAAATATTTTCTGTTATTCCGATCACTGAACGTTTTTCTTTTTCCCTCTATAGCACACAACCGAAGAAAAAATAATACTTATAAGAAATTGCATGACTCAACATGCGCGATCAACAGAGGCGGCTTTTCTTTTCGGCGACTTTTTCATTTGTATCGCTGCTCTATATCTATTTCTCTCAGACTCAATGCCACTTCGCGGCGTATGCCCCTAACTGCTCGGCCCCATCGATCCTGCTTCGGACCAACCACTACTACGAAAATTGTAGAAAAAATTAATTTAACAATATGTGGTGAAACATATTACATGTTGAATTGTTTGTGCGGACCTAATAACATTTACATTAAGGTATATAAAAATGAATCTTTTTTTATTTCTGTAACACAAAAAAAAATGTTGGCCCCAAATTTGCCGCCCCAAAAGCTGCCGTCCTAGGCTTCAGCCTACTCAGCCTGCTGGTAAATCCAGTACTGTCTCCTAGTTTAGACATTGTTTTCTTCATTAAAATCGCAGACTTGTACTGAGACTGGCAGCGTGTCGCGCAACTTTTCGGTTTCAAAATCGCGCGTTGGATGAAAAAATAAATATATGTGATATCTCACTACACCTCCCCCCCCCCCCCCCCCCCCTCGTGATGTTTCATGATTTCCCCCTCATTCACCCCATCCCGACCGCCTTTCGATCCCTTAATAGTAATAATAATGCACTAACATTCTTTTGACTAAGTACTGACTAGTATTATTTGTGTATTTGACCATCTTGTTCATCAGTTTAATATTTTTGTTTTGTTATTTTATACTTTATTTACTTTAAGAATAATAATAATAACTATTATTAACAACTTGTTTCGACTTTTTATTATTAAAAAATCAGCCATCATCAGGGTAAATTATGAAAATTTATATATGACTAAAAAAACTAAAACTTTGAATTAACGTCGATCATCAATTTATTTTTTATAAATATTTTATTAATTTATTTAGGTGGTCATGTTTTGCCATTTGCCAGTATTGTCAATCAAATGATCGTCAATTTTATCATAGAATATTTCAAACATTGTCCTCGATCTAGCGTCTAACTGTGCATTTTATTAAGGTTCCGCCTTGATCTTCCTCTTTCCAATTTCTCAAGGTAATTCTCAGCATTCCGTGGAGCAAACATGTAATATTTCCATAACTTTCGTAGATTGAAAGGAGTGTTGTGTACCCTTGACGTGTCTTGCAAATAAACCTTTTTACGGTTAGTTAAGCGCATGCGCATCCGCCAAGTTTGAAAGTCTGGAATATGAAAGTTTCGGGCAAATAATAAGGTTATACGTCAAAAAGTTCGGGCAAATCATATATATATATATATATATATATATATATATATATATATATATATATATATATATATATATATCTATATATTTATATATATATATATACTAAATGATTATTTTTTCGGGATTGCAGTCAGGTATAACAATAAATTACTCTTTTTTCTTGAATTCGAGCTTTCGAGAATGTTTAATTTTCTCTTCTTCAGGAATTCTATGAATATAAAACGACATTCATTAAACAATAAAAGTAGGAATATGGTACAGTGGAATCCGTTTATTATGACTCCGGCTATATTGACCAACCGCTTAATATGAAGTAATTGCAGTGTGAAGTTTGGTTTTCATATTAAATTCTTTATAGCAAAGTTCCTATATAATGACTTCGTTTAAAATGACATGTCGCTTATTATGACTTGTTTTTAAGAAATTATGTCCGGTTATAGTGACTGTCCCCACCCAGAACCATCCCCACACCTTTCCCTGCAAGGAAATTTGGTGAGTAAGTGGCTCGTTTTTGTTTTGATTCCCAGTGACGAATTGATACTTAATGGATAACGTACCTACTGTTAGTGATTTGTGCACAAAATGACATTGCAACGGCGTAAAGCGTTTACCATTGAAGAGAAAGGTGCGATTAAATGCAGACTAGAAAATGGAGAATCAAACTCATGTCTCGCAAAGGAATTTGGTGTTGGCCATTCGACCATATCAATGATTTTTAAAAACAAGAACCAGATTAAGGAATCATTTAATTCAAATGTTTTGAATCCGAAGAGGCTTCGAAAATCACGACAGAATAATGTTGATCAAGCGTTAATTCAGTGGTTTAAAATGGCGAGAAAAAAAGAATACCTATCAACGGCCCTATGTTACAGGAAAAGGCAAATGTTTTTGCTTCACGTTTTGGTATCCTCAACTTTAATTATTCTGCGAGCTGGATAAGTCGTTTAAAATTGTCGGTGAATCCTCGCCTGTTGATCAAAGCTCTACAATAAACTGGTTAACCCCTGTGTGGTCAAACATACGGAAACAATTTTCTGATGATGAGATTTTCAATGCAGATGAAACTGGTCTGTTTTACAAATTAACGGCGGACAGAACTTTATAATTTAATGGAGAGAATTGTAGTGGAGGCAAGTTGTCAAAAGATGAATAACCCTCATGGTGGCAGCAAATCTGAGCAGCACAGAGAAAAAAAAATTGCTCGTTATTGGAAAATCTAAAAATCCAAGATGTTTTAGCAGTGTTAATTCGTTGCCAGTCGATTATGCAAATAATCGTAAAGCTTGGATGACGTCAGAACTGTTCGAAAAGTTGCTTCGAGATTAGGATCGCGATTTGGAGAAAAAGAAGAAAAAGATTTTGTTGCTGGTTGATAATTGCCCGGCGCATCCAATAGTTACTGATTTAAATTCTATAACACTTGCTTTCCTTGTACCAAATATAACATCAGTGGATCAAGGAATAATACGATCACTCAAAAACAATTTCAGAAAGAGTCTTGTGCTAAAAATGATTAATAGCCTTGATTATAATCAAAATAGCTCTTCTTCTAAAATAACAGTTCTTGATGCAATTCTTATGGTATATGATGCCTGGAATAAAATGCCACAAAGTACAATTTGCAACTGTTTCAAACATGTAGGATTCATTGAAAACATTGCTGGTTTACCCGTTCAAAATACAGCAGAAAATGATTTTGATGATGAAGATGACGTTCCTTTATTTTTGTAGTTACGAAACCTAAATTCAGACTCATTAACAGCGCGGGTAATGTAGGACGATTATGTTGAAGTTGATAACGCTCTTCTCACATCAGAAGAACCATCAGATGAAAATATCGCACAGGATATTACAGCTAATGAGTAAATCGAAAGCGATGAAGAAGAGGAAGTTGAGGAAGAATCAATACCTACCGCACAAGAGGCTTTAAAAGCTGCAGACTATTATCACGATGTGTTCATACCAATTTCGAAAATGATAATTTAAACAGGGCAACAATGTCTTCTTTACACAATAATGTTATAGACTGTTGTTCGAGGTCTAAAGAAGAAACAAAAGCAGACAATAATTATTGATTCTTATATAAAAAATGACTAAATATGTTATGTATGTACATTGATATTGTGTACAATTTTTATGTTATGTTTTGTATACATATATGTATGTAATATGTACATACATATGTTAATTTTGTGCCAATTAATGTTTTTTTTTTTGTTAATAGATATACAGTCGAACTTCCATAACTTGAACTTCTGTAACTCCATTTTTTCTATAACTCGAATATTTTTATAAATTCATACGTCTAGATAGCATTTTACATATAAATTAATTTCTATAACTTGAATTTTCCTTAACTCGAATTTTTCCATAACTCGTAAAATTTTACATACAAAATAATCTCTATAACTCCAATTTTTTAACCGCAACGTATTTTCCAAAATTTATGATGCTGGATATTGCCTACCATAAACAGTCGATAGTGTAATCCTCGGGCAGATGACCAAACATTTTATTTTTCATATTTTATGATCACCAAAAACTTGAATAATGCAAAACTAAGAATTTACCAGCTTGTGTGAAGATTACGACAGGATATTATTCTCCCGAGAATCAGTAATCCAAAAAGAGACCATATAATCGAAGATCGCCCACTAGGTGCTATATATTATGGAAAAAAAAATTAAAAAAATAATGTATTAATTAAAATTATTTTGAATTAATTATAATTATATAACATCATATTAATAATGTATACATATTTCTTTTTTGTTTATAAATATATACATATGTATTTACTTTGAATAAATTATGTTTAGTGTATTTTACTCATTTTATAGTTATGTATTTCTATAACTCCAATTTTCTATAACTTCAATTTTTTTTCATGAACTATGGCAATTCGACTTAGGAAAATTCGACTGTATATGTATTATACAATTTGTAGTTTTTCTCTCTATTAAACTAAATACATAACTAATAAAAATAGGTTGATAAAAATAAGATGTTTATTTTTTAAGACTATGCTTTGTATGACGTCCGCTTAGTATGACGTGTTTGTCACCTCCCTTCGATGTCATTATAAGCGGATTCTACTGTACTTGCAAAAACTGAGACTAAAAAATACAACTATGAAAATACATTATTTTGAATTAGGATAAAACAATTTTGAACACAGAATGACAGTTAACAAAATTTTGGTGACAAAAGTTGACATTATCAAATTATTCGATCACTAGATTAGACTGAGATTCACCTTAGGTTCTCTAACAACCACTGTAGACTCAACTAATTATGTTGATTAGTTCCATACACTTAATATCACTAGTATCATGTTATTGTCTTAATCTCTTTCCAACACGTTATTTTTGTTAAGATGTAAAAGATATGAATATATGATGCTTAGTCCTTCTATATCTGATTTAGCATTGACCGTCTCTTTCTGTTTTTTAAAAATATCGGTCATTTCCAAGAATTGTCTTTTCTGTTGATTAGTTTCGCGTGCATATGTTTACCTTTTCATAATCAAATTTATGATTAAATTGTAGCGAATGTTTAGATAAGGTGCAGCTCTGCTTAAGATTGCGTGTGTCAGACTTGTGAGATTTAATTCTGTCTTTGAGCCTCCTGCCTGTTTGTTCAATATATATCATGTTGCACCCTGAGCATGGGATACTATAAACCACATTCGATTCGAGGATTGTCTCCTCCTTGTCCTTCAGTTTGCTAAAGATCTTCTTTACCGTAAGAGTATTTTTATAGTAATTTTTAAATTTGGATATTTGCCAAATAATTTTTTTAACTTGGGAGATACTGTCTGTATGTATGGTAATGAGAAGTACTGGATTGAATTGTCCTCTTTACACGATTTGTTGTGCGATTGTTTATCGCTTCTTCGACTAAATAAAAGTTTGTTGAGTAGTCTTGGAGGATAACCACTGTTCTCGAATAATGAAAAAATAAGGAAGGAGTCCATCTTCCCCGCACATATTACCAATGGAATAAAGAACTTAACCAACCTCAATACATCAGCCGAGGGCCGTACATTGCATAAAACATTGGAATTTAACAATAGGCTAAAAACGCAGATCCTTAACTTAGAAATAAAAATCACACACGATAGTATAAATAGTTTGGAAACAACAATGTCAAAACTCAAAGCTGAATTAACACAAATTTTAACGTATTACATTATTATTGGATTCTACAAAAAAAATCTCAATTAACTACAAAAAATATTTTAGTAAAATTAAGAAAAGTAACATCAACAAGTTCAATAAACTAAAACGCACACAAATTTTGGACAGCAAGACTCTACCACATTGGATAAAAAATTACACTGACACTATTATTCCAGCTGATATCAGCAAACTTTTATCTTTATGCCCCAAGTTCAGTATACAGCCCACATCAAATGAGATCAATATCCCCAGATTTCTATCTGATATTGATAATATTGTCAGGAACTTGGACACGACAGAAATAAATCTAGCACTCACACAAACAACAAACATCCTGACCAATTTCATACACCACAATCCCCAAAAAAAACGACCCATTACATGCAGTCTTTCTGAAAAACAAGAAATTTCTTAAAGACAATCAAGACATCAAAGTTATCCAATCAGACAAAATGAATGTAACCACCGTTATCTCTAAAACAAAATATGAGACTTTAGCTGAAGACTCCTAAAAGATCAAGCTTATTACTTGCCCATTCATAAAGATTCTAGTTCAACAATCCAGCAGAAAGCTAACAAACTTATTTCTGTTTTAGAAAAGAAACTAATGATAACTAATCTAGAAGCCAACAAATACAGAGTCTACAATGGTGTAGCTCTCAAATTCTATGGGTTACCTAAAATACATAAACCTACACTTCAATTGAGACCTATAATTTCCGGTATGAATAGTCCCAATAGGGGAGTCGCACAATTATTTACTGACATTCTTACTATCGCTTATGACAAAGAGAATCCATACTATATAAAAGATTCATTCAAATTTTGTGAAGATTTCAATGAATTTCAACTTCCAAAAGAGTACGTCATGATGAGTTTAGATGTAAAATCGCTTTTTAACAATATCACATTAAATTTAGCAAAGGAGTCCATTACTAAACATTAGAATACAATCAAGAGACATTGCAAGATTGACAAAACCTCTTTTATTGAACTAATAGAATTCCTTTTTACAACCACTGTATTCAGATTCAACAACCAGTTCTATAAACAAGTTCTTGGAATGCCAATGGGCAGTCCGGTCTCACCTATAATGGCTCAATATATAATGGATGACTTACTAGAAACTTGTTTGTGTAAACTCAGTTTTGAAATCCCTTTCATCAAGAAATATGTAAGTGACATAATACTAAGTATTCCCGCAAATGGTGCAGATGATCTAGTACACGTTTTCAATAGTTATGAGCCATTGCTTCAATTTACTGTAGAAACCGAAGATTCAGATAATAGTGTTCCTTTCCTTGACACCAAAGTCATCAGAGGATATGACAACAAAATTATAACCTCTTGGTATATGAAACCAGGAACCTCTGGACGGTTCCTCCATTTCAATTCCTATCACCAAATAAAACATAAAATCAATCTTGTACTGGGAATGAAAAACAGGGTTATAAAATCTAGTCAGTAATCACTAAGGAATAATAATCTGAATAGACTATTTTCATTATTCGAGAACAGTGGTTATCCTCCAAGACTACTCAACAAACTTTTATTCAGCCGAAGAAGCGATAAACAATCGCACAACAAATCGTGTAAAGAGGACAATTCAATCCAGTACTTCTCATTACCATACATACAGACAGTATCTCCCATGTTAAAAAAATTATTTGGCAAATATCCAAATTTAAAATTAACTTATAAAAATACTCTTACGGTAAAGAAGATCTTTAGCAAACTGAAGGAAAAGGAAGAGACAATCCTCGAATCGAATGTGGTTTATAGTATCCCATGCTCTGGGTGCAACATGATATTTATTGGACAAACAGGCAGGAGGCTCAAAGACAGAATTACATCTCACAAGTCTGACACACGCAATCTTAAGCAGAGCTGCACCTTATCTAAACATTCGCTACAATTTAATCATAAATTTGATTATGAAAAGGTAAAAATATTAGCACGCGAAACTAATCAACAGAAAAGACAATTCTTGGAAATGACCGATATTTTTAAAAAACAGAAAGAGACGGTCAATGCTAAATCAGATATAGAAGGACTGAGCATCATATATTCATATATTTTACATCTTAACAAAAATAACGTGTTGGAAAGAGATTAAGACAATAACAGGATACTAGTGATATTAAGTGTATGGAACTAATCAACATAATTAGTTGAGTCCACAGTGGTTGTTAGAGAACCTAAGGTGAATCTCAGTCTAATCTAGTGATCGAATAATTTGATAATGTCAACTTTTGTCACCAAAATTTTGTCAACTGTCATTCTGTGTTCAAAATTGTTTTATCCTAATTCAAAATAATGTATTTTCATAGTTGTATTTTTTAGTCTCAGTTTTTGTAAGTACCATATTCCAACTTTTATTGTTTAATGAATGTCGTTTTATATTCATAGTATTCCTGAAGAAGAGAAAATTAAACATTCTCGAATGCTCGAATTCAAGAAAAGAGTCTAATTTATTATTATACCTGACTGCAATCCCGAAAAAATAATCATTTAGTATATACAATACAGTCGAAAAATCCACCTATATATATATATATATATATATATATATATATATATATATATATATATGTGTTGTATTGTTTTCTCGGGGATTCCGCGTTGATGCTGAGGGTTGGCTCTGAAAAGAACCGGATTCTCGACGTTTCGGCGAACTAACATTCGCCATTCTCAAGAGATATATGCGTCCGTGCGGGTCAACCGTTAGACGCATACGCATACTATGTATGCGTCTTAGACGCATACTATGTATGCGTCTAACGGTTGACCCGCACGGACGCATATATCTCTTGAGAATGGCGAATGTTAGTTCGCCGAAACGTCGAGAATCCGGTTCTTTTCAGAGCCAACCCTCAGCATCAACGCGGAATCCCCGAGAAAACAATACAACACAGGTATCTATCCGCGAAAACCTCAAATACAACATATATATATATATATATATATATATATATATATATAATATATATATATATATATATATATATATATATATATATATATATATATATATATATATATATATATATATATATATATATATATATATATTCAAGTCCGATTTTCATTCGTTTCATAGATATTTTGAACAATAGTAATTTATAAAATTAAATTTCGATACATTTATTTGCGCGTTTATAAATGGATCTGGTAGCGAGTTTCAGTGAACGATGATTCGCTCTAATTAACGCCGCAGCATTAAGAATGCGATCTAGTAGCGCATCCCTTGTGTCCACTTTCATAGAATAAACTAATGACTTCATCCATCCCCAAAGACAAATATCTAGGGGAGTGAGATCCGGTGATCTCGGTGGTCAAGGGTGCGGGCCTCCTCTGCCAATCCAGCGATCGCCGAAATGGATATTTAGAAAATTTCTCAAATTATATGTACAATGAGGAGGTGCTCCATCATGTTGGAAGATAATATGTCGTCGAATATTTAAAGGTACTTCGTCCAATATTTCCTCTAAATGGTCTTCCAAAAAATGTAAATAACCTTCCCCAGTAAGACGGCCATCCAATACAAAAGGACCAAACAATTGATCATTTAGAATTCCGCACCATATATTAATACTAAACCGATGTTGGAAATTGTGTTCTTGCGTCACGTGGTAGTTTTCGTCCGACCATCGATGATTATTATGGGAATTGTTAATTCCATCTCGAGTAAAATGAGCTTCATCAGTAAATAAAATGCATTTGAGTAATCTTCTGTTTTCACGAATCCATTGACAAAACTGTAGTCTTAATGGATCGCCTTCTTGAAGATCTTGTACTTTCTGCAGATGAAAAGCGTTTAAACCTTGCCGTTTTAATGTTTTCCAAACCATTGTTTGTGAAATTTCAAATTAAATTGCAATGCGCCTTGTACTCCCTTGTAATCACAGGATTAGTTTCCACAACATCCAGAATATCTTCTTCAAGTTCCAAACCGATCCCTTGCTGTTTTTCAGATACAATACGTACACTTGGCAATATTCCAGTTTCGCTAGCATGTGTAAAAACAGTTTGAAACACTTACCTATTAGGAATTCTTCGATTAGAAAAACGACGCCGATCCTCTTCTACTGAACGAACAGAATTACCATTACAAAATCCATAAACAAACATCATATCTGCATATTCTCTATGAAAATATGAGGCATTTTTATAATCTCGTAAAACAACTACTGTCAATTTTAAGACAAACTGTCAATTTTCATGACTTGTGCCTAATTAATATTTTATTGCAAATTGGCATTTAAGACAACTTTGTCAAATTTAACTTAATTAACTTTTTAAAAAGAAAAACCAATTTATCTTTGAAACAAATGGAAACCGGACTTGAACATATGAGCTTATTTTGCTTATTTTTGCTTCCTGGACATGTCTTTAAAATACTTCCATTTCCTCCCGAATCACCCTGTATATATATATATATATATATATATATATATATATATATATATATATATATATATATATTCTTTTAGCCTCACTTTGAAATTTCGAATAGTTCGTCCAAGATATTCACCGTTGCAGCTACTACATTCAAGTTTGAATATGAAAAGAACATATATCAGAACAAACCCAAATTCTCAATTTGCAAGACACATCAACGATACACAACACTCCTTTAAATCTGCAAAAGTTATGGAAATATTAAATGTTTGCTCCACGTTTTGGAGAGCTGATTACCATGAGAAATGGAAATCGGAAGATCAAGGCGGAGCCTTAATAAAACCTGCCTAAATTCACAGCTACATCGAGGACAGTGTTTGAAATATTCTATGACAAAATTGACGATGATTTGATTGACAATACTGACAAATGACAAAACATGACCACCTAAATAAATTAATAAAGTATTTACAAAAAACAAATCAGAAATAGACGATCGACATAAAAAATTGAAAATTTTTGTTTTTTATTTTCATATACAAATGTTCATAATTAACCCTGATGATGGCTAATTTTTTTATAATAAAGAGCCGAAACTAGTTGGTAATAATAGTTATTATTATTATTAATATTATCCTCGGATTGCACCCAAAGTGGAGCTAAGTTTTCATGGTTTTCAAATCTTTTTCTTCTTGGCCCAAATTTCCCGCATTTTCTGTGAGTGTGGCTGTTTTCTTTCTTCGGTCCAGGAGATTCCAGTCTTTTTCTTGGTCTCTTTCTTCACTTCCCACTGGTGTATTTGATATCTGAGAGTCGTTGTGTCCTGAGTATCTGTGGTGTTTGCTGCTTCTAGGTCTTGTGTCACTTGTTTCATCCACTTGGTACTGACTTTACGTTTCTGTAGGAAGTTCAGCATTTGTTTAGTTAGTCTGGTCTCCGGGAGTCTTGAGATGTGTCCGCAGAATCTAAGTCTGCGTTTTCTGGTGTCGTTCTCTATGTTAGACAGTTTTTCCGTGGTTTCTATTGATTGCAGTCTATATCCTTCATCTGTTAGTTTTGGTCCAATAATTTTTCTGATGATTCGCCTTTCTTCTTTCTTCAGGGCTTCCATGTCACCTTTATTCGAGGCTATAGTTTCTGATGCGTATAGTATGGCGGGTTTGATGACTGTATTGTAATGTCTGATTTTTGTTTGGATGCCAAGGTTCTTCTTGTTGTAGATGTTTGCAGTCATGCCGTAGCCTTTTCTTACTTTCTCTATCCTTGACTTTTAAGTTTTTTCTCAATTCCTGTATGTTGTATGATTTCTCCTAGGTATTTGAATTTTGTAACTCTGTTTATTGTTCCGTATTTCGTCTGTAATTGTTCTGTCTTTTTTGTTTGTTGACATGTACTCAGTTTTCTCGAACGATATTTGTAGTCCAACTTTTTCAGCGTACTTTTTGAGGGCTTCTACCTGTTGGATCGCTTGTTCCTCAGTGTCTGCTAGAACTGCAAGGTCATCTGCGAATGCTAGGCATTTAAAGGTGATACCGCTTCTGCCTAGAGTGGTGGGTGTTGTGTTCCATTCTCTAATTACTTTGTCCAAAATGAGGTTGAACAGGAGTGGGGAGAGGCCGTCACCTTGTCTGACTCCTGTTTCAATTTTGAAACGTCTTGAAATTTCTCCCATGAATTTCACTTTGGAGTATGTATCTGTGAGTGTTGCCTTTACTAGGTTCAGTGTTTTTGTGTCCAGTTCGAGTTCGTTTATCGTGTTGAAGAGTGATGTCCATTCTACTGAGTCGTTCGCCTTTTTGAAGTCAACAAATGTGCAGACCGTGGGTTTGTTGCTGAGTGTTCTAATTCTTAGGCAGCTTTTGAGATTGAATATTTGTTCTACGCAAGATCTGTGAGGCCTGAAGCCCGCTTGGTACTCGCCTATTTTGCCTTCAAGTTGTGTCTGAACTCGTTCTTGTAAGCATGCTGAGAAAATTTTGTATGTTACTTGAAATAGTTATTATTATTCTTGAAGTAAATAAAGCATAAAATAACAAAACAAAAATACTGACTAGTACTTAGCGGGATAATACTAAGCGAACTAGTACACACACAGTGACAAATTTTGAGCATACCAAATAGAACAAAGTGCCATCAAGTTATATAGGCATGGTTCGAAGAGAAAGGATGTTACTGGTGCAGGAGTGTTTGAACCTTGTACCAAATACTTTGTGTACCAAATCCATGGGAATCTACCCAAGTATCTTCCAAGCAGTGGTACATGCAATTGAGAGATGAGCATAATTTAACCTCGACAGGAACTATCGCAAAAAACGAATTGCTATCCTGCTAGATAGCCGCTATGAGTTAATGGACTTGATAGCAGCCATGAAGGTCATTAACTCATACACCATCAGATCCAAACTTGTGTGGGACTGTGTGGGAAAGCTAAACAAGCTCGGCAGAGAAAATTAAGTAACGCTATACTGGGTACTAGAACACACTTGTATTGACAGAAACGACGAAGATGATCATCTAGCAAACAAGGGATCCAGTTATCCCTTTATAGGTCCGGAACCCTTTTGCAGTATGAGTATGAACACCATCCACAAATATTTAGATGTAGAAATAAGAAACCAATGAGCGAAAACAAGAAAAGAACTTCCAGGGCTAAGAAAATCCAAAGTTATGCTTGGATCTTTTAACCAGAAAACAACAAAAGCTTGCCTGAAACTAAATTGGAACAAGCTTAGAATTCTGGTCTTGACGGAACACTGCAGACTAAGAAAACACCTCAAGCCCCTAGGCCAAGAGGAAACTGACAGATCCAGATTCTGCGACTCAGCAGAGGAAACCCATATACATCTGCTAAAAGAGTGGAGCACGCTCTGCAAGAGACAAATGTATCTTGAGGCTCATTACTTGAACGCATAGGAATTGCAGTCCCATCCAGATTATGAAATTCATAATGGAATTAGGACTAGATGAGGCATTCTATATGGGTCAGTATACCAAGGTTTAGTGGAAGAGGTTGGGGTACAACAGATCTATGAAGGTCGCAGTTCAAGGTACCACCAAATCTACAATTTACCCCGACAACTTTGCTTATTGAACTGCACGAGATAATATCTTAGATCTTAACACTAAACGGTCTACTAAAGATACTTCTCATCGGGACCATAATTACTCAACCTGGTCTACGCTTGACATTGACTAAACTGTGGGAACCCTTCCATGACTTGCTTCAAATAATAAACACTCTTGCTAACATTCTTTTGTCTAAGACTTAGCGGGCCAATACTATGCGGACAACCACACTAAATACTTTTAATTTTAACATTTCATTTTAACATTACTTTCCTCTTCAGAGTGGGCTAGTACTCTAAACAACACTTTCAACCTATTTCTTCCTCCTGCTGGGCCAATTTGTTTCTCCTTCTTCGTCCTAAAAAAAAAGAGAGAAGCCGCGGGCTATAGCTAGTTTTTAAACAAAACCAATATTTTTAATACCCAAAATAACATTGGGAATTAATCATAACAAATTCCATCAATATATTTAGTAGCAATTAGATTGTGATATCTACTAAGGATTTCCTGTAGAAGCTTCACCAACTTCACAGTCTTTATTTTGATTATTATTTTAACGATGTTTAAACAATTATCGTTTTACACGTTTTTTTCAAATGTCAATTGAAAGACATTACCTACATTAGAACGAAAAAGTGTCTTAGACATTTGCGAATATGACTTCGACGTTTTTCGGTTTTTGATAGAGTCAATTTTAATTGACCATTAAAAGAAAAGTTTACGAAAAACGAAACCGTGTAAATTGAGTGCCGTGTAAATCGAGGGTTGTGTGTAGTATGATCAGCAGTATAATATCGACAAAAAAAATAACCTATGTATATTATTCTCATAATTTCAACGCCATATTTACTCCAACCTAGTAACTCGCTTTTTATCTCCCTCACCTCCTTTCCGCCCTTATCGTTAAACGTCTCCCTTACATACATCAACCGTAACGTCCATCTCCCTCCTCCTCGCCCTATATCCGCCCTGTCTTACCTAATGACAGTAATCACGCACTTCGCGAATCTTCCCAAGAGGAAAAAAAAAACGGGGAAATCACACCATTTGCCGGTTTATTTTCTTACTCCTGCACGAACAATGCTGGACGTAAAAACGCAACGGGGAGGAAATTAATTCCATTCGAATCGTCAAAGGGATAAGTTCGAGGGTGCGGGATGAAGTGCACACAAATGTACTTAATGTTTCGATGGAATATGGAACTCACGGAATCCGTATTAGGTGGGCGGATGTGCAGAACTGCTCGGGTCACGATACCATATGGACGGGTAAAGCAAATTGCAATTGCGTGAACTGGAAATTAATTATTCCAAAACCAAATTTACTCATTTTTACTACATAAACATGACTAGATTGACAAGACTGAAGTAGATTTAAAAGAGAAAACTTGATATTATAAGAGACTAAACAAACAAGACAAGACTGAATATTCACGTCTAGACGAGACTAGGTAGGCAAGACAAACAAGACAAGACAAGCAAGACTAGACAGACAAAATTCGGTGTGACAAGCCTAGGCAGACAAAACTACACAGACAAAACTAGTCAGACCGGACTAAACACACAAACCTAGATAGATAAGACTAGACAGACAAGACTATACAGACAAGACTAGACAGACAAGACTAGGCAGACAAGACTAGACAGACTAGACTAGACAGACAAGACTAGACAGACAAGACTAGACAGACAAGACTAGACAGACAAGACTAGACAGACAAGACTATATAGACAAGACTAGACAGACAAGACTAGACAGACAAGACTAGACAGACAAGACTAGACAGACAAGACTAGACAGACAAGACTAGACAGACAAGACTAGACAGACAAGACTAGACAGACAAGACTAGACAGACAAGACTAGACAGACAAGACTAGACAGACAAGACTAGACAGACAAGACTAGACAGACAAGACTAGACAGACAAGACTAGACAGACAAGACTAGACAGACAAGACTAGACAGACAAGACTAGACAGACAAAACTAGACAGACAAGACTAGACAGACAAGACTAGACAGACAAGACTAGACAGACAAGACTAGACAGACAAGACTAGACAGACAAGACTAGACAGACAAGACTAGACAGACAAGACTAGACAGACAAGACTAGACAGACAAGACTAGACAGACAAGACTAGACAGACAAGACTAGACAGACAAGACTAGACAGACAAGACTAGACAGACAAGACTAGACAGACAAGACTAGACAGACAAGACTAGACAGACAAGACTAGACAGACAAGACTAGACAGACAAGACTAGACAGACAAGACTAGACAGACAAGACTAGACAGACAAGACTAGACAGACAAGACTAGACAGACAAGACTAGACAGACAAGACTAGACAGACAAGACTAGACAGACAAGACTAGACAGACAAGACTAGACAGACAAGACTAGACAGACAAGACTAGACAGACAAGACTAGACAGACAAGACTAGACAGACAAGACTAGACAGACAAGACTAGACAGACAAGACTAGACAGACAAGACTAGACAGACAAGACTAGACAGACAAGACTAGACAGACAAGACTAGACAGACAAGACTAGACAGACAAGACTAGACAGACAAGACTAGACAGACAAGACTAGACAGACAAGACTAGACAGACAAGACTAGACAGACAAGACTAGACAGACAAGACTAGACAGACAAGACTAGACAGACAAGACTAGACAGACAAGACTAGACAGACAAGACTAGACAGACAAGACTAGACAGACAAGACTAGACAGACAAGACTAGACAGACAAGACTAGACAGACAAGACTAGACAGACAAGACTAGACAGACAAGACTAGACAGACAAGACTTGACAGACAAGACTAGACAGACAAGACTAGACAGACAAGACTAGACAGACAAGACTAGGCAGACAAGACTAGACAGACAAGACTAGACAGACAAGACAAGACAGACAAGACTAGACAGACAAGACTAGACAGACAAGACTAGAGAGACAAGACTAGACAGACAAGACTAGACAGACAAGACTAGACAGACAAGACTAGACAGACAAGACTAGACAGACAAGACTAAACAGACAAGACTAGAGAAACAAGGCTAGACAGACAATACTGCACGAGGACACTGCGGAGCATACCATCTTCGAGTGTACGAGATGGGAGAGAATGAGGAGCGCCGCAGAATGCAAGGTGGGAGAGAATGTAAACAAGGAGAGTATGGTGAGAATCATGCTCCGCAGTGAGTATGAATGGGGCGTGCTGACTGGAATGACAGGATATATAATGAGGAGAAAGTAGAAGGAGGAAAGGGACGAGCGTAAGGTGGGCCGAGGGGTTGCTACGCGCGAGCCGAGCGTGCCATCGCCGGGCCCCCCTTGGTGCGAAGGGGGCGCACAAATTTATTGTAAACTCTGATGTGAGGGGGGGCACGGCGATTAACGGCGGGCCCGGCACAACGAATGAATGCGGATGAATGCTTTGGATATGAAAGGGGGAGGAACGTGATGAAGTTATGCCAAATTTTGGATTCCATCACGTTTTCTCCGGTTTTGGCGGGGGGGGGGGGGGTCTGAATGTTGGGGGTTTTTTAGTGGGTCGCCCCTTTTAGGGGCAGCCCCTCACTACCACTCGGCACGGGTCGGGTGGTGTCTGTTTGCAGATTTTCACCTCCAGCACGTGCAAAAAAAAAAAAAAGACAATACTGCATAGATAAGACTAGACAGATAAGACTAGATAGACATGACTTGAGAGACATGACTAAAATATGAACAGAAATCACATTGTCATTCGTGAAAATTCGCAAAGTAAAATACGCAAAATGAAGATGTTGGATGAATTGACCCCGGAAAAAAATTCGTTGACTCAGAAAAGTGTTCGGAAGTGCAATGAAGAAAGGAAGGAAGTGTAAGGAAGTTCGTGACTAAGCCGCCCTTGATAGAGAAGCTGCTGAAGTACCCGCCCTTCCGTTTCCTGTACGACGTAACACCGTGGTCAGGGAAACAGGGTTCCTCAAGGGACTGTTCTCAGAGGTGGAGCTGTTCGCGGACAGTTTGAAGTACAGGGATGGCAAAGTGGCGTTTCATAATAAGCTAATTGTGGCAGTAAAAAATATCAGCGGGAAGAACTGCCAGTCCGTGCCAGCAAGATAATCGTCGGTTTGGAGCCAGCGAAAACCAGCAAGCTGCTCCATATAATCGGAAACTGCGTCAAGAACAAGGTGCACTGCAAAGATTACGTTACACAGCTGAGGACGCTGTAGAAAACGGATAAGCTGAAGAATGCTTCTTCGAAAACCAGCGAAAAATCTAAAGATTCCACTGGGAAGGCGAATAATAATCCGGTGGAAACACCGTAAATCGTAGGAAAAGTCAAATTTAAAGTGAGAGAAGCGACGCCGAGGACAAGACTAGACAGACAAGACTAGACGTACAAGACTAGAAAGACAAGGCTAGACAGACAAGACTAAACACACAAGACTAGACAAACAATACTAGACAGACAAGATTAGGAAGATAAGATTAGACAGATAAGACTAGATAGACATTACTAGAGAGACATGGCTAAAATATGAATAGAAATCATATTTTCATTGGTAAAAATTCGCAAAGTAAAATACGCAAAATGAAGAAAGAAGTTGGATGAAGTCACGCCGGAAATAATTTCGTTGACTCAGAAAAGTCTTGGGAAGTTCGCAACAAAGCCGCCCTGGATGAAGAAGCTTTGGAAGAAGCCGCCGTTTCCTGTGCGACGTGGTTAACACCGTGGTCAGGGAAACGTGGTTCTTTAAGGGACTGTTCTCGGAGGCGGAGCTGTTCGCGGACAATGTGATGGACAGGGATGGCAAACTGGCGTTTCTTAATAAGCTAATTGTGGCAGTCAAAAGTATCAGCGGGAAAGAACTGCTCGTCCGTGCCAGCTATATAATCGCCGGTTTGGAGCCAGCGGAAACCAGCGCTGCTTCAGACAATCGGAAACTGCATCAAGAACAAGGTGGACAGCAAAGATTACGTTATACAGCTGAGGACTGCTAAAAAAATGGAGAAGCTGATTAAGGCGTCTTCGACAAGCGGCGAAAAATCCAAAGATTCCACCGGGAAGGCGAAGAAGAATCTGGTGGAAATACCGAAAATCGTAGCAAAAGTTAAATCTAAAGTGAGAGAAGCGATGCCGAGAAGTAAACTAGGAGAAATCAAGCCAAAGGTTTCCAGAAGCAAGGAAGTTGTTAAGCAAGCTTTGAATTTGAAGCATAAGAAGTCACCTAGGTCGCCGACGAAAGCCAAAAAAACGAGGAGGAGAAATCCTCTAATGAAAGTTCAATGAAAAAGGCGAAATTGTCGGAGCTAGGATTGGACAAAAGAACCAATTGTGGAGAATCTGATTGGTGTAGAGAAAGCTGTTGATGTAAGGCTGTTGATTAGGAGAAGAAGGTTCCCATGGAGAGGCCGATATCCGCCAGGCCGAGAACGGCTGAGATCAGGAAGGACGCGGTTGAGGAGAAGAAAAAAGGAGCATAGGAAGACAAACGAAGAGAGGAAGGTTGAGGAGGAGGAGGAGGTTAAAATGTCTCAAGAGTGCAAAATTGAAGAGTCTAAACCGCCTCAAGAGAAGAAGATTGAGGCTTCCCTAGAAGTTCGTCCAAGGATTTCGCTTCTTTCTCAACCCAGTGTCCGTATATCGATCGCTCGTCTGGGAGCTCCCCGTCCCCGCCCCGACTCCTCCCTCCCCAGCCGCGCTGAAATTATCCCCAGTGGCAAAATCAACGTGATCGTGGAGAACTTCAATGGGGCTGAGAAGGAGTAGGATGAGGAGGAAACCGTGATGGTGGAGAGCGTCGAGGAGCTCGTCGACTCCGTCTAGTTCGAGAAGTCCCTGAACATTCCTGCGGACAAGGCACATCTGTTCGAACAGATACTGGAAGAGATCAACGGCAAGAGGGCCCTGGAGGAACACGTCAAGGAAAATGCAGAATTTGAGAAAGAGAACATTACAGGTAGAGATACCACCAGCAAGGAACTTAACCACTTGCGAGGATCTCTTCAATCGTTGACTTGGGCGGCTAATCCACTCGGCAAACTAATGAGGCTAAACCACCGCAGGAGAAGATTAAGGCTTCACGAGAAGTTCGTCCAAGTAGTTCGCTTCTTTGTCCACCCAGTGTCCGTCGATCGAGCGCTCGTCCTGGAGCTCTCCATCTCTGCCCCGTCCCCTTTCTTTCTGCCCCCCCGTTCGTGGGTCGCCCCAGCCAAGCAGAAATCATCCCCATGGGCAAAATCAACATGACCGTGGAGAACTTCGATGGGTCTGAGAAGGAGCAGGATGAGGAGGAGACGATGGTGGTGGAAAACATCGAGGAGTTCGTTGAGCCTGTCGACTTCGAGAAGTCCCTGGATATTTCGGCGGACAAGGCACATCTGGTCGAACAGATCCTGGAGGAGATCAAGGGCAAACAGGACCTGGAGGAACACGTCAAGGAATACACAAAATTGGAGAAAGAGAACGTTCGAGGAAGAGATACCACCAGCAAGGAATTTAACCAATTGCTAGGATCGATTCAGTTGTTGACTAGGACGGCTATCCCCTCGGCAAACTAATGACTTATCTGCACGAGAAAGTAGACTCGTTGCCGACGTTGATTCAAAATGAAACGACAATTCCTGATGGAAATCGACAAACAGAAAAGGGTAAATAAAGAATCAAATCAATCCTTTATTCTGCAACTGGAAAAGTTGGAGGAGAATATTCGCCACTAGAGGGAATAAATCCAGAGAGAGAAGTTCCAGATTCTGAAAAACGAGGAGAAAATTCGCGATTTAATCTCAAAACAGCTCGCAGTCGAGCAAAGAGATACATAGACTACACTCTATATATATATATATATATATATATATATATATATATATATATATATATATATATATATATATATATATATATATATATATATATATATATATATATATATTGTATAGATAACAACCGAAAATATACTAGACAGGCACAATTAGACAGGCAGGATTATACAGACAAGACTACACAGACAAGACTATACAGACAATATTTAACAGGCAAGACTTGACAGCAGGACTAGACAGATAAGACTAAACAGACTAGAGTAGAGAGACTAGACAATCAAAACTGCACATAAAAACAACACATAAGACTAAACAGACCACAGTAGTTCGATATATTTATTTTCTTTATAGACTAGACTAGACTAGTATAGACTAGACAAGCTGGAATAGTTGGTATATTCATTAATTTCTTATTTTATTTATGTGTATTATGGAGAGGATTATATGCGGCTATCAGAAATTGCAGATTATATATTCAGAACTAATTTTATAATAACTTTAATATATTAGAGAATATTAATGTTGGGGGTAGTAAGTTAGTGTAACTAGGGCGCGCGATATTTATGATGGATCTCCTATTTAATATAAGGCGATTTTTTTGCGTAATCTCTGTAGTGGAATGATATTAAAATGTGGGAGAGATATCGCGTAATGTCGTTAGCGGTGTCACGTAATACAACTCGACCTCAACAAGTGTGGAACGGGCGACTGCTAGGGACGGAGGGAGCGTGGCCGCCGCGGATCGGACAAAGATAAAGGGATGCACACGGCGGAGAGTCGCGAGATAAAAGCCAGCATGAAGAATTTAATTCGGTCGAAATGTAATCGGCATCGTGCGTTATTGAATCACTGCCGTCCCGTTATTTCATTAACTCCAACTTTTTTCGCAGTGAACTTGACGGCCGAATTTGCAGGCGTTTTTTGTTTTATTTATAAACGGCTTTTTGGCACAAACACAGCGCAAATATTGGGGCGGCTTATATTAAATTTCTTGTTGGTTTTTTTGCTTTGTTTGGTGGCGGCCCGTAATCCGTATTTGCATTTTAAAACCAGGGCCGATGATAAAAATAAAGTGGAAGGACAGAATTTTTAATGCCTCCTCTATTCGCTCCCCTGTTAATTCCAATTGCAGTATTTCTAATATAGCAGGTTAATGTGGCTCTTATTTCGTTTCTTTTTTCTGATGCTATCACTCAAATGTAGCTGTAAGAAATTTCGGCCATGTAGAATAAGAGTATGTGGTGAAAATGAAACGAAAAATCACATAAAAATCTATTTTATTTTGTCTTAGCGTTTTGTCGTTTGTATTAGCTCGCTGATCTTATCTCAGATCTCAATTCTGTCTGTTCTCAACTCTTGTTTGCTCCCAACTCTGTCTGTGACTGACTCTCTGTCCTCAAGTCTGTCTGTTCTCAATTGTGTCTGTTCTCAATTGTGTCTATTCTCAACTATGTCTATTCTCAATTCTGTCTATTCTCAACGCCATCTGTTCTCACACCTGTCTGTTCTCAACTCTGTCTGTTCTTAACTGTCTCTGTTATCAATCATGTCTGTTCCCAACTCTGTCTGTTCCCAACTCTGTCTGTTCCCAACTCTGTCTCTTCTCAATTCTGTTCTTAGGGATTTTTGTAATCGATTTTAAACTAAGTTCCCGATGAAGGCAGAGACTTAATAATATTTTCATAAATTTCAAACATAGCTAAGAAAATGTATGCAATTATTTGCATACATTACGCCATTACCGAGAAAGCCAAAGAAATAATTAATTAAAAAATAATAAATTAGTACCTTTAATCTACCTAAATTTATGTCTCTTTCACTTTCGTGAATTATTACCAATTTTGATATTTCTATCAAGATTAATATTATGAAATGTAAAAACTAAATTTACCGTTTTTCAAGTAAGTGCTTTTTAAGTTATATTTCATAACAGCAAAGCTGCACTGATGAGAGATAAATCTCGAAACGCATCTGCGGCTGTCTATTCACTTAAGTTAATAGAAAGACATGATCTTAAAAAAAATGTATTTCTCTAGTTCTTGTTTAGTGCCATGAAAGTGGTCTGGGAGAGACCACACCACAAGAGATTTAGGATTGAGTTTTGTAAGTCTTTACAAAACTCAGTTCTCACTACTTTTAGTGTCTACTCACTACTTTTAGTGAGGATGTTTTGTAGTTCTAAAAGACTTAATAATATTATAGAGCTACGGAAAGCTTGAATATATTTATATATTCAGGCTGTGTTCCGACTTTAATAAGTTTTTAGAAAACTAAGTGTCTAAAGTATTATATTATTGCATTCTCATCCAGTTATGGGCTATGTTTAAATTTATTAAACTATTATTAAGTCTCCAGCTTATCGGGAAGTTAGTTGAAAATGAAGGGAAGTAAAGAAATTAGTGTTGATAGCAAAAATCTCTCCGAACAGAGTTGAGAACAGAGGTGAGAACAGTCAGAGATGAAATCAGACACATTTAAGAACAGACAGAGTTGAGAACAGACATAATTGATCACAGACGGCGTTGAGAACTGACAGAATTGAATACAGACATAGTTGAGAACAGACAGAATTTAGAGCAGACGGAATTGAGAACAGACAGAGTTGAGAAAAGACAAAGTTGAGAACAAACAGAGTTAAGGACAGCGAGTTAATAAAGATGGTGGAAAATTAAATTCGATTGATATGTGATTTTTTGTTTCATTTACACCACTTCTTTACTTCATTACTTACATTGCTTGCATATCGGGGATCGCTCGATATATACACCTATAGAATTGTTTATAAACATCCGGACTACGTAACATTTACATAATTAGGGAAGAAAGCGGCTAAGCAGAATTAAGGGTAGCTGATAAACAATGAATAACAGTGGCTGAGTTGGGTCAAGACAATCAGATCGAGAGTGATAACATAGACTTGGTGATAGTCGATTGATTAAGATGCACGTCGGGACTTACACCTCGTGTCCGTTGAGTTCTTATCTTTGTTCGAGAGAATGTTATTGTATTGCAGATTATTCTATTGTTGAGGTAAGTTATACCTCATTTGAAATCCCGTTTAGCCCTGAATACTAAATCTATCGATTTGTTTTCGAGATTATTTAACTTCAAGTTATGAACGGGTTTTTCGTTTATGTCGTTGAAAGAAAATGGTGATCGTTAATTAGAAGACTATTTGACTTTTCAACAAGATAGAGCGCCACCACATTATATGCAGGCTGTTCGGAAGTTTCTGGACAGAGTTTTCCTGGGACAAAACGAGCATTTTGAGCATTTCTTAAACAAATAAAAATAATTTCTGATGTTGAATTGGGTTTTTTGTCCTTCGCTTTTGCAGTTTTTGTAAGGACAGATTGCACAATTAGACTTCCTTTCAACGACATAAAGAAGAACGCGTTCGTAACTCTATTCTAATTTATTCTAACTTTATTCTAAATGAAATAATCTCGACAACAAATCGATAAATTTGGAAAATATTAACCGTTTAGTATTCAGGGCAAAAAGGGCTTTCAAATGAGGTATCACTTATCCCACCGTGGCATTTAAATTTATAGGGGTTGTGGTCCCAGGGCGAAGGGGTTGAGTGATTTCGCTACAAATTTTCTTATAAAAGGTGTCCCCCTCATAAAGAAAGTTGGCGTGTCCGAGCGTTTTTTGAGAATTCATCTTTAACTATCCCAAAAACCCTGTTTCGTTTTCAAGGACCCACCTAGTATAAACTTGCGTGCATAGAAATCGGTTCACTGTAAACTTTAGAGTTTAACTATTTTTTAGAAATATTTGTGAGACCAAATAAAAAAATATACCGTTTATTTATTAAGAATGCTTATCGTTTATATGCGGTAAGCAAAAACGAACGTAATTATGTGGTGGTTATAACGAAAATAACAAACTTGCAAAAGATTGTAATTATTGACTTTGCAATTGAAATTTGCATATTATAAATTAATGCCCAAGTTTTTGATCTAATCGAAAATGGACTTAGCCGGCGAAGGATTTTGCTTTTGGACTTTGCTCGACAACTGGATATGACACGCGCCGCAGTTCGAAGAGTGTTCCAACGTTATGAGGAGCCTGGATCCTTTCCTAGACGACCTGGTACACTCAGAGGAGATTTACAACGGCTCGGGAGACCGCTTTATTGTGTAAACATCATTAAGAAATCGTCCTCTTAATGATGTTCAAGGGATCATTTAAAATGGATGTTGGAAAAATGTGGGTCTGTTCTGTTCTCGGATGAGACCAGAATGCCTCTATGACATAGACATATAAGAATAGACCGAGGAAGTGGACGTGATATGCGTTGACTCGATAAAAACAGACCGATTTACGATGGGTCCTTCTTTCTGTTTTTAGCCGCGATTGCGCATCAACGCTTGCGCAACAATATTAGATATATGCTCCATGTGTTGTAATTGTTTTATTAAAAAAGACAGAATAACTTAACTTTAACTTTATTTGTGCGTGTGAACAACGTGTTGTTCTCTAGTCTGTTCTTTTTGTTAACTGCTTTATAACTAATTTAACTAACTTTTTAAAGTAATATTTAAAAAAAAGTAAATTATAACAAAGTAAAAATACCATTCTACTAATTCTATTATATTCATACTATTTAAGAAACATAAGTAAATAAGTAAATACAAAGTAAATATAACATTCTACTATTTCTATTATATTCATACCATTTAAGAAACATAATTATCAAGGTACGACGGTTTTTTTATTGCACGGCCTGACCTTGTTTGAATGACTTTATTGCAATTATCCCTTCCTTGATTTACTTTGGTCGGTTCTGAAATACTATCACTATTATCAATCATCACATGTGGTTCAGTAATAGAACTAGTATCTTCTTCCTTTTCTGTATGATTAAGATTTTCTACATCAGGATCTAGAATTTGATCTTGATCATTAAATCTATTGTTTGGAAGTTCTCTATCAATCTTCTTTATAAAGCGTCTATTCCTGATGACAGGATTTTGATTGGTCTCTACTATATACGATTTTGGTCTAGTTTCATCAATTTGGATCACTTTTGTTGGTTCCCATGTTTTGGTCTGTGGGTTTTGTAACACGATGTGATCATTGACGTTAAAAGGTTGGAGTGCTTCACTCTGACGATCATAGAAAGAAGAACTTTTGTATACCGCGTTGTATGCTTAGGAGTAAGTAATTTATTACTGATGGGTACCATTCCTTTGAGATGGCGACCAAATAATAATTGTGCCGGTGAAGGTCATTCCAATAATGTTAAGTAGGTACATATCTTTATTATCAAACTTAGCCTTCTTAGCAATTTTTTAATTGTTCGAACATGCCTTTCTACAAATCCATTGGATTGTGGATATCGAGGTGTGCTTGTTTGATGTGATATTTCCCATGTTTTTGTAAATGTCTTAAACTTAGAGCTCACAAATTGTAGGCCGTTATCTGTATGCAATCTGAAAGCACCTTAGCTGCGCGTGATGCCGGATTCAACAAACAAGCGGTTGACAAGTTTTTCAGTTTCTTAGGAAATTTTTATGACGAATATCAACTAACATCTGACGAGATTTACAATTGCGACGAAACACGCATTTCTTTTGTGCCCCCGACAAGTCAAAAATAATAGCAACAAGAGGTCGAAAGCAAGTTGGGGCCATAACTTCAAAAAGAGGTACGGCAGTTGAAACATGCTTCAGTGCAAGTGGCCAATATATGCCGCCCATGATGGTATTTCCCAGAAAGATGATGGATCCGCAACTAATGCTAAAAGCTGCACCTGGAGCCTGGGGAGTTTGTAGTGATTCTGTCTGGATGACAGCAGAGTTATTTCTGAAATGGTTTAAAAAGTTTATGGGGTTTAGTGGAGCAACAGTCGAACTGTTTTCTTACTGTTGGATGGGCATAGTACCGACACGCAAAAAATTGATCTCATCAAAGAAGCTCGATCCCAAGGAGTTATCATTTTATGTTTCCCCCACATAATACTAACGGCTTCGCAGCAATTCAGGAATGGTTGTTACAGTGCGGCAAGTTTCGGAAATATTTGGGAAAGCATTCATACAGGCGTTTTAATGTCCACGGCTCAAACTGTTTCAAGAAAATGTGGTATTTGGCCATATGATGCATCGGGTTTCTTTGAAAGGCTTTGTTGCTTCGATGATGACGGATATTTTCTATAGCCAGTACCCAACAACTAATGTCCTTTCCAGTTGTCGAGTTGTTATAAAACGAGGAAAAACCCCTATTATAAACTCCTTCGCCATATAAAAAAAGAATTGGAAGAGACGATTCAAAAAAGAAGCTTTCAGAGGAAAATAAACAACTATTAGTAAAACCATACTACATTATAGATAATCATATAAACTTAATAAAGTCGGAACACTGCCTGAATATATAAATATATTCAACCTTTCCGGAGCTCTATAATGTTATTGAGTTATTTTAGAACAACCAAAACAAATACCATGTGAAATTTGTAAGTTATTTAGTAGCCCCCAGTCCTAGAGGTTAGATATTTTTAATTTGACATTTACTGACGCATATAGTCAACCACGAGTGTTTCAAGTAAGTGTTTTACAAATTATATTTCATAACAGCAAAGCTGCACTGTTGATAGCTAAATCTCGAAACACGTCTGCAGATAATTATTTACTTAAGTTAATAGAAAGACAGGGTCTTAAAAACAATGTTATTTTTCCAGTTCTTGTTTAGTGCCACGAAAGTGAACTGAGGGCTAGAAAATAACTCACAAATTTCACATCCGATTTATTTTGGTAGCCGTAAAAAGACTCAAAAATGTTATAGAGCTTGGGAAAAGTTGAATATATTTAGGCTGTGTGCCAAAAAGAAACAAAGGAAAGAAGTGAACTAAATAAAACTGAAAAAAAATCTCTGGCTAATAAAAAAAAGAGTGACCAAGAAGAAAAAAATATCAAACGTTAGCTCATCAATGCTGAGCAGGTATAGATGATAAAGATGAGATGCAATGGTTACTTGAAAATTTTGTCAACAAAAATAAATTGATTTTTGAAAACCCCATCTTGCCCCTTATGATTGGGTACCCCATCTGGTACCCAGATGGGGTACCCCATCTCACTTGAGGGAGCGGGCAAGATGGGTAGATCTAACTTTTCTACTTTTGTCCATTTTCTAATTAATAACGTTCCTAATTAGACTTAATCATGAAAAACTGATTAAAAAAGATGATTATTAAAATAAAATACATAATATAGATCCGAAAATGTTGGGTTTATTGAGCTTCAAACGTTAGCTACCCCGTCTTGTGTCACACCCCTACAAAAAATAAAATTGCCAGCAGCAACAGCGGACTAGCTGTACGCAAACATTTCGGTCAAACCAGACAACTGTTGCAGTGTCAAGGAATACTTCAGTTGTTAGGTTTGAAAACTGTCTATTTTTTTTATCACAAAAATCCGGATATTTCTTTCACAAAACTACGTACAGGCTCCGCTATAGCTTTCTGCACTTACTATTACACCGTGGAAGACGATTATCAACAGCTATACCAGGTAAAAACCCCAAAAGTCGGAACTAACCTTATTCTGGACTATAGCCAATCCTTTTAATATTCCATGTTGATGCTTCTGTCTCACAATTCAATACAAAATTTAAAAATTTATCTTTTTAATTCAGAAGACAAATTAGAATCGAAGAATACAAGCGATAGGCTCACGATCCACGTAACATCAATGATTTTTAAGTTTTTTGTAAAGCCGCAAGATATATCAGGATCGTTAACCTGATATTTATAAAGCTTTGAATAATCCTGAAATCCAAACTCGGTGCTTTGGCGGCAGAAGGGGCATAAAACCACGCTTCGAGTTACACACTGACAAGGAAAATATAAACACCACAAATTGCGTTCACTACATAACTACTACCAAAAGTTTGATTTAGATTGTTCTTTTCATATATTCAAGATTTATAGCAACGTTATCGATATTTAAACTATATTTGTAAATATATATCAATTTTTTTTTCTTTTATTTTGTTCAAATAGTGTTTACCCAAATTATTGTATTCCCTGGCAGAAAGACCTTATGGACCATTTATTCCTTTTAGAGACAATACTGGTATATTAAAGAATGAGTTCAATAAGCGTGTTTTTTCAGCACGCGTCCATGTTTACAAAACAACTAGCGTAGCGTGAAGTTTTCTAGTGCACAAGTGCGAGAAACGCATTATGAATGTGTTTTTTATATTATTTTTTTCTATTTCCCGCCCTTTATAGCCATTTCTAAATAAAAAATCGCCGATACATATTGAGAAAATTGTATCGCACTCGGCCGATCCATAAACGAACAAAACATATGAGTGCTTTAATGACTTCATTATATACTCAAAATAGGAAATTATTATTATTATTATTATATATTTTATTATAGAGTAAATATCGCACTTTGGATGAGATCAGTTGCTTGTTTTTTTCTCTGGTAGCATCGGATCTCATTATAGTATATTACGTAATAAAAGTTGTAAGAAGCATTTTATGTACGAGCGGAACAGTTACGCGCGACCTGCGTAGCGTGGAGCGCGTAATTCCGCGAGTACGTAATTGCCTTACAACTCGAATTATGTACTATACTTTATCTACGACCACACTAATTTGTTTTTATTTAATAAGATATGTTTGGTGTAACTGATATTGTGGTTCATCGATATGGGCAACACAATATACGCAATGTCAATGTCAAATGAAATAAAGTTGGACGGATTTGTTTTCTATATAAAATATGATATGTTCAGAATTTAATATTAGTAATTTATATTTTTTATGTATAATTTCATTAATAGCTACTAAATAGATTCCCAGGAATAAACCACAATATAATAAAAATGATAAGATCTTTAGATATATTTATAATTATTTATTTAATTTTTTTGATTACTTATAATTTAAACTAAGGGAACAATTGTTAAATATGAATGTAGGATTATTATCGACATCATTTGAGATATTAGTTGAATTATGAGTGCTTGAAGTCGTATTCCATTATGTACTTGCATTTGTGAAAGTTAAATTATTGTTTTTTGCAGTAGAAATTTTTGTAGCAATAACATTTTGATTTTTCATGGAGCAGTCTATATAGCCTTTTGATACTGCAGACGAACGCCAGCCACCATGCCTTTTTGGTGACAATAAATCACCACTGGAATCCACAAGAATGGTGGCTGACGAATGTCTGAAACAATGTCCTGTATAAAGATTTGCTTCCGTCAAATGAAGATAATTAGCGATTTGTTTAGGAATGGAGCCAATTTTATTTATTCCAACACATCGATTGCCTAGTGCATTTCTAATTTTGATAATTTAGAAAAAAAGGCTGATCATTGTCCATTTTTTGTGGGTGCAGGTTAATATATTTTTTGCAAGTTTGGTAAAATTCTTTAGGTACCACAAGATCTTTGAGTTTTTGTTTTAGAATCAGGAATTTTAACGATCTGAGATGTTCCGGTGTCTTCTAAGTGGCAGGGTTGGATATTTCCTAGTTCTTGTTTTCTGCAAGCACCACTAATGCCAATGATAAGAATAAATTATATAAAAAAATATGTCTTTATGCCCATTAGAGAGCATTATAGGAAAAAAAAAGTAATGAATACCTTCATCAATAAATATTTGTTATCCGGCGAATTATTGAGAAAACTGTTAATTTCTTGATTGGTGAAAATTTTTGATTTCTTGCTTTTAAAAAGTGAAGATGGTTTCATTGTTTGAGATAATTCATCAAAGTATGATAATACAATATTTTCTGAAAACGATTTAACTTTATACTTCATTCTCCAGTCCATAAATTTTCTATATGCATCCTCGTATCGATCCTGAGATTTAATCGATAGCAAATTATGGGCAGCTTGTTTCGGTTTTTCAACAATTTCGGGTGGAGTACTATTTTATTTTCACATTCACTGGAAATTATTTTAATTGAAATCGTTTCAATTGAAGAAAAATATATTGTTTATGTTAGATTAGTTTGACATTAAATAATTATTTGACAAATAACGGTATACTTTGGGTTGCCTATATTAAACGATAGTAGCAGTTCTCCATGAACCAAACGCACTAGTGTGTTATTGAATCATTAAATAACTTTAATCACGGACTGTTGCATACGTGTGTTGTATGACGTATTTACATAATCCACAGACTGTACAATTTTGGGCAATTACAATAGTAGTCGTAGATAAAATCTATTATTACAATAAAAATAAGTTATGAACATTTATTCTGCCAATTAGCAACATGTCAGTAATAGGTCTTCCCTATTTGCAACATCAGCCCTAACTAAAATAAATTCTGACGGAATGTATTACCGAGTTTGTAAAACTATTCGAAATAAATTATGTGTGCGTCTGTAATAGGTCCCGTTGAACTATTGCGATTGACTTGATGTTGATTAGTTGTAACTAGACGTCATTTAGAAACGTAAGCGAATCCTAGACTAGACGATAATTTCTGTTCATGACATTTTAATTAGAATATATGGATTGGATAAGGATTAACGTGTGATAATTTGTCTGGACAATAAATCATTTATACTTAATCTAAATTACACCAATTATAAAATTAAAGTTGTTTTTATAAAACCAGACAATAATAAATACAGAATTCTCTATTTGATCCACAAGATAAGATACGCTAGAATATTTTCAGAAGACTATTATTATTATAACCTTTTATTGGCATATATACAAAATATTTTACCTAACTACATACATTAGCATACTATACATATATTACAAGTTACATACTAAAGGAATAGGTTCTTCCTTTTTGCCTATTTGCTCTTTCCACTTTTTCACCCTCCTTAACAATTCCAAACCATTTCCCCTTTCATCCATGCACTCCTTCCATACTTGTCCTAGCCTTTTCTCCTGTTCCTTCCATTCATTCCTTGTACATTCTTCCATCCAATGTTTCCATCTATCTTCTCCAGTCCCACAAACTGTGCACTTCCGATATTCTTCACTCATCCAGTATTTCCTACCACGCTCTTCAGTTCCACACCTAAACCTTGCCAGTATGACCTGCGTGTCTGCCTCTTTAGTTGAGTATAAATAGGTAGGTAAACGGTCAAGCGCCTGAATCTTTGCATCTTCTTTGAAAAATCTACTGTTGGCAATTTGGCCTTGGCGTTCCTGTAACTCTACCTCTACTAAATCATCAGAAAACTAGACAGACAAGACTAGAAAAACAAAATTCAATAGGCATGACGAGAAAGACAAGACTAAACAGACAAGATTACACAGACAAGAGTAGATAAACAAGTCTAGACCTAGAAGACTAGGCAGACAATACTAGACAGATAAGACTACACATATAAGACTAGACAGACAAGACTAGCCAGACAAGACTAGACAGACAAAACTAGCCAGACAAGACTATCTATGATAATACCTATGATAATAATAAAAGACGTCAGAAATGAAATTTCAAAACCAATAGAACATGTACTAAGTAATTGCTTACTACTTGGAATATACCCGAATCAAATGAAAGTATCAATTATAAGACCGATACACAAAAACGGAGAAAAGGAAAATATCGAGAATTATATATATATATATATATATATATATATATATATATATATACCCATATTATATACCCATCAGCCTACAGACATCCTTCTCCAGATTATTCGAGATAAAAATTGTACAAAGAATAATATCTTTTGTAGAAAAGAACAAAATTATATGCGACGATCAACATGGCTTTACGAATGACAGATTTGGGGAAACAGCATGTTTCGATTTTATTACTAAAATATATAAAAATCTAGAAATGCACAACATACCAAATGGCATACCAAATGGCAGCCAATGATACTGTTGACCATGAAATTTTATTAAAAAAAACTCGAAAAGTGCGGAATCAGGGGAAAAGTGGCGGACCTCATCAAATCCTATCTGTCAAATAGGAGGCAGATGACACAGATAAACACTAGAAGGTAAAATAACTTCGACAACTAGAATCATAAATACTGGGTTACCTCAGGGTAGTGTTCTAGGGCCAATACTGTTCATTATATATATATATATATATATATATATATATATATATATATATATATTATATATATATATATATACATATATATATATATATATATATTTATATATATATATATATATATATATATATATATATATATATATATAAAGAGTGGGGGTAATAACAATCGTTATTAGTTAAAGAGTAAATTTTATAAAAATTACTACGCAAACGGTAGAATTCGGGTAATACGATTAACAGAAAAAACTCAAATTCTTCTTAAGTCGACGTTTTGATTTATTGATTAAATCTTTTTCAAGACCTACAAAATTATTACAGAAAATTACAAAAAACAAGTGAAAGATGTTATTGATGACTTACAAAGAAGTTAATGAACAATTAATTAAGACGTGTAACATCATATAACTTGAACAACAATGTGGGTTACATAATCGTTGCTGTAAAACGAGCCATGGTGAACTTTAATTTCGGTGTTTGAAAATTAATATTTAGTTTACAAGATGTCGGACACCAACCCGATCGGCACAGCACGAGGAAACCAACAAAACCTTTTCGTTCTCTTAAAATAAATTAAAGTTGAAAAAAAACATTTTTTTTCCAATTGAGCTGCGAAGGTGCGCATTGGGAACGATCGTGACATTAGAAGGACACAGGAGTCACAAGCACACAGGAAAAATAATATTTAACCAATGTTTGAAGACATAAAGTTCGAAAAAATTTTGAAACCGCCACTACATCGTAGTTTCCCAGAAACCCAGGTAATCTGGACGATCCCTAGATCTTCTTAGAAAAACAGGAGCTCAACGACCCACATTTAAGGAAATTGTATAACAGTAGAACCACTAGAGAAAACGAAACCGCAGCACAAATAGAAAATAAATTGCAAAACAGAAACCACCCATCAAGTTAACTGTGTCTAGACGTCGCCCAAGTCATGAGCCAAACATACATATTGCTCAACCCGTCCATGTCCTTCCTTGAGTTCATGGCTGCACCGGTGTTATGAATGAAACACATTTCCAAGAAAAGTCTCTTAGATAAGCGTGGCTCCCTTGCAAGAACTTTTAGGTCATCGTAATTGACCCTATGGTCCTTGTCATTGCAATGTGTTGCTAAGGCGCAAGAGTGGGGTTTTAGTCTGCAATCACTTCTGTGATTGGCCAGTCTGGATGACAATCTTTGGCCGGTCTGACCAACGTACGTGCCGAGTGTGAGCTTGAGATAAACACACTAGAAGGTAAAATAACTTCGACAACTAGAATCATAAATACTGGGTTACCTCAGGGTAGTGTTCTAGGGCCAATACTGTTTATTATATATATATATATATATATATATATATATATATATATATATATATATATATATATATATATATGTATATGTATATATATATATATATAAATATATATATATATATATATATATATATATATATATATCAACGACCTACCGACAGTAATAAACAGAACACAACATACGATTATAAATTACGCAGACGATACGACGATCCTGACAACTAACAAAAATATATCTGACATAACGACAAATTTAGAGACAACTATGACTAACTTGACGGACTGGTTCACAGAAAATAAATTAATGTTAAATACAGAAAAAACAAAATTGTAATGAAGACAAAACAAATGAAGACAAAATCATAATGAAGACAAAACAAAATTTACAGAGACCCAAACGATGTAATAATATAACGAAAATATAACGAAAAGACCGAATACAAAACATACGTATGATTACTCGGACTGACAATTGACAGAAACCTTTACTGGACTCAACAAATACACGAACTATCAACTAAACTGAACAGAACAGTGTTCGCCCTTAGAATACTTCAAAAATATTTATCTAGAGAGGTTCTCATGGCCGTGTACTACGCCAATTTCCAAAGCCAGGCAAGATTCTGTATAATATTCTGGGGAGGTGGCAGTAATGTTAACAAAATATTTAAAATTCAGAAGCAGGCATTGAGAATAATACAAAACTTAAAATACAATGAAACCTGCAGAGGCAAATTTAAATCAGCGCAAATATTAACCACAACAGCATTATATATATACGAAACATCTATTCACATTCAAATATAAACACTTATTTGAAAAACCCAGAAATAACTTTAGAGATAGAGATAGAAGAAATTGGAACTATACAATACCCATCCATAGTCCAACAATGACGGAAAAGGGACCTCTATATATAAACATCAAATTATACAATTCGCTGCCGAAGGAAATAGAATGCATAATAAATTTAAATAAAATTAAAAAAGATATACGCAAACTATTAATTAATATGGAACCATATGATATGGCCGAATTATTGAAAAAATAAAATTGGAATCGAAAGTAAAATGTTATTAGTATTATGTTGACAATTTCACTTAGTTTGTATATGCGTATAAATATGTAAATATGTATTTATATATATATATATATATATATATATATATATATATATATATATATATATATATATATATATATATTTATATATATATATTTATATATATATACACATATATATATATATATATATATATATATATATATATATATATATATATATATATATATATATATATCAAAGTATGCCGCCTAAGGCGAATATAACTTTCGCCGCCCCCCACCCCACATATTAATAAAAATAATAAACCAATAATATATGTTATTTACTTAACAAATAAAATACAAATGTACCAGTGTTTCCTTTTTTTTGTGCCATGCCCCACCTAAGACTTTCTAAAATTCTTATGCCCCCCTATGTAACATATACATAATTTTTAATATTAAAAAATTGGATTGTTCATATAACAAAAAACTAAAATTCAAATTCTAAATAATTTTGATAAAGCTCTGCTATATTAATTTATTATTTTATTTGATGCTTGCTGCACAGAGATATTATGTTAGGTTCCAATTTACTTCAGTCTCAAGTCTACTCGTTGTGTTAAATTCAGACGATTTCTTGTTTTTACCAATAAATCATTTACAGCACTAAATCCACATTCAGCTAAATATGAAGATGGAAACGGTAGCAATGGTTTACTTGCACATTTGGTTGAATTTGGGTATTTGATTACTGTTTCGTCACAACATGCCATCCCTCAATATATTTTGATTCTGAAAATCTTTCTTTTAAATCAGCCGATAGTACTTCTAGATGATGGACAAGTATAGCGGTATCATTTCTTTCACATTTTCAGAGCCAATGAAACTGTTCAAAGTTTTTGTTGTTAATATATTTGTCACATAACTCAATGAGGGCAATGAAATCAAATATCTTCGCTTTTGGATCGACAAGAGTTTTATTTTAGACGGTTCAATAAATCTTTTCAAGCAGTTCCCGTTAGAAAGCCATCTTAATTCAGTGTGAAGTAAAAGTTTCACATGGTCTGCATTTTGTTCTTCACAAAAGAGATTGAAGAGACCCTCACATTTGGCATTAGCTTTAATAGCATTGATACACTTTATTACTGGATGTAGTATCTTTGGAGGTAGTGGTAAAAACCTTTCTAATCTTTTACAGAACAACATTTCTACAGCAAAAATTCTTCAAAAAATGTTTATTCTTAATATCTTTTTATAATGCACGAATATGCAAAGTTTCATTAAAATCTGATCCCAACGGTACTACCATAATGTATGGGAGTTATTTCCAAGCGGTCCCTGAATATGATCCAAAGCATTTGTTACACAATTTTGTGATATTCTGTTGTCGGTATCGGTCTGTAATTTTTTTCTGTTTGTATTATTGAGATACTGTCCAAATTTTGTGAAGTTGTTAATATACATAGAATAAAAGTTGAACTTAAAAATAACAATAATTAACTTAAACTTAAACTTTTTGAAGCCGACTTAGGGGGAAGATAAAAATAATGCATTCCAAAAAAAATTCTATGCGATTCAGTAACATATAAATCAACTTGCAAGGTTGAAGGCTGCGATAAAGGGAAATCATGTAGAGACAACATATCTGCAGGTCCGTCAATTCATCACCACCAGCTAAAAAGATTCGCCTAAATATTCAAACCACTTTAGATGCTGTTGTTATAAAACGAAATACCAATTCAATCATCATTACTACTGATTTGTTGAAGGAAGCGTGTACAGAACTGACAACAGTTAACGTAAATAATCATTCGGATTGTCGAATAAATTATAAAATATTAAATGGTGAGGACAATAAAATTAATCCAGAAAAATTATTTAAAATTAATACGGAAAAATTAATATTTAAAAAATATGTCATCGGAAGCTTCAAATTTAAAAGAAAAAATAAATAAAGAATTGATGGGGAAATTATTATCTTTAAAAGTTGATATCGCTAGTAGATTTGATAGAAGTATATTATATATATCAATGTTCAATTTGTCGGAAATAATAACTGTTTAGTTTTGTTGGCGATTTAACACTTTGGCGATGAAGGAATTGAAGGAAAGGCATGCTTATGTCTTAGAAGAATATGATGTTGGTTTGAAGCAAGTCTTTAGTATAACAACAGGCAATGGGACAAATATGCTAAAAGCAGTAGGTTTGTTGGGAGAGCAATAAAGTAATATTAGTGACGTAATGAAGATGATGTGAAATGAAAATGTGATAGTATTCTGTGTAGCAAAATTTGCAAAACAAGTTTTAACCGTTATTTAATTTCGGTTCACGGAAACGATATGGTTTGTATGAATGTTTTCGTTCTGATCAGAAACGAACGAGATATTTGTCTTTTTAGGTGCCTGATTTTAACACATTCTGATAAAATCATATTTGGGCTTGTAATATAAGGCGATCGCCTGTCCGACAAGGCGCATGTGCCGGCACTGTATATATATATATATATATATATATATATATATATATATATATATATATATATATATATATGTGTTGTATTGTTTTCTCGGGGATTCCGCGTTGATGCTGAGGGTTGGCTCTGAAAAGAACCGGATTCTCGACGTTTCGGCGAACTAACATTCGCCATTCTCAAGAGATATATGCGTCCGTGCGGGTCAACCGTTAGACGCAATGCGTTCAATTCTGGTGAAGCTGCGAAAAATTTTGCAAATTACAGCAAAAATAATGAATTGCCTGTTTGATTTTAATTTATTAGTATAATTGACCACAAATAAAAATACTTCAAACTTAAATTTTGTATAAATGGAGTCCTCAAACTTAATTTTTGGACACTGTGTAGTTATCATCGTTCAGAATTAAAAATCAGTATTAAATTCGCATTGTGTGTGAAATTCCGCGAATTTTACGCGAATTTTATCAAAATATGCGAAAAATTTTGCAAATTACAGCAAAAATAATGAATTGCCTGTTTGATTTTAATTTATTAGTATAATTGACCACAAATAAAAATACTTCAAACTTAAATTTTGTATAAATGGAGTCCTCAAACTTAATTTTTGGACACTGTGTAGTTATCATCGTTCAGAATTAAAAATCAGTATTAAATTCGCATTGTGTGTGAAATTCCGCGAATTTTGATACGTAACAAGGCAATTCGCGAAAAAATCTGTTTTTTTTAAGGGGGCAACAGGGCGCTTCAACATCGATTTCAACAAGTTATACGTAAAAATGCGCCTTATTATTAATAACAACATCCGAACTTTTCACGATTTTACTTGTTGCGTTGCAAATATCGCGCAATATCACACACAATAAGAAATTATTATTCATTTTTTATTTTGAACAATAATAAATATACAGTTTTTTAATATTCTTTGGTTTTCTATAATCATTATTTTTGCTGTAATCTGCACAATTTTTCGCTTACTTTGACGTATAACTTGTTGAAATCGATGTCGCAGCCCCCCTTTGTCCCCTTAAAAAACAGAATTTTTCGCGAATTGCCTTGTTACGTATCAAAATTCGCAGAATTTTGCAAGCAATGCGAATTTATTAATCATTTTTAATTCTGGACGATGATAACTACACAGTGTCCAAAAATTAAGCTTGAGGACTTCGATTATAAAAAAGTTTTAAGTATTTTTATTTATAGTCAATTATACTAATAATTTATAATCAAACAGGCAATTTATCATATATATAGATTCCTTTTATTGGCATAAACAACTACAGTTTTACATATAACAGTGCTACCATCTATGTTAACCAAATAATTACATACACGCTCCAACCTAAGACAGAACAAAAAATAATAAATAACTAGACAAACTAGACTATTGGTGTCCTGAAGGTTATGGCTGGTTCCTTTGATTTCGATTGTGGCGTTGCTATGATTTGAGCTGAGGTAGATGAACTGTTTTGGACGATGTTGTCGTCTTCCAAAGTATTGCAAGCAGCGCTGCTCAATCTCTTTTGTTGTTTGGCCTCCTTAGCAATAATGTCTTTAATAGAGATCATAATATTGGGAATTAGAGCTGCAGTCAATTCCGTTACATCTATTGTGGGCTTATCTGCGGTGGTAGTTGTAGCTTTAGCATATGACAGGTTTCTAATAGGTGTGACTGTAGAGACCTTCCGTCTTGCTTCGTGATATGTAATTTTTTCTCATGTTTTTAGTCTTTGTATTGCCATTTCCTCCCTATACTTGCAGCATAATCTGTAGTTGGCCAAGTGGTCTTTCCCGCAGTTCACACATATGGGAGTGTTACACGCAGTTCCATCATGGAGGGGTTTCCCACATAAGCATACTTGTTGGCTTGAACATCTAGCGGCGCTATGGCTGAATATCTGACATCAAAATTAAAAAGATAAGACTAGACAGACAAGATTAGACAGAGAAGATTAGACAGACAGAAATAGACGAATAAGACTAGACAAAGAAGACTAGACAGAAAAGACTAGAGAGACATGACTAGACAAGATTAGACAGAGAAGACTAGACGCACGAGACTAGATAGACAAGACTAGACGGACAAGACTAGACAGTCAAGACTAGAAAGACAAGATTAGACAGACAATTCTTAACAGAGAAGATTGGACAGAAAAGACTAGACAGATAAGACTAGATAGACAAGACTAGACAGGCAAGACTAGATACACAACACTTTAAAGACAAGACTAGATAGACAAGTTCAGACAGATAAGACTACCAAGACAAGAATAGACAGACAAGACTATCCAGACAAGACTGGACAGACAAAACTAGACGGACAAGACTAGACAGACTACACTAGACAGAGTAGACTAGACTAGACAGAGTAAACTAGACTAGACAGAGTAGACTAGACTAGACAGAGTAGACTAGACTAGACTAAACTAGGCAGACAAAACTAGACAGACAAAATTGGACAGATAAAATTGGACAGACAAGTCTTGAAAAACAAACTGCGCTGTCTACGTAAGATCGACAGATGTCTGTTCTGTGTAGTTAGGAATGTTTCACATATTTCTGCTTTTAACATTTGGTGAATGCGCCGGGTTTCTCTGGAATGGGATAATTTTTTGGAAGAAAAAGTTATTAATTGAAAAGGTACTAGCCACGACTAGACAAGGCTAGACAATACAAGAAAACATGAGACTGGAAAAGACATTTTAAGACTGAACTAGACTGTTTATAACTGAACCAAACTGTACACTATATGACAATTCTAGGTTACCCTGTACGAGCGTGGGTACGAGAGGGTAGCACTAGACAAAAGTTAAAAGGCTTGTGTAAACTACGGGATTATACAAGACAAGACTAAATTAATTCTTTGTTTCAAGCCGGAGAAAATTGTAATTGAATTCGTTTGTTTACAATTTGCGAGTACTAATGTAAATAGAAAATGAAGAACCCTTATAACCCTCAACAGGTTCCACCTAGGGGTGTAACGGGATATGCGTATAGGTAATTAAATTCGGCGTAAAACAAATTTCACTAATTATTAGATTAGGCCGAGCGCACGGCGGCCGTGTTACTTTCCGACAGTAATTGAGTTCGAGGCGGAGAGCCCGAACAACAATTAAATTAGAAAAATGTACTCAGAGAGGTCAAACCTGTTGTATTATGGTAAGCTTATAATAAAGATAATATAATACATTATTGGTATTACATAATTTGTAATGTGTAATTAACTTTGTATATTAATAAATCTAATGCAAAAAAATTATTATTCTAGTTCAGGCATATTAAAAGCAAATGATATTGCGGGCCGTATGACCTATTTTGTACTAAGTTGAGGGTTGTGTGTTTTATTGTTTACAATGTGTTAATAAAATACGGTAGTTGGAATGATTGTATTATGTATTTATTAGACTTAGTGTTTGTTTCAACCAAACTAAAATAATTTTACATTATTTTATATATTATTGCATACATGGATATTTTATATTTCATGTTATTTTTTACACTGAACAATAAATATTCTATATTTAAACAAAAACTAAAAAAACTTATAATAAACAAAATCACAGTATAATACTACTTTTTATAAGAAATTATAATGCTTGTAGGCATATCAACCGGTAAACAAAAACGATCGTATTTATGTGGTGGTTAAACCGAGAATAACGAACTTGTGAATGATTGTAATTATTGCCTATTAGAATATTAGTAACTACTATATAGTTTCTATATAATTGTTGATTGAAATATACTAATCAAATAAGGTACCTTCTCTGAACTAAAAAGGGTCAAAAGTCAAGATTTTTTGAAAATTAAAAAAAATTGTGTAAAAATGCGGTTACGTCTTGATTTTTTTCCGGTGAATTGAACACAAAATTAGGTTTTTTAGACGAGCCTTACAAAGTTCCGCCCCCGCAGGGGGCGGCTGTAGGTGCATTTTTAAATTTTCACATTTTCTTCAAAAACTCTGGCCCTCCTGCGGGTCGAAACGGGAAATTATCATTTTCTGTTGTAAAACTGTACGGGCCTTCGACCCGTGTCCGTCTGCCGCACGCAAGTCCCACACTGCGTCCTCCAGGTGCCAAAAACAGGAGATCGTTTCTAGCACCTTTGAGGAGAAATTTTGGTCCGCGGCTCGATTTTTTTACTGCGTCTTCTTGCCGTGTCGATTTCACGTTTTTTGACGTCTTGCGGAAGAGTACGCGACCGTCGGTTCACCCGGTGCGGCAGAAAATGTAAGCGAAAAAAAAAACCGTTTTTTCCATCACTGTTGTGGACGCTGCTCTCTTGATAGAAGAGCGCCGTGTCTCCAAACCGGTTCGTTCTATGCCAGATATTTACCCGCAACCGGCGGTGGAAGAATCTAGTACCTTCGGCATCCTTTTCCAGCTCTGGGTCAATTTGAACACAAAAATCGAAAAAACGCGGTGTTTTTTTCACCTAATTTGCGGGGATCCCTCTCCTGGGATACCCAACAGTCGGATCGGGACCGGACCGGCACCAATCGATTCGGCATAGTGCCTTTAAGTTTGTTTTGGAGTTTACTTGCGAGTGCGCGCTGGATGGCGCCGGGATGCCAGGAAAACCATATTTTGTTAACGTACGCGAGAATCCTCCGGGATTCGCTAAATTAAATAGCAGGGCTTCGCGGTGGCGGTTTATAAATAGAGAACGAAAGGGTCTATAAGGCGATAGTAACGACGTACCGCTCGATCGCATTTGGGGGTCTCGACGTCCGTCCAAACTCGACACGAATTTTTCAAAATTGAGCAAATTGAAACCTTCAATATTCGGTGATATGTTTTAGAATTATATTGCTCTTTTCAGGGATTATAGCCCCACGTGTCTACTTTCGAACCACACCTCTCTCGGCGCATTACAGCTCCGGGGACGTACCGCAGGCCCCTATTCGCAAAGTCACTTTTTGTTCACCTCTTCAAACGGAAACGCGTAAAAGAAAATTTACATTTCCAGTCCAACAGGTGCATGCCCGGTGAAAAGGCCAACAGTATGGCGCTTGAATTTCTCAAATCCATCAACGGATTCGCACTCCAGGTCAAAAAAACTACGACCATTGCTTGCCGCGGAATCGCAAATTTACACTTACAGCTGATCATTTTGACACTATTTTCGCTCAGGTTATGTGGAAATGTCATTGTTGAAGTTTATCCGTTTATGATAATTCGTGTGCTTGTGGAAAGATAAAATTAAAGAAAAGAATTTAAATCAAAATTCTGATTTTTCGCTCAATGTTAGGTTGAAATTCCAATCAAATTCAAAGAGATATCTTGAAATCTTTAAATTGCAGATTTCGGCGACTCTGGCTCTTGATTAGCAACACAGCAACGTCAAAATTCGCAATTTTTCACAAATTTCTACAAGAAAACGAAAATTTTACACTTTTCTTTTAGCAGATTCTTAAAATTCAGACCATTTTATATCAGAAACAGTAGATTCCGTTCACATTTGAATTCAAAAATTTATTTCGTAAACGGCAATGTTTACGAGTATTTTCTTAGAATAATTAAAGCTTTTAAATGGAATTTAGATTCCATCGATACCAGTCGCGTCTTCTTCGGATGTATAGCAACAGAGTTATTGGCGAAAAACTGTCATTTTTACCATTTAATTGTGGAATGAACAGCCATTTCAATATTTATCGGCATTTTCGATTCAAATTCGAATACAACTCCATCAAGTTCTATTAAAATATGTTGCATGAATTTTCTGCGGCTGATTGTCCAGACGTGGCCGACGTTTGAAATCTCCCTCTAACTGTTAAATTGATTTTCAAACATTTGCGTTTTTCATTTTTTCCCTACATTTCTAATACATTCTTCTAGCATTAATCTATAGAGTAAACTTTCCTCTACCAGTGGAGCAAATTTTATCATTCCTTTGCAAACCGTTTTACCAGGATTTTCTTTAAATGCAATTCATTTGCCAGTATTCGGGGTGGCTAGCAACGGTTGCATAATCAACTCCGCCCCACAGAAGTTTCCTTCCATTTTCCGTGGTGAATGGTGTCCGGGAAAATTTTATTTCTCAGATTTCTTAAAGTTGGAAAATTCTACATTAGAAACAATTGAATATTCTAGCAAATTCACACTTTTACGTGAGTAAAAGTAAGCTCGGCCATATTTGTTTAGAGTTTTTACTGATTTTATAAAAGAAAAATATTGTTTTACTAATTTCTGATTGGACATTCTTGAAATTCGGCTAATTTTACATGGGGGACGATGTAAGTTTTTGGGTCATCTGGTTATTTAAAATCCATTTTCCAAACGGTGAGAATTGCGAGTTTTCTACAAGAATAGTTAAAAATTACAAATTTAATTTTGAATATAAATGTGAATTCCTCGACTTCCTAGCGTGTATAACAAAAGAGTTATTGTTGAAAAACGGTCAGTTCTACCACTTGACGGGTGAAGGAAAAGCCATCTCGAAATTTATCCGGTATGTCTTATTACATAATATAATAGAATAGTGCTCATGGAGGCCTATTGAAATGTGCTGCATGCAAACTTTTAGCGGCTGATAGCCACGACATGACGAGCGTTTAAAAATGTCGTCTACTTTTCTGCATCGTCTTCGAAAAATCATATGCCTCATTTCCATGGGTTTGCATAAAAAAATTTTAACACAGGTCTATAGAGCGCACCTTCTTTTAACAAAAGCATTAAGTTTTATATAGTTTAAATAAGTTTTATATAGATTGTACATGTTTCTATTGAAATTGACTTATTTGTGGTCGATAGCCTTGACACAGGATTTTTTTAATAAAGAAATTCTTGCAAATATATTTTTTTGTCCAATTTTCCGGAGTCTAAGAAACATCCATTTAGCGCTATTTTATAGAGCAGATTTTCATCTAAAAGTTGTGTAATTTTCATTTTTCCAAAGCGAACCGTTTTGGCGGAATTTTTTTTTGCAAACGAAAAAATTGAAAAACAAAATTCCCCAGAAGGGGACCTTAGATAAATTTTTGGATTTTATATTCTTTACTTTTGCGACTAAACCGAAGGTTTTTACAAAATTTGCAAAAAATACTTTTTGTAGACATCGACATCTTACATACGGATATCCCGGTTATAATTTTCTATTTTGAGGCGTTGACGAGATATTTCCAAAAAAATATGAAACACAACATCATTCCTCACGCTGTCCCCATTGGAGCGGGAGCTCTCAAATTTTATCAACTGATACTTCTGGTGGATACCCACATTCAGAAACAGTTTTATTGAAATACCTCAAACTTTAATACATTTTTTCGCAATTTTTTAATATTTTGAAATTTTCGTGTTCGTTTTTGATCGCAATTCGTGATTGACATATCTGGATTTGTTTAAAAATTTATTTTAGTAAGTTTCACACAACGTGGAACAATAAAATTTCACACATTTGTAAAGAATTAGTCAGTCTATGATATTATTCAGTTACTTTTGCAAAATATTTTATCTGCTGGCGGCCGCCACCCCTCAAACTCAAAGTCGCACACGAAGTCAGACATTCAAATAACTATAGTTTAAAAACTTCGACAGTTGTTTTCAAAATTCCTTCAGTTCGAAGTAGCTTATAGATTTTTCTATTCAAATTTACATATAATTTGGTATTTTTGTGGACGATAGCTTTGACACAGAATTTTTTTATCTGACCGATTTTTTTATATTGATATATCTGGTCTAGATTTATCTGGTTAAGAACTGCCGCGCGTATGTGGTCTTGATATATCTGACCAAGACAACATACGCGCGGCAGCGAGTATGTGGTGTTGATAAATCTGGTCTTGATTTATCTGATGAAGACCACATACGCGCGGTAGCACGTATATATACATATATATATATATATATATATATATATATATATATATATATATATATATATATATATATATATATATATATATATATATATATGTTGCTAATGGATGGTGCTAATTGTCTAAAAGCAAAGTTACTATAATTGGAGGAGTGATATTGGAAATCAAGCGTCGCCAACCTTCATAAAAGAATGTAACTATATATGATGAAGTAACGTTAGTAACTAAAGCTTACAATTTTGACGAAAAAAAGTCTTAACAGCTGACTTTTTCTGGCTTGGTTATGTTATTTGTCAGACTTGACAACAACAACGGAACTTCCACAAATAGTTGGTGAGATTATGTTTGAGTATGTTGTTTACTCAACAGAACAAGATACCAACTTGATTAAAACAATATGTTGGTTATGTTGAACGTCAAAGTTGACAACATCAATGTCACTTAATCAATTTAAAGGTTATGAAAGTTTTAGTGAGATTTTTAGTAACTTTTACTCCACACCTGATTTTTTATCGTCCATGTTGTACACATGTAACTTTTTTTTGTGAACGTTGGGAGCTTTTCGTTTCTAATATCACTCCTTAAATTAAAATCACTTTGATTTCAGACAATTGGCAACACTATATAAAGTAGCACTAAAGTAGCACTAAAGTAGCACTATAAGTACATCTCAAAAGTGTTTGATTATATTATTTTTCAAACCTGACAGCATTAAAATCATTTGAGACGAATGAATTATTAGTTAATATTTTCTGCAGTAGTTGTACATCTTGCAACTCATACAACCTAAGCTGATGCGCTTTCTACAAGAATCGCGCAGCTCGCAATTCTGCTTACTCTTTCAGATACAAGTGTCAAAATTCATTATACAATTCCACCCTCATCAATTATTCCACATTTAACAACTATTCCATTCTTTTCAACTCTTCCATCATTAAAAACTATTCCATTCCGAAAAATACGATCCATATGTACTAGTAGTTACTAATATTATACTAGGCAATAATTACAATTTCTTTCTATTAGATACTACTATACATTTACTAACTAACTAGTAGAAACACATTCAATCAATTTGTTTAACTTGTCCTATCTTCGTCATCAAAAGATGAAATAATAATTTCCTTTCAATCATGTTATCTAGGCCACGACGTATTCTCTCATTGATTCGATTAATTATTAATTTCTCATTTTGAACATTTGCATGTTAACTTTGCATATATTCGAGTTCGACTGAAACACGGCATCTATTCAGGTCGTTAAGAATATTACGCGCGAGGAGTTCGTGCGATTTTCGCAGGGTTTCTATTAAATTGGCATCAACATTAAAAGCCGCCATTGCGATACTATTATAACTAATTATTTCATTAGATTCCCTATAGATTGCAAGTCTGCATTATGCAATTACGAGCCGTGCAAGGTTCGAAATTAGCCCTGGGTTTCGAAATATTATTGACCTTTCACCAGCAGTTGTAACACTAACTGTGCACATAGAATGGTATTTAATACTTAATCTTAATTAATGTTACTTTATCTAACAGGCGCTAGTAAAATAGACAGACAAAATAGAGTAGTAGTCCTATACTACTTTTATACGATTAAATCAATTAGCATTTTCTGTATTAAACTATTCTGACCTTATCCTTTTGTGCAAATGCAGTTCAAATTTCGAAAATATAGAGATAACCGGTTAATGCTTTTCTACAACCCGGCACTTACACCATTTATAAAGAGTTATATAGTCTTATCTGTCAAGTCATGTCTATCTAATCTTGACTGTCTAGTCTTGTCTGACTAGTCTTGTATCTCTCGTCTTGTCTGTCTAGTCACGTTTATCTAGTCTTGCCTGTCTAGTATTGACTGTCTAATCCGGTCTGTCTAGTCTGTCCGTTCTGTCTGTCCGGTCTAGTTTTGTCTGTCTATTATTGTCTGTTTACTCTTGTTTGTCTAGTCTTATATGTCTAGTCATGTCTGTCTAGTCTTCTCTGTCTAGCCTTGTCTGTCTAGTCTTGTTTGTCTAGTATGTCTATCTTGCCTGTCTAGTCTTGTCTGACTAGTCTTGTATCTCTCGTCTTGTCTGTCTAGTCATGTTTATCTAGTTTTGCCTGTCTAGTATTGACTGTCTATTCTAATCTGTCTAGTCTTGTCTCTCTAGTCTTGTCTGTTTAGTCTTGTCTGTCTAGTCTTGTCTGTCTAGCCTTGCCTGTCTAGTATTGTATGTCTAGTCTTGTCTGTGTAGTCTTGTTTGTCTAGTTTTATATGTCTAGTCTTGTCTGTCTAGTCTTGTCTGTTTAGTCTTTTCTGTCTAGTCTTATATGTCTAGTCTTGTCTGTCTAGTCTTGTCTGTCTAGCCTTGTCTGTCTAGTCTTGTATGTCTAGTCTTGTCTGTCTAGTCTTGTCTGTCTAGTCTTGTCTGTCTAGTCTTGTCTGTCTAGCCTTGTCTGTCTAGTCTTGTATGTCTAGTCTTGTCTGTCTAGTCTTGTCTGTCTAGCCTTGTCTGTCTAGTTTTGTATGTCTAGTCTTGTCTGTCTAGTATTATTGTAATATCTTGTCTGCCTAGTCTTATTGATGTAAACACAGAAAAACAGAATAAAATCAGACAAAAAGTTTTATCGAAAAAAGGAGGACCAGACGACAGAAAATTCACATTATGCGAGATAGAACGAGTTATTACCCTAATGAATCCAAAGAAGGCACCTGGAGTAGACGGCATTACTTCGGATATAATAATTGCTGCTTTCCACATTATACCTCAAACTTTTCTGAGCCTCTACAATAAGTGTCTTGGCGCGGGAGTTTTTCCGAGCTGCTGGAAAGAACAACTTATTAAAATAATTCATAAACCAAATAAACCAGGAAATACCGCTAAAGACTTTAGGCCAATTAGCCTACTCTCTGTAGCTGGCAAAATATTGGACTCGTTACTAATCTCTAGAATGGAATACCATTTCCAAACTAACGATTACCTAAGCTTAAACCAATTTTGTTTCCGTAAGGGTGTTGGAACAGTGGACGCCATAAACAAAGTAATTAGCTTCGTGAAAGAAAGCAAGTCTAGAAAACAACACTGTATTATTATCGCATTAGACATTACTGGAGCATTTGATAACGCCTGGTATCAAAGGCGCCATGGTAACACCATTGATAATACACAGAGTAATTATCAACAAATGCCCTAACAACTTTATTAACCTAGCACGCGACTATTTTAACAGATGCAGTGCCATAATACACGAGCCAGGAGTAACATTCCAAATATCCGTAAACAAAGGTTGCCCTCAGGGCTCTAAATCAGGTCCTACATACTGGAAAATCCTGTACAATACTATTTTCGAAATTGACCTCCCAGAGGGTACTAACATAGTGGCATATGCCGATGATACTATGTTACTCGTATCCAGTGACACAATAAACGGACTGAGGTACAAAACGAATCAGGCATCGGAGGTATTGCAATCATGGGCAATTGACTCTAAACTTAATTTAAATGCTTCGAAAACAGAAACAGTTTTCTTCGGAAGATCCCCGACACAAAGACGACCAGTTTTTAGCCTTGGAGGAGACAAAATCAAATGCCAGGATCACATCAGATATGTAGGGATCATTATCGACAAGTGTCTCAACTTCAAACTCCATATTAAACAAGCCTGTATTACCTCCAAACAATACTGCTCAAGATTGAGGCTGGTATCGAGGAAGGAATGGGGGTTGGGGAAAGCCAACATAGCACTAATTTATAGTGGAGCAATTGAGCTAGGCGTCCTATATGGCGCCTCTAGCTGGCACAGAGCCTGCGGAGTCCAGGAAAAATTCAAACTACACGGGGTACAGCGAATATGCACCTTAAAAGCAGCAAGAGCTTACCGCACGGTATCAACAGAGGCGGCTTGCGTTAACTCGGGGCTTCTTCCAGTCGACCTAAGAATGAAAGAAGTTGCGTTATATGGTTCAAGGCAATAGATGAGGTCACACTAATAGATATTGACATTGACGTGTCTACAAATCTAATGGAACAGAGAATCTGTATCTCCCACATTAAATATCCGGCGGAATTCATACCAATACATTACTATTTAACGCACAACTACACTTCAAGAGTTTCAATCTATACCGATGGTTCTAAATCTGAAGTTGGCGTAGGAGCAGCATTTGTGGTATATGTTGCAGATGTCGAGAGGCACTATGAGATTATGAAACTAGAAAAGCACTATTCCATTTTCCAGGCGGAACTCCTTGCCATCAACAGGGCACTAAGATACTTGAGATTGGAGCATAAATCAATCCCTGAATGTTCAATCCTCTCGGACAACAGAGCCGCTCTCGATGCCTTAAAATATATGACAAAACCAACAGAAATTCTTTTGGTGACATGGCAGCTGGCACATGAAATCCGCCAAAGGATCTTCTGCTACACTGGGTTAAGGCTCACGTAGGTCATACAGGACACGAAAGAGCGGATTATCTTGCAAAGCAGGCTTCAGAAACAGAAAATACCAGCGACGAAATAAACCAACTGCCAATCACGTACAATAAAGTACCTTGCCAGGCAATAAAAATGGGACTACCCGTCAAGTTCCACAGAGAGTGGCAAGAGAGATGGAAAAAGGCCACAACTAGACTTTGGACCAAAAATTTTATACCTGTAATCAAAAAGTGTAAAAACATTGATATAAACCCTACACATCACACGGTTGAACTGGTAACTGGTCATGGTAATTTTAACGTTTATCTACATAGGTTCTGGAAGAGGCTGTCTCCGCTCTGCACATGCGGAGAGGAAGATACAGCCGCTCATGTACTCTTTAGATGCCCGCTTACGGAGAACTGGCGACAACAAACCGAAATTAGCATGACTATTGCAGGTTGCCTCTTTCCAAGGAGCGAGGACGACCTCAACATAATTGATAAAACGAGTGATTGGTGGCGGTCTCTTAATACAAACTGCGCAAAATTAAAAAGACTAAATCATGACATTTAGAGTTTAAACCTATATTATCACTAAACTTGTTTATTGTTGTAACGTTTATTGTAATCGTTAAACCAGTATAGTGTCCATCTGGACGGAGTGCTGACCACATAAGTTATGCTTATGAATAAACAAATAAGATGTCTAGTCTTATTTGTCTAGTCTTGTCTGTCTAGTCTTGTCTGTCTACTCTTGTCTGTCTATTCTTATCTGCCTAGTCTTGTCTGTTTAGTCTTGTCTGTCTAGTCTTGTCTGTCTAGTCTTGTCGGTCTAGTCAACCAATCAATCAATCAATCAATAAATGTATTTCATTAAATATAAGCACATGTAAAAAATACAGAAACTAAATGAAATATGTCAAGAAAAATAATAATAATATATACAATAGAAAATATATAATGCACACAAGGATATACTTAATTAAACATTTTGTCTTCTGGGGGGATTTACTTCAGCCCAATATTCATCCATATTGTAGGGTTCAATGTTCATAATAAACATATATAGTTTATTTTTCACTTTATTTATATTAAGCTCCTTGAACTCTTTAGGTAGTTTGTTATACAATTTTATGAGGCTATATGGTGTATTCTTTTCCGTTAGTGTAAGTCTATGCAGAGGAAAATCGTACATATCTTTAATATGTCTAGTGTTCCTTTCAGTCGATTTCTCGAATTTCAATAGCAGATTTTTGAGTTTTAATAAAAACAGTAAACTTTCGAACACATATGTACCTGTAGTGGTTAATATGTTTACTTCTTTAAATTTTCCCCTGCAAGACTCTCTAAATTTAAAATTTAGAAGTATACGTAGAGCCTGTTTTTGAATTTTGAAAATATGTTGTACATGTAATCCATTACCCCAAAAAGAGATTCCGTAACGAAGGTAGCTGTGGAAATTTGAAAAATAAACGAGTCTTAACGTCCTAAAATCTGTATAGGGTTTTAGTATCCTCATCGCATATACTGCTTTGTTCAGCTTAGTTCTTATTTGCACTATATGTGCCGACCATTCCAATGTTTCGTCAATGAAGATACCCAAAAATCTTACAGCTTCTTTATTTTCCAAAAAATCTTCTCCTATTTTGCATTCTTTTGGATAGTTTATTGTACTTCGAGTTGTCTTAAATGTTATTATGTTAGTCTTTGTTTTATTCACAATTAGTTTATTTCGCACAAACCATTGTTCCAGGGCCTGCATCATCCAATTTGCATTATGGCAGATCTCTTCCACATCCTTACTTATTAACAACAAGCTGGTATCGTCTGCATACTGAGTTATTTTATGTTCCGTATTCTTGGTGCTATTAGGTAGGTCGTTTATATATAACGTAAACAGTAGCGGTCCCATTACGCTTCCCTGTGGTATCCCGATATTAATTGTTCTTGTCTTTGATTTTGAATACCCGTGCATGGTTTTAATTCTTGTCAATTGCTCCCGGTTACTAACGAACGATGCTATCCAGTTTAAAGACACTCCTCGTATTCCATATTTTTCTAGCTTATTTAACAGTATTAGGTGATCTACTAGATCATAGGCTTTTGTTACATCTAGTAGAATTCCAGTTGGGATTATATTTTTTTCCAGATTTTCTAAAATATTTTGTATAAAACAAAAGCATGCTGTGTCCGTATTTCTTCCTTTGGTGAAGCCGTGTTGTGTCTTACTTAGACTGTTATATTTCTCTAGAAAGGTTGTTATCCTACCTTCTATTAGTTTCTCAAAGAGCTTTGAGAAATTTGACAATAAACTAATTGGTCTGTAGTTATCAATACTGCTTTTGTCTCCGGATTTATACACTGGTGTTATTGTTGAAAGTTTTAGCATATCTGGGAATATAGCATATTGAATCGACATATTAAATATGTGTACCAACGGATGTGTTATATAGTCTTATATGTCTAGTCAAAATCAAAATCAAAATATTTATTCCCAATGAGATATAAAATCTATAGGGTTTGTCAAGACAAAAACTATACAGAGAATTAAGACAATACAAGAGTAAAAACTTAATTAAATAATTAAAAATAAAATTCTGCTAGGCTGTAAATTGTTTTAGTTAGTAGCAGTTCTTTCAGTCTCTTTCCAAATTTTTTATAGGACTTTTCTTCGGCTAGGTTGGTTGGTAATTGGTCATAAATAACAACTCCTTGATTATTTGGTCCTTTTCTGCAAATCGTATGATTGGTCTTGGGCTTGTACAAAAGATGTTTTCCCCTTGTGTGGTGGTGGCGTATATCCGAATTCTTTTGGAAACGGTGTTTATTCTTATGGATATAGCAGGCAATTTCCAGTATGTAAAGGCTCGTGATTGTTAGAATGCCTAATTCCATGAAATGTGGCCTACATGAAGTAGTAATACTGATACCTCTAATGGTTCTTATTATTCTTTTTTGTGCCAGTAAGATTGTCTCTACCTGCGGCGAGGATCCCCATAGCAGTATACCATATATAAGTAATGACTGTACTTCAGCAAAATAATATGTGAGAAGATCTTCATTCCGTAAAAACTGTCGGAGGTACCTGATTTGAAATATCTTCTTGTGAAGTTTGCTGCAAATTTCTTGAATGGTGATATTCCAGTGCAGGTTTTCCTCTAAATGAATACCAAGAAATTTGGTTACATTAACTCTCCTAATGGCGTCGTTGTTTAATTTAAGTGGAAAGTCTTTCGCACGAGAACTGCGTGCAGTCTGAAATATCATATATTCGGTCTTATCTCTGTTGAGGTAAAGACAGTTTGCTGAGAACCATTTGTTAAGTTTTCCTATAAGTATATTGGCTCGAGATGGGTTGTCAGTCCCAGTATTTTCAGAGACGATGAAGCTAGCGTCATCTGCATACAGTGTGAAGTGATGCTCATTTATGAAGCTAGTGTGAAATGTATAGTAGGAAAAGTGTTGGAGCTAGGACACTTCCTTAAGGGACACCCATATTTGTAAACTTAACAAGGGATTGGCCGACTACCGTCCCCGATTTGACCTGCACAAGTTGCTGACGATTTTCGAGGAAGGACTTAAGCCAGCTGGCGGATTTTCCTCTTATTCCATAATTGAAAATTTTGTCCAGGAAAAGACTGTGAGATACACAGTCGAATGCCTTCGATAGGTCGCAGAATATCAAGACCAGTGTGTCTAGTTTTGTCTTGTCTTTTTTTGTCTAGTTTTGTCTTGTTTAGTCTTGTCTGTCTAGTTTTATCTGTCTAGCCTTGTCTGTCGAGTCTTGTCTGTCTAGTCTTGTCTGTCTAGTCTTGTCTGTCTGGTCTTGTCTGTCTGGTCTTGTCTGTCTAGTCTTATCTGTCTAGTCTTGTCTGTTTAGGTACCCATTAAAAAAAATCGAAAAAAAATAAAAAACATTTTTAAGATTTGTGACTATATCGAAAGATTTTACAAAATTTTGAACCTACGTCCTACATGCGTAGATCCCTGTCGTAATTTTCTATTTTGAGGCGTTGACTAGATATTTGCAAAAAAAATCGCCACGCCGCCCTATTTTCAAGCGGAGCGTTCAAATTTGGTCATTGGGTACTTCTGGTGAATGCCCATTCAATAAATGTTTGATTGAAATCCTTCAATGGTTTATACATGTTTTCCTTATTTTTGAATATTTTGTAATGTTTGAGTTCCGGTTTGGTTGGAATTCATGATTGACATGACTGGATTTGTTAAAAAAAATATTTTAGTAAGTTTCACACTTCGTGGAACAATAAAATTAGATAAACTTGTAGAGAATTATTCAGGCTGTTATATCCCTCGTTTACCATTGCAAAATATTTTATCTGGCGGCGACGGTCGCCTGTCAAAGTCAAGGCAGCAAAGAAGGTAGGTTCATTCAAATATCTATATTTTGTGCTGCAACAGATGTATTCAAAAATATTTCAGTTCTATATAGCACATATATTTATCTATTGAAATTGTTATTTTGAAATCTTCGTGTCCGTTAGCCTGGACACAGGATTTTTTTTAAATTCAGAAATTTGTCTGGAAATTCTTCAAGTATTTTTTCTGTCAATCTTTCTAAACTCTGCCGAACATGCATTTTGCACTGTTCGATAGACCAGATTTTCTTCTAAAAAGTGTGTCTATTTCATCTTTCCAAAGCGAACCGTTTTTGGGGAGATTTTTTTTGCAATCCTCCAACCGCGTATGGAGCACGCGGTTGGAGGTTAAACCTATGTAAATTGAAAATCGAAATTCAGACTTCTCTGAATTACCCCGTCGGCACTTGGAATTTTTTTTGCATTTTATATTTTTTACTTTTGCGACTAAACTGAACGATTTTACAAAATTTCCAAAAATACTTTTTTTTGTAGATACCGACATCCTACATACGGTGATCCCTGTTATAATTTGCAATATTGAGGCGCTGATAAAATATTTGCGAATAACCTATGAAGCAACAATAATTTCCCACGTGACTCCCATTGAAGGCAGAGCGGAGCGCTCAAATTTGGCCAGTGGATACTTTTATGGATAACCACATTCAGTAAAAGTTTCATTGGAATACTTCATGGGTTAATTCATTTTTTCGCAATTTTTTCAATATTTTAAAATTTTGATCTGCGGTTTTGGTCGGCATTCGTGATTAATATATCAGCATTCATTAAAAAAAATTAACTTATTAAGTTTCACACTACATGGAACAATAAAATTTTACACATTTGTAGGGAATTGGTCAGTCTATAAAATACCTCAGTTAATTTTGCAAAATATTTTATCTGGCTACACATTCAAATAACTATATATTGAAAACTGCAGCAGATGTATTCAAAAATCTTTCAGTTCTAGATAGCGCATTCATCTATTGAAATTGTCGTTTTAGAATCTTCGTGGCCGATTGCCTTGACAGGAATTTTTAAATTCAGGAATTTGTATTTTTTCTGTCCAACTTTTCAAATTCTACCAAACATGTCTTTAACTCTGTTCGATAGAGCAGACTTTCATCTAAAAAGTTTCTCATGTTCATCTTTCCAAAGCGAACCGATTTTGCACAATAAATTTATTTGCAAACTTCATTCCGCGTTCTCTATTTAAACCCATGTAAATTTAGAAGTCAAATTCAAAGAAGGGGTAATTTTGACTTTTGTGAATAAACAAAAGGATCCAAAAAATTATAATGTGGCAAGTACCGTTGGTTTAACCCAGGTTAGATCAGGTTGCACAACGCGAAGCAGCAGACACATCAAGACCACAAACGCGTGGCAGCGCGATCTCTCGATCCAAAGTAGGATAATGTAGCAAGGACTGCTGGTTTATCCTGGGTTATATTAGGTTGCACACCGCGAAGCGGCAGATAAAACAAGACCATATATGCGCGGCAGCGCAAACTCACGATCCAAACTAGGATAATGTGGCAAGAACTGCTGGTGTAACCCGGCTTAGATTAGGTTGCACACCGCGAAGCGCAGATAAATCAAGACCACATTCGCGCGGCAGCGCAAACTCTCGATCCAAAGTAGGACAATGTTGGAAGAACTGCTGGTTAAACGCGGGTTATATTAGCTTGCACACCGTCAAGCGCATTTCGTCTTGCCTGTCTAGAAGTGTTGGGCATAATTCAATTAATTTTTTAATTGTAGAATCAAACAATCACAATTTTAATTGCAATTAAATCAATTGCAATTAATTTAATTGAATTAACTGTTTAATTGTGAGATGCAATTGAAATCAATTGCAATTAAATCCATTAATTGTGGTTTACAATTAATTTAATTGCAATTAAAATTTTAATTGTTAGTTACAATTAACTTAATCATCAACTGTTTATTATTACAATTAACAATTAATACTATTTGATGAATGTAAAAACTTTTCCCTCTTGTCACCGTGTATCCCTTGTAACCGTGCTTTCCCGCATTGTGCCAAATAAAATAATTTCCAATATTGTAAATAATCTAAATAGTTGGGAAAGATGGTTCGTTCTAGACCCTTCACCTCCATTTCCGGCCCCCCACCTCGCTCCCACTTGCGGTTAACACCCCACCTCCACTTCCGGTTCGCACCACACTTCCAGAACCGGAAGTGAGAACCGGAACTGTGAAAATTTTTGCAACCGGAAATGGGGGGTGGGAACCGGAAGTGGTGAAAATTTTAGAACCAGAAGTGGAGGTGGGAACCGGAAGTGGGTGGGAAACAGAAGTTGGGGTGGAAACCGGAAGTGGGTGGGAACCGGAAGTGGGGGGCGAGGGTAGGGGACCGGAAGTGGTGTATTTCCCTAAGTCCGGTTCCCACCCCCACTTCCGGTTACAAAAATTTCCCTACTTCCGGTTCCCACTTTTGGTTCGTGAACCGGAAGTAAGGTGGGTACCGGAAACGTGAGTGGGAACCAGAAGTGTGAGTGTGAACCGGAAGTGGGGGTGGGAACCGGAAGTGGGGTAGGAACCGGAAGTGGGAGCGAGGTTGAGTGCCGGAAGTGGAGGTGGAGGGTCCCGAACGAACCATCTTTCCCAACTATTTAGATTATTTACAATATTGGAAATTATTTTATTTGGCACAATGCGCGAAAGTGTCTTTACCGCATTGTAGCCGGACTTTGCAACATAGTGAGTAAAATTCTAGTTTCGCTTGATATACACGATGTCAAAGCTAGCTTTACAATTCAGGAGGCCAAAAAATAATTTCCAATGTTGTAAATAATCTAAATAGTTGGGAAAGATGGTTCGTTCTGGACCCTCCACTTCCAGCCCCCAACCTCGCTCCCACTTCCGATTCCCACACCACTTCCGGTTCTCACCCCACTTCTCGTTCACACTCACACTTCCGGTTCCCACTCAAACTTCCGGTTCCCACACCACTTCCGGTTCTGGAACCGGAAGTGGGGGGAGGGAACCGGAAGCAGGGTGGGGACCGGAAGTTGAGGCGGAGGGTCTACTTGTTTCTTAAATAATAATTGTCGGCCAAAAAAATTATACAAATTTCGTGCGGAAACGATTTTACAGCGCTCCAGCTAATGCGGGACTCGCCCTTCGGGCGCGTTTCCCAAACAAGCTGTCGCGTTGTAAAATCAAACTTTCCACAATCTAATGTAAATAACTATTTCAGTTACGCATTATGGCAAGTGATATATTGGAGTATAATAAACATCTTCTAACCGACATTTGTTAATTGTAATTGTACAAGTGCATCAATCAATTAACAATTAATCAATTGTAATTGCAAAATTTTACAATTAACAATTAATTAATTGTTAATTGTGATATGTTACAATTACAATTAATTATTTTAATTGTTAGTTGCAATTAAATCTCGCAATTTAATTGTTAATTGTTAATTGTTTTCACAATTAATTTTTGCCCAACTATGCTGTCTGGTATTGTTTGTCTAGTCTTGTCTGTCTAGCCTTGTGTGTCTAGTCTTCTCTCTCTAGTCTTGGCTCTCTAGTCTATTCTATCTAGTCTTGTTTGTCTAGTCTTGTCTGTCTAGTGTTGTTCGTATGGCCTTGTCTGTCCAGTCTTTGTATGATGGCTATTGTTAAGTTTTGTCTTTTCTGTCTAGTAATGTCTGTATAGTCTTATTTGTCTAGTCTTGTCTTGTCGATCTAGTCTTGAACATCTACTCTTTTCTGTCTAGTCTTGTATTTCTAGCATTGTCTGCCTTGCATTGTATATGTGTTATTCCTAATTATCTTTATTAATTTCCTTTAATGCCAACAATCCTTTGTAAACATTGTTCTTTTCTCTCTCTGCTTTGACAAGAGAATTAATTAGGATGTTTTGGTGTTGCGGCCGTTGGAAACAATGGAACGTCGGAGGAGGACGGGTCTGCAGTCTCCATGGCATCCGTTTTTGTCCCGCAGGCAGTCTACGTAGCAGCAAAGGTATTTCTAGTTCAACAGTGGAACTGCGGTTGTGATTTCACTTGTGAAGTCCGTTGTATGGTCGGAGTAAGGGACCAAAGAGCGACGGGTTCTGCACACTCTGTATATGGGCCTTTGAAAATTAATTGGCTATGAACTGAATTATGGAAATAATTCACGTCAGAAACATCTTTATATAAAATTGGACAGGCGAGACTAAAGAGACAAGACTGGACATGCAAGGCAAACAAAAATAGGCTAACCAGCCCAGACTAAATTTACAAGAACGATGAGACTAGGCAGATAAAACCAGACAATGCTGGACAAATATAAATGGACAAGACCAGAGAAATAAGACAAGACACACAAGTTATATAATAAAGGAAGAAATGGCACAGTTTAAAATTCAAATTGTGTAATAGGAAATATTTGTGGAAATGTGAAGATCGATGGATGGTAAAAAATATGAGTATAAACTGAACGGGCAAGCGTGTAGAGCATCAATACCAATATTTGTCTGTACATACAATGGCAATTTCGATCAATGTCAGATTAAATGTTTTTTTTCATCTCGCCTTGTTCTCTTCCGCTTTTGATACAAATGAAAAGCAAATAACACAAAACGAAAAAAAAAATATACGGCGTAAATGGATAGTGGGGATTCCATACAGATTTTAAATTAGATATTTTAGTTTAATGATTTTTTTTACGATTTCAGAAAAAAAAGAGTTTTTAATTCTATTAATATAATTCAAAGGCAAATAGAATACTCTAAACTCTTAACTAACGAAAATTTCTAATAAATTAGAGAAGTCAGATTAATAAAAAGTATATGTTTATTTGGAAATAAAGTATAGACAAACAAGATTAGACAGACAAGATTAGAAGTCCAGACAGATATCCACAGGCACACAAGACTAGAACGGAAAGACTTGACAGAGAAGACCAGACAGGCAAGAAAAGACTAGATAGATATAATTATAAAGTCGAGACTAAACAGACAAATTCTTGAAATTTGTGTGTAATTAAATTTGTTTGAAAATTTTGTCTTATTGTTAGTTGAGCTATTCCAGAAAAGGTTGAGGATAAAAACTCTTTTTACACGCAACTGCTGTCTCTTAGGATAATATAAAAAATGTATGATCATTCGCAAATCTACTTGAGGTAATTGTCTTTCGGTTTCAATTAAATAATAGGTAGATTTAACTTTTTCCACTCTTAATTTCTTTCCTTTCAACCGCGCCGAATAGCAAATAGAACAAAAAACCCGACGGAGCGAGAACGGTTTTAAAAAAGCGTGGAAATGGAACGAAGTAAGTGAATTGTGTTGATGAGATTTCTTTGTTTCCTCTGTAAATTGGACACCTTTCGCACAAACGGTACAAGAATTAACTGTTTTATACTTAAATCAAGATAGTTCTTAGTTTAATAGTCTAGTCTGCATTGCTTAATCTTGTGTCTTATTTAGTCATGTGACCAGTCTGGTCTTTGTAGTCTTGTCTGTCTAGTCTTATCCGTCAAGTATTCTAAGTCTTGTCTGCCTAGTCTTGTCTTTCTAGTCTTGTCTGTCTAGTCTTGTCTGTCTAGTCTTGTCTGTCTAGTCTTGTCTGTCTAGTCTTGTCTGTCTAGTCTTGTCTGTCTAGTCTTGTCTGTCTAGTCTTGTCTGTCTAGTCTTGTCTGTCTAGTCTTGTCTGTCTAGTCTTGTCTGTCTAGTCTTGTCTGTCTAGTCTTGTCTGTCTAGTCTTGTCTGTCTAGTCTTGTCTGTCTAGTCTTGTCTGTCTAGTCTTGTCTGTCTAGTCTTGTCTGTCTAGTCTTGTCTGTCTAGTCTTGTCTGTCTAGTCTTGTCTGTCTAGTCTTGTCTGTCTAGTCTTGTCTGTCTAGTCTTGTCTGTCTAGTCTTGTCTGTCTAGTCTTGTCTGTCTAGTCTTGTCTGTCTAGTCTTGTCTGTCTAGTCTTGTCTGTCTAGTCTTGTCTGTCTAGTCTTGTCTGTCTAGTCTTGTCTGTCTAGTCTTGTCTGTCTAGTCTTGTCTGTCTAGTCTTGTCTGTCTAGTCTTGTCTGTCTAGTCTTGTCTGTCTAGTCTTGTCTGTCTAGTCTTGTCTGTCTAGTCTTGTCTGTCTAGTCTTGTCTGTCTAGTCTTGTCTGTCTAGTCTTGTCTGTCTAGTCTTGTCTGTCTAGTCTTGTCTGTCTAGTCTTGTCTGTCTAGTCTTGTCTGTCTAGTCTTGTCTGTCTAGTCTTGTCTGTCTAGTCTTGTCTGTCTAGTCTTGTCTGTCTAGTCTTGTCTGTCTAGTCTTGTCTGTCTAGTCTTGTCTGTCTAGTCTTGTCTGTCTAGTCTTGTCTGTCTAGTCTTGTCTGTCTAGTCTTGTCTGTCTAGTCTTGTCTGTCTAGTCTTGTCTGTCTAGTCTTGTCTGTCTAGTCTTGTCTGTCTAGTCTTGTCTGTCTAGTCTTGTCTGTCTAGTCTTGTCTGTCTAGTCTTGGCTGTCTAGTCTTGTCTGTCTAGTCTTGTCTGTCTAGTCTTGTCTGTCTAGTCTTGTCTGTCTAGTCTTGTCTGTCTAGTCTTGTCTGTCTAGTCTTGTCTGTCTAGTCTTGTCTGTCTAGTCTTGTCTGTCTAGTCTTGTCTGTCTAGTCTTGTCTGTCTAGTATTGTCTATCCAATTTCTTATTTGTCTAGTCTTGTACGCCTTGATTTGTCTGTCAATTCTTTGTTGGGTCTGGTTTAAACAGTTTAGCTGATTTATATGTTTAATGCTGTAGCTACTCTCTGCGCACTCGACCAAATTCGTTCTCGCTTATTATGTAAACGATTCGTCGCTATTTATGATGTCGTGATTATATTTTGTGCCTTTATGATCGCACTTTTAATCAATCGGTGCGTACCGATCCACCAATCTGATTTAATTCGCTGAATTAATTATCCCACGTATCAATTATTAACATTATTTTTGACAATACACAAAAACAAAACCTCACAAACTCGATTGTGGAATACACATATTTTACTAAATATGATTTATGATAAATAAATTACTAAAAATAGTATAAATTTAATTAAAACATAAAATAGCAAGCTTCAACTGTATAATACATAGAGTCGATAAATCTGACACTAAATCTATAAATAGTTTATGATACAAGTGAATAAAGAAGAGCTTTCGTGCATGAGTTGCGATGTTTAAATGTAATCGCAATGTGTGCACAAATGCCTTCCACATACTTGTATCATACATTATTTTATTTACGAAACAGTAGAAAAATTTTGTTGAATCTACAAATAAATAATTGTTTCTTTACGGCCATATTGAAAAATTGTAGTTTTGACAGACTAAATACTTCAAATCACCTACACAATAATGTTAGAACGTTCAGCGCCTGCGTGGCAAAAGTTGCTAACTAATAAAAACGCACAGTTCTGGGAACTATTTGGTTGTTGTCAATGTAATATGGGTTAACCTAGATTTAATCTAGATTAGGTAAGGATGAGGTTAAGTTATATTAGAGCCGGATAAATCCTTGAGACTTGAGACTTCCTTATTCAAAATAAGAAAAATTAATTCTAATATACAGAAAATCTATTTTCACTACGTCTAAGTTTTTTGAGAGTGACGCGAATTGTTGCCATAGTAACAACACACAGAAAACGTTTAATCGAACTCCATATCATTTACATCCGACTTTTACGCACGATTTGGATACTTTTACAGACGATTATAATAATGTGACCCTTTGCATGCAATAATTTACTTATTAATGTGTTCTTTTTGGTGTGCGAGTGGACACAGTCAACAAATACAATTGTATAAAAATAGCTAATGAGTTCACAATTGATTAGTCTATATTAAAACTTACATAATGCATATAAATAGATTTAGATAAAAATGTAGATTAGAAATGTTTCGATAAAAACTGACTGTACACCGATAACAATGGGTTTTATAAAGAGAGATATTACTGTTTTATTTGTTTAAATGGTGATTAGGAATATTAAATAAAACATTATTTAAAAAAATTTGATGGAATCTACTTTGACTAGTTGTTATCGCCGTTTCGTTGAACGTTCGACATATTCATTACATAATTGGCATAATTTACGTTTTTGTGCTAAACCTAAATGTATTAACTAGATCAACTTCATCTAGTTAATTATACAAGGAATTAAAGTCATATACTAGAATAAAAAACGGTTTTACGGTCTTGTAATATGTAGGAAAATATATTATACGATCTTGTAATAGAACGAATTGCACCATCAACAAATCTTATTTCTCATTATGTCTATTCAGACAGTTAAAAAATGTGCAATATTTTTGCACTTGCAAATTACGCGACTCTCGCCAATATTTCGAGGGGATTTATCAAACCCGACATGATTAATGCCTGCCATATTAATATCGCGGGTGGTCTAATCGTTTCAATTTCAATCGACACGGGGGGCTAATATGTTTACATTTTTTCTTTATTCTGTCCAGTGTGCCGCTAGATTTCAAAAACGCTCGATTTATCATCCCCTGATTTTAATTTATTTAATGCAGACGATCTCATTCTTTCACAAACACAACAGGCATTTATTTCCCAGTCCCAAATTAATCACAATTTAGAGACATACACGACTAGACGGCAAGATTATACATACAAGACTAGATAGACAAGACTAGACAGACTAGACAGACAAGACTGGACAGACAAGACTAGACAGGCAAGACTAGACAGACAAGACTAGACAGACAAGACTAGACAGACAAGACTAGACAGACAAGACTAGACAGACAAGACTAGACAGACAAGACTAGACAGACAAGACTAGACAGACAAGACTAGACAGACAAGACTAGACAGACAAGACTAGACAGACAAGACTAGACAGACAAGACTTGACAGACAAGATGAGGCAGACAAGATGAGACAGACAAGATGAGACAGACAAGACTAGACAGACAAGACTAGACAGGCAAGACTAGACAGACAAGACTAGACAGACAAGACTAGACAGACAAGACTAGACAGACAAGACTAGACAGACAAGACTAGACAGACAAGACTAGACAGACAAGACTAGACAGACAAGACTAGACAGACAAGACTAGACAGACAAGACTAGACAGACAAGACTAGACAGACAAGACTAGACAGACAAGACTAGACAGACAAGACTAGACAGACAAGACTAGACAGACAAGACTAGTCAGACAAGACTAGACAGACAAGACTAGACAGACAAGACTAGACAGACAAGACTAGACAGACAAGACTAGACAGACAAGACTAGACAGACAAGACTAGACAGACAAGACTAGACAGACAAGACTAGACAGACAAGACTAGACAGACAAGACTAGACAGACAAGACTAGACAGACAAGACTAGACAGACAAGACTAGACAGACAAGACTAGACAGACAAGACTAGACAGACAAGACTAGACAGACAAGACTAGACAGACAAGACTAGACAGACAAGACTAGACAGACAAGACTAGACAGACAAGACTAGACAGACAAGACTAGACAGACAAGACTAGACAGACAAGACTAGACAGACAAGACTAGACAGACAAGACTAGACAGACAAGACTAGACAGACAAGACTAGACAGACAAGACTAGACAGACAAGACTAGACAGACAAGACTAGACAGACAAGACTAGACAGACAAGACTAGACAGACAAGACTAGACAGACAAGACTAGACAGACAAGACTAGACAGACAAGACTAGACAGACAAGACTAGACAGACAAGACTAGACAGACAAGACTAGACAGACAAGACTAGACAGATAAGACTAGACAGGTAAGACTAGACAGACAGGACTAGACAGACAAGACTAGCCCGACAAGACTAGACAGATAAGACTAGACCGACAAGACTAGACAGAGAAGACTAGACAGACAAGACTAGGCAGACAAGAGTAGACAGACAAGACTAGACAGAGAAGGCTAGACAGACAAGACTAGACAGACAAGACTAGACAGACTAGACAGACAAGACTAGACAGACAAGACTATACAGACAAGACTATACAGACAAGACTAGACAGACAAGACTAGACAGACAAGGCTAGACAGACAAGACTAGACGGACAAGACTAGACGGACAAGACTAGACGGACAAGACTAGACAGCCAAGACTAGACAGCCAAGATTAGACAAACAAATGATTGCAATATGTTTGTCGGCTATGTTTGAAAAATATAGATGGGTAAACCGTTTCATATGTTCTTTATTTTCGCAAGTATTTTGCGAAGGACGTGAGCAAAGGAGGATAATCTTCTGTTGTTGAACAGTGTTTGGGCACTTACGTCAATTGCACTCCGAATGTTATCGGCTCCACCAATAGTAGTCTAACAGTGTTTAATACCTTATAACACTCAACACACTCAATGTTTAGTTTGACTTGGTATGTTTACACACATTTGCATACATCATATTAGAAAGTCTTGTTTGCTTAGTCTTGTATGTGTAATCTGGTTTTGTAGGACTAGATTTGTCTACCTAATCTATTCTCTGTATCTAATATATTTAGACAACATCAGTTGGTCTAGCTTAGATTTTATAACCCTGCATGTTTGGTCATCTCCATTCCTGGTCTGCTTTGACTTGGCTGTTTAGTTTAACTAAACCATTTTGATAATTTTAAAGAAGTCGGAACACAGCCTGTATATATAAATATATTCAACCTTTCCCGAGCTCTATAATATTATTAAGTTTTTTTAGGACTACCTAAACAAAAGTCATGTAAAATGTGTACGTTATTTGCTAGCCCTCTAGTGAGGGCTAGTAAATAACTTACACATTTCAAAAGAGTTTTGTTTAGGTAGTCCTAAAAGGACTCAATAATATTATAGAACTCCAAGAAAGGTTGAATATATTTATATATTTAGGTTGTGTTCCGCCTTTATTAAGTTTGTATGATTATCTAAAATGTAGTATGGTTTTACCAATAGTAAACCAACCATTTTGTTTCAGTTTCATAATTTTTTTTTGCCGGTAAAGTTTTATCAAACTGCATAAAGCGATATACGCCGTGTTCAGTTAGTTTGCCGTTGCAATCTATATTTATTTAGTCGGCTAATTAGTTCTGCAATCGCCGAAACCAAACGCGCTCGCCGAATAATTAAATACCACAGCAGCAATCTGATTACCACGAAACAATATATTCATTCATCCCTTAATTTATCTATACATCTACTTAATCTCTTAATTCGTTTCATTTCATTCTCTATTTGCACAATTTTCTAGCTTCTAGGTGAAATATTGATGTCTTTGACTTGGTGTGAAGGTGCGACGCTCAAGTTGCCTTTGACACGCCATTACGCGATTTTAATCCGTGAGAAAGTTTAAATCTCGTCTTGCACACAGAGAGCAAGCTCTAACGATGCAGCTTTAATATCACGACCCAAAAACTATTTCAGTTTCATATAAACGGACGAGGAAATTATTGTATGCGCTTAAAGCGGATGGAGAGATATTCCAAACGCATTGTACCAAATATTAACTTTAATAAAAGACCGGTTAAAGTCTACACAAAAAAGTCAGGATGGACTAGGCACCAGAGTGTCTAGTCGTGTCTCTGCTAGAGCAATGATTCTTATCCCTTTTGTTGCTGCGGTAGAATTTTAACAATTTCAAAATTTTGTGATGTAAAATAGTTTATGATAATATTTTTTACAGCAAAATAAAAATAAAATACTGTAAAATAATTGCGTACATAGAAATTGGCCCACAGTAAACTTATGATTTTAACAATTTATGAGACAATTTTATAAACTTTAAATGAGTTCAAGCTTATTAAAATATATTTAGGTTTCTTGTGTTTAACATAGTTAAATAAATTCACGAAACAAATTAACTTTTTTTATTCCTAGATATGGTTATTGACAATTATCTAAATTAACACTTAATTTTGAATAATTTGTATGAACCCCTCTTGGCCTAATAACATCTCTCATACGAGTAGGCATAGATCTTATCAAGTTCGCTATTGTTTCTTGTGGGATGTTAAGCCGCCCATCTGCTACTGGAACAATAAGCTCTGGGAACGAGCTTGGAGCACGAAGCCTAGCTCGAATTCTTCGTTTAAACTCATTCCATAAATGTTCTACTGGATTTAGGTCGAGACTGTAGGCTGGCCACTCCAAAACCCGAGAACCGATTTCAGTTATGTTATTTTGCACGATTATTATTGGGGTGAGGCTTCGCATTGTTATGCACTAAGATATTTTTTTCTCGAATCCAGTCGGCGGTACCACATGAATTGTTAAAATCCTATACCTAGTACCCAATAAATTTCCTTTGCCGTCACCACCGGTGCCCCTAATGATAAAAGCAGGGTCGGTTCGTACTCCCATAGAAATTGCACCCCAGATCATGCAGGAACTTCCACAAGCAGTCTGCTCTTCAATGCAGCATTCTGAAAATAGCCCTCATGGTCTCCGGTACACTTTTATTCTTCGGTATCTACCATAGAGGTATTTTCAGGTCTCATCTGAGAACATAACATTGTTCCAACGTCCGATTTAAATGATCCCTTGCAAAACGCGGGCGTGCTTGATGAGCTGGCGTAAGTTTTTGCTAAACTGCATGTCTCTTAGGGGGTCAAGTTTCTTTTTTGCAGTCTTCGTCTTACTGTCCACTGACTAATAGCCACTCTTCGTACTTCACGGAGCTGTTGTTGCAGTTGAACAGCATTAAGGTGATGATTCTTTAATTATGTTGACACAACAAAGCGGTCATCCTGAGCCGTTGTAAATCTCCTATTGCCTGTACCTGGCTGTATATGAAAGGATCCAGTCTCACCATAACGTTGGAACACTCTTCGAACCGTGGCGCGTGTCATATCCAGGTGTTGAGCAACAGCTCGCTGGCTAAGTCCATTTTCGATTAGAACAAAAATAAACTAGTCAAATTATAAAAAACTAATAATTTGCAATAGCAATAATTACAATCTTTCACAAGTTTGTTATAGCCGCCACATAAATACGTTCGTTTTTGCCGATTTTTACGCCTATAAACGATAAGCATTCTTGATAAATTTAAAGTCATATTAATTCATACTAAATCATCTTTCAAACGGCTTACTTCTTTATTTTATCTCATAAATGCTTTATAAGAATAAATAGTTAAAGTCAAAATGTTTACAGTTGGCCGATTTATATGCAAACAGGTTTATAATATGTCCTACTACAGAAACAACGGAATGTTTATTGAGTGATTAACTATAATTGAGTGATTAATTATAATTGAGCGATTAATTACTTAGCATGTTGTAGTATTGTATGGCTACATTTTGTTTTAAGCTTGTTCCAATTGGGTTATTCACCCGCTTAAAGTTCATTGTATTTTGCCCACATTATTCACTTTATAGGCCCAACTAGATGTTATTTTAATTCGCGTTAATTAATTACAGATTTTGTATTCTGGTACAATTGCAGGTGACAGTCGATCTCAGGATCGAACCTGACACCTACAGGTTTGTTAGTTAACCCTTTCGCTGCGAATTTCTTTTTTGAATTGATGTGATTGTGCTCAATATTCTGAATATTATTACATTATTGCCCGTGCGGAATACTTTTATTATTTCTTTCATAACTTTGTATTATTTGTAATAATTTGCAAATATTGCCAAATTTTCAAAAACCAAAATCTATTCGAAGCTATTTTGTTGATTTGAGTGGATACACATTGCAAAATTCTTTTATTTCATGTCAAAATTGAACGGAAACGACAAAATAATTTGGAGGTCTAGTCTTGTCTGTCCTGTATGTCACAATTGGAAGAGAATGTCAAAACAATTGACAAATATTGCCAAATTTTTAAAAACAAAAATGTATATGAAGCAATTTTTTTTATAGATATGAATGGACAAACCTTGCAAAATTATTTTGTTTTATGAAAAAATTTGAATGACATCAAAATAATTTGCAAATATTACCAAATTTTCAAAAATAAAAATCTTTGTTCGAATCAAATTTTGTTTTTTTGTTGATTTAAGTGGACATACTTTGCGAAATTCTTTTGTTTAATTTCAAAATTGGACGAAAACGTCAAAATAATTTGCAAATATAGCCAAAGTTTCAAAAACCAAAATCTTTGTTCGAATTAAATTTGGTTTTTTTTTTTATTTGACTGGACAAACTTTGCATAATTCTTTTGTTTTATGTCAATATTGTATGAAAACGACAAAATAATTTGCAAGTCGTCTTGACTGTCTTTTATATCAAACTTGGAAGATAATGTAAAATGTAAAGCAAATTTTGTTTTTTTCTTGATTTGAATGGTCACAAATCTTGGAAGAATTAAGACATCAAAATGATATAAGAATGATATATATATATATATATATATATATATATATATATATATATATATATATATATATATATATCAAAATAATATAAGACATCAAAATAATTTGTAAATATTACCAAATTTAAAAAAACCAAAATGTATGTTCAAATTAAATTTTGTTTTTTCTTTTATTTAAGTGGTCATACTTTGCGAAATTCTTTTGTTTTATTTCAAAATTGGACGAAAACGTCAAAATAATTTGCAACTATTGCCAAAGTTTCAAAAACCAAAATCTTTGTTCGAATGAAATTTTGTTTTTTGTTGATTTGAGTGGACAAACTTTGCAAAATTCTTTTGTTTAATTTCAAAATTGAACGAAAACGACAAAATTATTTGAAAATCTGTCTTTTATGTCAAAATTTTAAGATAATGTCAAAATAATTAAAAAAAAAAAAAGATAATGTCAAAAGTTTTGCGAAATTTTGAAAAACCAAAATCTATTTGAAGCAAATTTTGTTTTTTTGTTGATTTAAATGGACAAATCTTACAAAATTATTTTATTTTATGTAAAAATTGGAATAAAACGTCAAAATAATTTACAAATATTACCAAATTTTCAAAAACCAAAATATTTGTTCAAATCAAATTTTGTTTTTTTTTTGTTGATTTTAGTGGAAATACTTTGCAAAATTCTTTTGTTTTATGTCAAAATTGGACGAAAACTTCAAAATAATTTGCAAATATTGCCAAATTTTCAAAAACCAAAATCTTTGTTCGAATAAAATTTTGTTTTTTTTTGTTGATTTGAGTGGGCAAATTTATCGAAATTCTTTTGTTTTATTTCAAAATTAGACGAAAACGTCAAAATAATTAGCAAGTATTAACAAATTTTCAGAAACCAAAATTTATTCAAAGCAAATTTTGTTGATTTGAGTGGAAAGATTTTGCAAAATTCTTTTGTTTTTTTGTCAAAACTGGACGGAAAGGACAAAATAATTTGCAAGCCTAGTCTTGTCTGTCTGTTCTTGCCTGTGTAGTCTCGTCCGTCTAGTCTTGTCTGTCTGGTCTTATCTGTCTAGTATTGTTTGTCTAGCCTTGTCTGTTTAGTCTTGTCTGTCTAGTCTTGTCTGTCTAGTCTTGTCTTTCCTAGTCTTGTATGTCCTAGTCTTGTCTGTCCTATTCTTGTAAGGCTTAGGTCTTTCTGTCCTAGTCCGGTATGTGCTAGTCTTGTTTGTCCTAGTCTTGTATATCTCAGTCCAGTCCTGTCTCTCCCAGTCTTGTCTGTTCTAGTCTTCTATATCTCAGTATGTTCGTCCATTGTATGTCCGTCTAGTCTTGTCTGTCCAGTCTTGTCTATCTAGTCTTGTCCGGCTAGTCTTGTCTGTCTAAACTTGTCTATCTAGTCTTGTCTGTGTAGTCTTGCCTGTCTAGTCTTCTCTGTCTAGTCTTCTCTGTCTAGTGTTTTCTGTCTAGTCTTGTCTGTCTGTCTAGTCTTGTCTGTCTCTCCTCAGTCGTGTAGTTGACAACATACCCGCCTTTCAATGCGGGTGACCCGGGTTCGAATCCTGGTCGGGGAGACAACAGCTAAGGCGGTTTACACTCACCGTTGGGGCTACCCACCCTGAATGAATGCAAAATATGCGATACCAGGGTGGCGCAAATCAAAAAGCCAAGGTGGAATGGGATGGATGTTTAGTGAGAGCTTCTTTTTTTTAAGTCTTGTCTGTCTAGTCTTGTCCGTCTAAACCTGTCTATCTAGTCTTTTTTGTCTAGTCTTGTCTGTCTAGTATCGCCTGTATAGTCTCTCTAGGTCTGTCTTGTCTGAAACAAATTCAAGATGAAACAACTTCATGTTGCGACAAATTCAAATTGCGACTTCGTATTGCGACAACTTCATGTTGAACCGACTTCATCGAAACAATCTATGTAGTTACGAAACAACTACGAGAAGAGATTTTTTCACCTCTAATCCATATTTCATCTTCAAATTAACGTTGCAACAACTTCATATTGAACTTGAATTAGACTAGTAACTTATAATAATTAAGTGGACCATGGAAAGCACAATCTAATCCATCTACTCCACACATCTACGTCCTTTTCATAATTTAATCTTTTTTATGCGCATATGTCAATTTCCGCCATGTTTTGTGGTATTTTTTTTGCCGTATAAACAGTGAAAATAACAAAATTTCAGAAAATTTCATATTCCCGCCTTTTAAACAAGGCGGACGCGCATGCGCTTAACTAACCGTAAAAAGGTCTATTCAATTAGCATTGTAGCAAATTCATTAAATTAAGTACATTTTAATATAGTAGACTACATAGACAAGACAAGAAACATAGACATATAAAAAGGAAGTATATGGCCATCCGCATAGTTTACAATTATATATTGGGAGTTTTTGAAATAGTCATCTTTCCAACGATAAGACCTTAGTCCTGAATCTTTCACCTAGGGTAACGCAACGCTCTAATAAGAGTGTATATATTTATTAATCTCTTTGTTATGTGTAAAAAGCCACAATGAATTCATGATGTCGGTAGACTACTATAGCTGTCCATATTATCTGGCCGCCAAATCAATTTAACTACTACAACAGTCCATAGCACCTGGGCGTCAAATCAATTGAACTGCTATAGTAGTCCATAGCAGCGAAAGGGTTAATGCTCTAACTTTGTAGACTACGAGGCTACATAAGCGAAGCTACATTATGTAGCCATAAGTCGGCTCGTAGCCGACTTTTGGCTACATAATAAGAGATCCTTTTAACGTATTGTAGTCCGTTAATGTACTAATACGTTTCTTTTATTTGAAATATGATAGCTGACGACGTAGAAGTACGACAATTTATAATCAAGGTATAGAAGCCATTGGCGTAACTGTACGTAATTTTTTTGATACCTTTCCCCAAAGAAATCCGACTGAAGAACTTTTGGCGGTTTTCCGCATCGTTCGTGATTGTTTTGATAGTTGTCTAGTCATCTAAGCATATTAGATGGGAATCTAACGGTGGAAGCTGAGTTTTTTTTATAGACCTTTATTTTAGCATTACAAATTTTGTTTCAAAAGTCACATATGCCAACATGTGAGTGTTCTTAGCTATTCAAGGTCAAAGGTCGCAAAAATCAGTTTTTGGAAAATATCGTATTTGCATTTATTGTGAAAGTTGTAGAGAATAAAATTCTCTACTAATTCAATCTAAAATCTTTTTTTATACGTCGAACTATTTTTGAGATAGAAGGCGCAGATTGTGTAGCTCTCAGCCATACGTATCTTAGCGCAAGGCAAATCCTGAATGAGATTGACCTTCTTTTTTTGACTAATATGACTGTACTATGGAACGTAATTGGAAAATCGAATTGATTTCCTGGGGTTTTGTGAATTTTTTTATTGGAAAATCTTTGGAAAACCATTTGGTTTTGTTGAAAATATTGAGTTTCTCCTCGATTTTTCGGGAAACTGTTACTGGTGCTTCGGACTAAACCATAGGGAACTGAAGATGTTTGAAGATTTTCCTCGATTTTCTGAAGAAACCGAAGACGAAGTCATTGGAATTTAAATTTTCTCTTGATTTTGGACCAGATAAGGGGATTTTACTAAATTTTCAGAAATACTGTTATATGGAATATGAACCAAACCTTGAGAAACTGAATAAGATGTTGGAAGATTGTTGGAATTTCCCCAAGATTTCCGATAAAAGTGATACTTGGATTTTGGACCACTTTTGAAATTATCCACATTGGATCCTATGGAAAATTCTTGTTGATTTTTGGAAAAACTACATATAGCATTTTGTATCGAGCCTTGCAGAACTAAAGAATTTTTTGAAAACTTTTGCATTGCGCTAAACCAAAACGGATTTTAGATATGAATCCTGACCCGAGGAAAATTTCCAAAAAAATCCTTGGAAAGACGCAAGACAGACCCTCCCGGGTTCAAACTAATTACCGGTACAATCCTAAAAAAAAAACGCAACCCTGGTTAAGCTCACTAATCTATTCAATGTAGCAATTCTTCTAAAGCATATACCAACCCCATGGAAGGTCTCGGAAGTAATTGTGCTACCAAAAACCTGGCAAAAATCACAATGATGTGGAGTCGTATCGGCCAATCGCACTAATGCCGATCTTTGAGAAACTGATTGTGAAACGTCTCAAGCTTATAACAAACAAATATGAACTGGTGCCGGCCCATCGGTTTATATTTCGAACCAACCACTCAACAATTTACCAAGTTTACAGAATTACCGACGTCATCGAAAAATCGCTATTAAACAAAAACGATTACTGTACTGTATTCATTGACGTCGCACAAGCGTTTGGTCGGGTACGGCATAAAGGCCTACTGCACAAACTTAAATCCATCCTGCCTGACCCGTACTACAAACTACTAAAATCAAATCTCTCCGATAGAAAATTTTGTATTAAATATGACGACGCGTTCTGCGGAACATCAGTGCTGGTTTCCCTCAAGGAAGTGTACTGGGCCCGGCGCTATACCTACTTTATACTAACGCTACACCTAATACTGATAGCACCATAACTGCCACCTTCGCGGATGACACTACACTGGAAAAACTCTAGAGCAATCATTAAAAATACTGCAACTAGCAGTAAATAATGTGACCATCTGTACTCTTAAATGGCGAATCAAAATTAACGAGGCAAAGTGTACATATCTTAACTTTACCAATAAAAGATTGAAAATAGACCCCTCATAAATAATGGCATGCCAACATAACAAAATAGCTAGGCATGACGCTTGACGAAAAACTTCAATAGAAGGAGCACATCAGGGAAAAATAAGAGGAACTTTAATTGAAATCACGAAAAATCTGCAAATTTGCAGATTTTTCACCTTTGTCATTGCTGGGCATATATAGTGTTAATTGTGGGGGTGGATGGATCTGAGTAGGACAATGCATAGTTTATCCTAGTTTTTTTTCCAACCCTACATTGCAAATGGAATCCGCCTAAGATCTCTACAGAGCACAAAGCTTCGCGTAGCACTTTTAGCTACACAAAATTATTTTCGTTCTTTATGAGATCAACATTCTGTTAATATGCACCGTACTGAGCGTAAATTGCATTAAAGTGGTAGCTTTCAATAAATACAAGTAGGTAGGTTCTTAAAAAATTGTTTAAAAAAGTTTACAGTAACAATAATTAATCAAGATACTTCCATTTGAATTACTTTTTATAAAATATATACAAATATAATAATTTATCATTCTATTCATGTTGCGTTAGGCAAATCAATCAATCAATCAAAAATTTGAATATTGGTGTGAAACCAAACTAATTATGGATACAATCATAGCAACTTATTAAAGCGGAATATAGCTTGAATATATAAATATATTCAACTTTTCGGTAGCTCTATAATATAATATTATTAATATTATAATATAATATTATTAAGTCATTTAAGACTACAAAACAAATCTCATGTTGAAACGTAACAGATATTTGTCTGCTATTTACTAGCTCCCAGTGCACTTTCGTAGCAATAAACAGGAACTAGATAAATAACATTGTTTTTAATAACAAATCTTTCTCTTTAACTCAAGTTTTTCAATATAATATTTGTTTTGTAGTCTAAAAAAGACTTAATAATATTATAGAGCTACAGAAAGGTTGAATATATTTATATATTCAAGCTATATTCCGCTTTTTTAGAATCATAAATTTATTTAATTAAAATAACCATTTGTAAAAATATGTCAACAAAAAATAACCAATTACTAATATGTAAAATTATATATTATTCGTCTTCATCAATTTCTTCAGATGAATCTTCGATTGAGTAGTCATGATCATGATTTACACTGTCTCTTCGAGTAATATTGGAGGGTATTAATAGCACTTCAGAATATAAGCTAGCACTTCAGAAGAGAATTTGGAAGCCTTTTTTCGCGGGATATCTCTTAAGCTGGTTATTACAAGGTCAGATGTTATCAATAACGTATTAAGAAAATCTCTATTCGTGGCAATACGTGACTGCTTGCGAGTAGTTGTGTTCACAAAACCTTTAAGAGTCCTTGCTTCGGACTTCTTTAGCTTCCTCGGAAAGCTCACGGATAGGCAACAAAGCAGATGCAATAACTTCTGAACTGTGAACAAGGATTTTGTGAACAGTAGTAGGCTTGTAATACTTCGGATAGAGATTTTTGTACAGTTTATTTGTTTCTGCTGCAATTTTTATATCAAATCCTGAAGATAATATCAAATCGCGAAGTATAATTTCAATTTTTGTTATCTTATATCTATATCCATCTTATCTATATCCAATCCTGTAACATAAGTACATAGTTTTGGTTTTTAAAAAAACTTTAGAGCGGTATTTCCATCATTTGTATTGCCACGCCCTGGTTTTGGCTCATCTACAATTAACCCTATTTCGGTTTTAAAACAGATCTAATTTCGTCAGAACGTTGCTAGCTTTTTCAGATTCCGCTCTTAACTGCCATTTCTTAATGTCAAGACGATAGCTAATATGAAGCAACCATTCAAAACATCGAATCCAGCTATGCAATGTAAATATATCAAAACCAGGATTGCCTTTGTAGGCTACAAACTCCCTTAATTCGTCATTCATTACATTAGGGGTTATCCCACAAATGAAGCACTTCCGTGATGAAGAAGTTTTAGTCAACGCATTACAGACTTTACTATCAATCACAGTCACAAGCATTCCATGCATAACCGAAACCTCACCTTCTTTTGCCTGGCATATAGTCGGCAATAAATTATTTATCTCTTCCAAAACCTGGTTACTTTCTTCCACAGTAAAGGTTTTAGTTTGTAAAAGATAAACTATTTGGATTCTGCCACACTATATTACCACTTTCATCCTTAAATTGAAGGGGAACGCTCGAGAAACAAACAAGTTTCATTAGTGTCCTCAATGTTCCTAAATTTTTGTTTGTACGTGATCTGTTAGAAAAGTATCCGACCTTTAGCCAGTAAAAAAAACTGGCATACCTGGAGCGTTGGAAACCTAATCACCCTCATAGTAGTCTTCTTGGGACTCCACACACTTCTCCCAGCGGTGCCGCCATTGTTGGAAGCATTCCGAAAAAGCCTCTTTCGGAATCGACTTTAGCTCGGCAGCCATAATGCCCTCCCTTGTCTGAAATCGCGTTTCTTTCAATGGCCTCTTGACTTTGGGGAATAGCCAGAAGTCGCAGGGGGCCAGGAGAGTAAGAAGCCTGTCGAACCAGAGGAGTCTGGTATTTCGCCAAAAAATTATGAACCAAGTGCGAAGAATGTGCTGGAGCATTGTCGTGATGAAGTCGTCAATTTCCTGATGACCACAACTTCAGTCGAAATTCCTTGGATAGTCACACGACGGTCCCGCATCACCACAGCGTACACTTTGGCAATGACTTGGTCATTTCGGCATGTTGATGGCGAATCAGAGCGTGGCTCGCTTTCCACCGATGTGCGACCGTCTTTAAACCGATTGTACCACTCCTTGATCTGTGTGATGCCCATAGCATCGTCACGGAAAGCCGTCTAAATCTTCCGAATGGTTTCCACCTGGTTGTAGCCCAGTTTCTGGCGAAATTTGATGCAGTAGCGCTGCTCCAGTCGTTGCGTCATTTTACTTGCATTGAAAAACCGAACAGAGCACTACACACTACGTCACTCTAACACTGCTCGACAGCAACTGACGCTATCTACAGGCGGGAAAAAAATCGCGCATGCGTTTCGAAGGTTCAAGGTCGGCTCATGCAAGCCCGCTTGATTCAAATCCATAAGGTTTTCAAAATAAAAAATAAGGTCATATACTTTTCTAACAGACCACGTATGTGTTGTGACCGGAACTTCCATCACATCCCCACTTACTCATAAGAATGAATTACGAGCAAGGATGCAGACAGTTGACAGCCTCTTGCTGTGTCATTTACAGAAGTTATGCAATTTTATCTAAAACTACTTGAACTTACTTTTTGATATCGACTCGCGTTTCAGTCACAACAATCTGATCTTCTCGTAGATAACAAACAAGTTTAGCTTTTCTAAGACTACGCGCTGACGGAAATACCTTATGCCAAAATTATTTATGCCTTAATGCTTCACTTCCTAGACTGCTTGTAGGCATGACTTGTTTACTTTACAATTACTTTCATTCACTTTTAACATATTAAGCTGTAGTTTCGTTACTGGTCATAGCTTGACTCATTTGATGTACAACTGTTTTTCTTCCTTACACTGTATCGGATCGTTCGGCACAATTCTTATTCTTTTTGTGATGTCTCTACTACCTAACAATTGCGTTGATGCCTGAGCAGCGTAGATTAGCTCACTAGAACTTCTGCTCTGGTTAAGATCATCCGTCTTCGTTTAGTTTTAAGGCTTGAGTCTGAAATTCATAGACCTCTTTCATAGACCTCCGAAATTCATAGACCTGCCAGGTCCTTTTAAGCGTTCTTAAGAAATAGTTGGCAACAAGTTCTCAGCAGACATTTTAAAAGATATATTTGAACCCGTAAGCCACTCCGAGTTCTCCTGTAGATATCTATCGCTCTTTGTTCCTTCTACAGCTCGTCAACTTTTTTGCAATTTTGGACGAGAATCCCGAAGTGATGACCGAATGATCCCGAAGTGATAAGTTTCTTAAATAAACTTAATTAGCAGCTCTGACATCCTGTCTTAAACTAATAAATCGAAACAAATTTTCATTTTTTGTTTTCTTGTCATGTTTAATCCATTCTTTAAAGAATCAATTTTCGGAGTGGCGAATACTATATCTGGAGAAAAAATTTAAATAATTAGTTGAGCAAATATTTCGCAACCATATTTCATATCCTAATAAAGTAGATAATTGCAAGTATATTATACCTTAATTTTAGTGGGGGGACATGAGGGAATTTTTTTTATATTTACAATATTTATAAAAACTAATAACTATTAAGTAACTAGTTATTTACTGTAACTAAACTAATTATAGATACAATCATACCAACTTACACTGTATAGGATCGTCCGGCATAATTGTTATTCCTTTTGTCATGTCTCTACTACCTTACAATCGCGTTGAGACCTTAGCAGCGTAGATTAGCCCACTAGACCTTCTGCTCTTGATAAGATCATCAACCCGTCTTCGTTTTGTTTCAAGGCTTGATTCCGAAAACACTGTCATAGGCGCCCTGGGAAGCGTTCATCACATATTTGAACTCATTAGCCACACCCATCAGCTATGTACCGCTTTAATAAGTTGGTAGTTCTTATAGACTAACGATCTGTCTTGCTATAACAAATAAATTATGCAGTATTATAATGAACTGCTCCCACTGGAACCCTCAGTTGTTTCGCGGGTCTGTTCTACACAGCTCATGTGGTTCTGTCCGTTTAAGTCGTCTGATGTCATTCTGTACGTTTAGGAGCATGGATACTTCCACGTTGATGTGGTGCTCATGTCGTGTTTCGTGCGACATTGCATATCTTGTAATGATGGTATCGACTGTTTCTACACTGAGTTTACGGTGGAAGTCGCTGTTTTGATAGCTTTGAATTATGTAAATATTTTGTTTTTTAGTACATCACCATAACTGGATACCATATATTCTATTGGGGCGCAACACCTGTTTGTATAGGATTAGCTTGTTGTGAATTGTTAGTTGGGAGCGATGTCCTAGGAGCCAATACTTTTTCGTGATTTCAATTAAAGTTCCTCTTATTTTTTCTTGAGGTGCTCCTTCTATCGGAGTTGTGCGTCAAGCGTCATGCCCAGGTATTTTGCTATATTAGCAGGCTGGATAGTTATGCCAATAATAATAAGCGGTCTGTTTTCAATCTTTTTATTGGTAAAGTTAAGGTAGGCTTTGTTAAGTTTGATTCACCATTTACGAGTCCAGGTGGTCACATTATTTACTGCTAGTTGCAGTACTTCTAATGATTGTTCTAGAGTTTTTCCGGTTGCCATCAGTGCCGTGTCATCCGCGAAGATGACAGTTATATTGCTATCAGCATTAGGTTATCAGCATTAGGTTAGTCTAGCATTAGTATGAAGTAGGTATAGCACCGAGCCCAGTACACTTCCCTGAGGAACACGTGCACTGATGTTCCGCAGAACGCTTGCTCTTATTTAATTCGACAATTTCTTTCGGAGAGATTTGATTTTAGTATTTTGTAGTACAGTTCAGGCAGGATGGATATACGTTTGTGCATTAGGCCTTCATGTCATATTTCTTGACGTTGCACAAGCGATTGGTCGGGAAACGCTTGTGCGACGTCAAGCAACACAGCAGAGCAAACGTTCTTGTTTTCTAGCGATTTTTCGATGACGTTGGTAATTCTGTAAACTTGGTAAATTGTTGAGTGGTTGGTTCGAAATATAAACCGATGGGCAGGCACCAGTTCATATTTTTTTGTTATGAGCTTGACACGTTTCACAATCAGCTTCTCAAAGAGTTTGGATCGGCATTAATGCGATTGGCCGATACGACATCATTGTGATTTAACAGGTTTTGGTAGCACAAGTACTTCCGAGACCTTCCATGCGGTTGGTATATGCTTTAGAAGAATTACGACATCGAATAGATTAGTGAGCTTGACCAGGGCTTATCTCCGTAATTTTTTTAAAGATTGTACCGGTAATTAGGTTGAATCCGCGTGCTTTCTTTGGATTTAGATTTGTGCGAATTTCTTTAGCTACCTCTTTGGGTATTACTAGCGGGATTCTATCTTCGTAGTTGTTTGTTGGAAGTTCATCCAATCCCGGGCTGGGGAGGAATCTGCTCTCCAAATGATTTGCAAAAAGTCTGCTTTATTACTGCTGTTACGATCCCACTTGACGTTTGGTTGCGTGTCCTAGGTATGTTAGTGATCCGTCCTTCCGTTCGTACTTAGTTGCCTTACATAAAGATGTGGTATTGTCATCGGTTAGTCCCGAGAGGAAGTTTTTGATAGAGCTATTTTTTTTTGTGGGGTTCCTACGGCTCTGCCGCTTCCTATGGCCAGCGATCTCTGTCCGCAGTTGCTTTGTCTTCCATTATCTTCCGGATGTTATCTTCCCATGTCGTTTCTGGTCTTCCTCTTCTTCTTCTATGATGGGGTATATAATCTAATAAATTTTTTGGTAATCTTTCTTCCCCCATTCTTTTCACATGTCCGTACCATAGTAGCTGTCTAGTCTCAATCCTGTCTATAGTGGTATATACACTGGCTGTTCATCTTTGTATTTCTTCATTTCTAACCCGCTCTATTCTGGATATTCCGCATGCTCTCCGCAGATAATCCAATTCTGTTAATTCAATTTTCCTTTTATCTTTCTGGGTCAGTTACCAAGTTTCTGCCCCATAAGTCATGATAGGTTCCACAATTGCGTTATATATTGTCTTCTTTGTTTTAAAAAATATGTCTCTTTGGCCATAATAAAGGATTCAGTATGCGGACTACTCTTCTGCCTTGCTGAGTTTTGTTTTCTATATCTCTCTTAGAATTCCCTTTTTCTGTTATTATGGAACACAAATATTTATATTCTTTGGTTCTCTTTAGGCTTCTTATTTCGAGGTTCTCTTCTTATAACTAATTTCCTATTAAGAGGTATTCTGTCTTTGTCAAGTTCATGTTTAAACCCCATCTTTCATATTCTTTTCTCAGCTTTCTGAACATGTAGTCTAGGTCTTCTTCCTCATTTACTATTATGATTTGGTCATCTGAAAAGAATAAGGTTGTTAGGAATCTACGGTTATTTAAATCAAGTCCCATTCCCGACACTTGTCTTTTCCATTTTTCCAAAGCGGTTTCCAGAGTTATTTTTATGTATTTTAATCTCTCTTGTCAATTGTTACGTTATTCTATTTAGGTTGGTTTTGTCTTGTGGTGCTTGTATTTGATGCCAGCGTCTTCCAAGTCTGCGTTTCAAGGTGATTAAGGTTTTTGCTTCATGGTAGGCGTGCGTTTCCAAGCTGCGTCTTGAATAGTCTCGATGAATTGATGCTCTTCATTCTTTAATTGTTCGATTGTTTTGAGTGGTACATACAAGTTATGGTTCTTTCCAAACGATGGTTGGAGTAGTCCCAGTCGGTGTGGTTGGTCCCAAGCAGTGGGTTGTGATTAGCATCTTTAATGATGTTACAGATTGTTAGCACGATTAGAGAGTGATCTGAGTTGAGGTCAAAACATTCGTCAGCCTTAATATAATTTGCTGCGACATCTTTTATTATGAAGAATAATAAGTTGCCTTTAAGGTAGACTTAAAAGCAAAGCGGCTCTGGTGTCACTAACGCTGCGATACTGACGCTGCGACATAGCGATAGTATTATGCACTATGGAAACGTATGAGGCTCCATTCGAGCGCAGCGACACTGATGCGCTCAGCGTCAGTGCGTCAGTGTCGCTCCGCGAATTGCGCCTCATACGTTTCCATATTGCATAATACTATCGGTATGTAGCCGCGTCAGTAACGCTGTGTTATTGACGCCAGAGCCGCTTTGCTCGGAAGTCTACCTTAAGAGTGACGAAAAAAATGTCGAAAAAGAATTTTATTGATTTCGAAGGGCTGACACGGTGTTTAAAATTTCTTTTTTTGTCACGGTCATGGTTTATGCATCCTCAAGGTCATCAATGGTTTTTCAAATGGGAACATATTTTTATATCAAGACATTGTAGCCACTATTCAGACAAATCCGACCCATGATATCATAACCTTGAAATGATTTGACAAGTGTATCGAAAATGGTATTGCACAGTCAATTAGAGAAAGTGGATATTTTTCTGATTCACGGTAAGACCGGTAGGAACTCTGTGCGAGCGCAGTAACTTTATGCAAAGCTTTATCCCGACAGTAATCATCTTTCCATCGATGTTTCGATCGAATTATTCATTAATTTCGTAAAAGGGGCAGTGTTAATCCACGCAAAAGGAAACGTCAAAGGTCATGATATTATGGATCGCGGGAATCGTGTGAATAATGACAATTTCTTGATAAAAAACATGTTCCCATTTGAAAAATCAATGATGACCTTGAGGACGCATAAACTATGACCTTGACAACAAAGTATTTTTAACCACTGTGTCAGCCCTTCAAAATCAATAAAATAAACCTTTTAACATTTTTTCCGTCACTCCAAAGGTAACGAAGATATTTGGGGTCGTCACGTTAAATGGCCCACCCTGTATATATACATATATATATATATATATATATATATATATATATATATATATATATATATATATATATATATATATATATATGTATATATATATATATATATATATATATATATATATATATATATATATTGATAATACATATAGGGGCAATAGCCCTCTCTTTAAGAATAATAGACTAGGCTACTAGATAAGCTATAACTACGAGAAGTTTATATTGCGGTAATAAATATTCAGAAATTTTAAGAGGATTCCGGCACGTGGATACTCCTGCACTTATTCTGGTTCTGCTCGTCCACATCGGATAACATTAATATAAAAATTCCTGTCCTCTTCATAACTCTTCGGGTACGGACATACCTCGGAACAAATTAAACCAGTTCATCCAGCCAATGGACTCCCGGAAAATTTCAAGGCCACCGCGGCGAATCCATTATTAAATACTCACGGAAAATTCTCCTTTTTTACTGAATGAAAAATGAGATCGTGAAAATACTCGGAATAGTTAATCTACTTGCAAATATTGTATAAATTGTCAAAAACAATATAAACCTGCTTATCTGGTGTAGTTATAGTTATCAGATTCTAATAATACCTAATATGAATAATAGCATATATCCGGTCAGATTCTGTTAGAGAAACGTTGAAAGTTAATTGAAAAGACGCCGTTAACAATTTTCTATTTTCGCTGATATTAAAAATAAGTAAATAAAATAATAGTGGTTCTAGTGGAGACTAGTATTTCTATTAATTCATTTTTAATATTTTCATTAAATTACCGGAAAAAAATGAACTAACGGGGTCTTTTCAATTAACTAACGTTTCTACTACAAAATCGGCCCGATCGTCGGATTAGTGTGTTAATCTGCTAAATCCATTTTTTACGTTTTACCTATCATTAAAAAAAAACATAATATAGAAAAGCAGGCACTGTAAATTAAACTTTAAAATGATAAAAACGCGTGATGAGCAAAAGATTAACATGGCTTTAAAAGATCTCGGCTTAAAATCCATATTAGCCGCTACTTTGTACGGAGTTATCAATGCTCGCGAGTGTCTTGTAAAATTTGACATTAGTTAATAATTACTTAGATTCATGTGTGGTGATAAAGAATCGAAAAGCGTGCAATCTTTGTTTTACTATTTGAAAAAAGATCAGCCAATCTTAGAATGATGAAAGTGTTCTTAACAAAGATGTTCTTAATTGGAAAAATAAACAAGAACCTATTTCTAAAAGGAACAACAAGGATTCTGAATCGCTTGACACTAAAAACTCTACTTATAAGATTTTTGATTTAGAACGTTAAGAACTTATTTTTTTATATACCTGGATTTCTGTCGCTGCCTCTCCGTCCTCAGATTCCATATTCTCCTATCAAGAGATTGTTCCTCGGTTAGATTTCTTGTTTCTATCGCATCATCTATTCCATCCCTCCAGCTTCTTCTTGGTCTTCCTCTCTTTCTCCTCTTCGACGGTATCCATTCCAAAACTTTCTTAGGCCATCTATTCTCATCCATTCTTTTAGTGTGACCGAATCAAGTCAGTTGTTTTTTCTCAACATCGTCTGAAATATTCTTTTCCCTGTCTATTTCGGATCTTCTCGTTTCTCACTGTATCCCTGCGTGCCACTCCACAGCTTTTTCTTAAGAAATCCATTTCAGTTGCAAGTAGTTTTCTCTTCAGTGTTTCTGTTATATCCCATACTTCTGCTCCCACACATTCTGCTCACACTTTGAGCAATATTTTCATATAGTCGCTTTTTTGTTGTTCTCCTTACATTCTTTTCCCAGAGGATTGAATTTAGGGCTCCTATGATTTTTCTACCTTTATTATTCCTTTCTGTTATCTCATCCCTGCTATTGCCCTCTTTGTTAAATACATCCCCTAGGTATTAGGAGTTTTGTACTCCTTTTATTAATTCGTTTTCTAAAAGAAGATTATTCCGGTTGTTTGTGCCTATTACCACGTATTCGCATTTATTTATGTTCATCGATAGACCGGCTACCAGCTTTTTCGTATCCCTCTTTCAGTTTTTTGACCATACATCCCAGATCGTCTTCATCCTCTGCTATCACAACCTGATCGTCAGCAAAGTATAAACTATAAAGTGTGTCATCTGCCACTTTAAGTCTGTCTAATCACTCTTTGTGCACACTTTCTTGTCCACCCTCCATAGGATCGCCCAAGGTAAATTTCTTATACTTCCCTATACTTCCCTATACTTCTTAGGGGATAGACAGCACCCCTGTCTGAGCTTCTTGGAGGTCTTAAAACTCTCTGTCAGTCCTGTTCCTAGCTTCACTCTCACATAATTGTCCCTATAGTAGTTTTTAGTGGTCTGTAGTAGAGTCGGTCTGAACTCTAGTTCCTCCAATCTTTCCCATAGTTGTGATATCAGGACGCTATCGTAAGCCTTTTCTAGATCAATAAGGGCTATATGTGTTTCTCTGCCTCTTTACACACGATTCCCTAAGGCTATTTTAAGGGTGAAAAGGTAATCGATTTTTGAGCGACCCGCTCGAAATCCAGCCTGTTCTTCAGGAAGTTTATCTTTAATATGGTCTTCTATAAGGGTCTTCAGTATACGAGAATATTTTCTGCCTATTGCAGGAATGACAGCGATTCCTCGGAAATTATGTGGGTCATTTCGTGATCCCTTTTTATATATAGCTGTTATATATGACGTTCTCTAGGCTTTTGGTATATCTGCACCATTTAGACACCGCTCATATAAATTCTTCAACATAACCTTTAGTTTTTTAAGGCCAAATCGTACAAATTCCGGGTGTATTCCTCCAGGTCCTGGGGATCCTCTAAGTTTAGTCGTTTTGGTTGCTTCCTTTACTAGGGACATTCAAGGTTTCCTCATCAATGTGGTTTGGATCATTTTCCTCTACATACTGTAGTCTTGTTTCTGTTAACAATTTTGAAAAGTGATCACCCATCCTTCATTGGAGATATTATTAATTATGAATCCAGTTCTTGATGAGGTTCTTAACGATTTGACGGTCTTGCCTGTTAACTCGAATGATGATCGAGTGATGATACGTCGTCAAGACCCGTCGGTTTTATGGAATGGTTTTCCTTAACCATCATAATCTATGGATCGTCCCCACAGTTTTATTGTTTAGATTCCTCTGAATCAAAATTTTCTGATTCCGTTTCACTTTCTTCATTTCTATTCGCCTTCCATTTATTGTACCTATCGATAAGATCAATCAATTGGGAATTCTTCTTAGACCTTATAAATGAACATTTGAGCATTTCTTTGGCTATGGGTCTGTTTTGTAGATCTTTGTTCAAACAAGCTTCGACGAAGTCTTAAAAATGTTTAGTAAAATCTCCATTCAGTTGATGTAACTAACCTAACCTAACTCGAAAGCCGTTATTCCCAAAATCCCAATATCTGCTTTTGAATCGTAAGCTGATTGTTTAATGACTTCTGGCGCCATCCAAAAAGGCGTTTTGACGAAGGTGTTCCTCTTGCAAGTCGTACTTTCACATCTCCCATTTCCCTAAATAGAACATTTTACACAGTTTACGTTAGCTGTGCAAATAGTCGAGACCTTTCAACATCTCACACAGAATGCACGCTATAAGCATTTCATCGAAATTTACAAAATCCAACGCCAAACCTCCACCTAAATATTATATTCATCATTATGATCAACATTTAGCAGCTTGTCTCGTCCACTGCTGGACATAAGCCTCTCTTAACCTAGACCATCTTGCTCAGTCTTGGGCATCCTGGATCCAGTTCGGGGAAATCCTTCTTAAATCGTCCGTCCATCGGGTCGTCCTCTGTTACTATGTGCTTCGTCTCTGGGGCACCATTCTAGTATTCTCTTCGTCCATCTGTTGTCTGACATTCTTTCGACGTGCCCAGCCCAGTTCTATTTTAGGTGTGTGCCTATTAATTGCATCCGTAACTTTAGTTCTTCTGCGTAGTTTTTCATTTCTGATTTTGTCTCGCAATGTTACTCCTATCATGGACCTCTCCATGGATAGTTGAGTTATTCTCATTTTATTAACAGTCATTCCAAGTCATATGTAAATACCGGAAGAACGCACTGGTCGAACACCTTTCTTTTGAGACACATTGGTATATCTGTTTTTAATACGTGTCTCAGCTTGCCAAAGGCAGCCCAAGTCAGTCCTATCCTTCTGTCTAATTCGCAGGTCTGATTATCTCTTTCCATTCGGATCTCATGTCCCAGGTATTTGTAAGATGTTACATATTGAATTTCCTTTCATTCTATCATTAGGTTGCAACTGGGAACTAAGTTTGTCATAAATTGGGTCTTGGCGATGTTGAATTTAAGCCTACTTTTTCGGAGGCTGCGGATAGTGCTGAGACCATTTCATTTGTCTCGTCTAGTCGGTCTGAGATTACGATATCGTCAGCAAAGTGTAGGTGGTTAAGCTTTTCTCCATTCACATGTACGTCTTTATTGTCTAATTTGATCTTTCTAAACAGATATTCTATCAGGGTTGTGAAAAGTTTTGGGGAAATTGTGTCACCTTGTCGGACTTGTCTTTCTATTTTGAACCGATCTGTTTCCGCATGTATTTTTACTTCTGCCGTTGCCTGCTCATACATATGTCGTAATATGGAAATGTAGTTTATACGACAGTTCGCGAGGGTCTTAAACAGTTGGTGGTTTATGGAATCAAATGCCTTTTCATAGTAAAAGGAATGTTAGTACTACAGGTACTATTGTTGTATTCTATCATACTATTGTTGTATTCTATCATTTTTTCTATTAGCGATTTTATCACCTGAAGATGGTCATTTGTTCCATATCCGGCTCGAAAATCTTCTTGCTCTCCTGGCTGATACAGGTCCAGTTTATTTTTAAGCCGTGCGATAATGATTTTGGTGAATAGTTTATATGGGTGTGTAAACAGACTTATCTATTATATATTACTTATACTATATTCTTGTGCATTATCACAATAATGGCATTGTTCCATATTTGTGGGGTTGTTCCTTCATCTAGGAATTTATTGAAGAGTTTGGGGTATTGCTTTGAGTAGTTCTCTTCCTCCCAGTTTGATGGCTTCTGCAACAACACCATCTTCACCAGGTGCTCTATTGTTCTTCATTACTGACAATGATTTTAGGACCTCTTCTTCAGTTATCTCTTGCATCTCTGCCGATCCTTGGTTCAGTATATGGGGTATATTTTCTAGTGGTTCTGCTTGACTCTAGTTTCTATATACTTTGGTGTAAAAGTCCTCCACAATCTTCAATAATTCCTCTCTGTTGTTCGTTATTTGTCTTCTCTCATTTTCTAGTTTAGTTATTTCAGCTTTTCCCCATGCTCTCATTCTCTTCTATAATTCTAGTCACCCATTTACTGTTGTAGCTTCTGATATCAGTCCTTGCAGCTTACGTCATATCCTTATTCAGCTGTCTCAGCTCATCTTTATGCTGTGGATGATTTCCCAGTAGTTTCCTTCTCTGTCTTATCAGATTTTTAGGATTTATAGAGAGTTTAACCTTATTTTCTATTTGTTTCAAGCAGTGTTTCTTTTGGGTGGTGTTGATTGACTCCACTATTATTTTATTTAAATAGCGACTAGCGACTTTCAGATTTTTCTTTATCGTCCTTTGGTATTCCTCAACATCGTCCACTCTTGTCTACTTCTTACCGTTTTTCGCATTCACAAGTTTACTTCGTTCTGTCCTCAGGATTAGTAGTATCTTCGCTCTCGCTATTCTATGGACATTCACCACTGATGGTTTATTTAGCACAGTTACATCCGTGACCATTTGCTCTTTATCTGTGATGATAAAGTCGATTTCGTTCTTTGTTCTGCTATCCGGATTGAACCATGTCCACTTTCGATATTCTGCCTTTTTGAAGATCGTATTCATAGCCATTAGTTGGTGGTGGAGAAGAAATTGAAGCAGTAGGTTTCCTCGTTCATTTCTTTCTCCTATGCTATGGCAACCCAGTGGTGTTTCTTCTTCATTTTGTTTTTTGCCCAACTTGGCATTAAAGCCCAGCTTCCCAGCTAATATTGTGATCTGATGATATATTGTGGTCTGTTAGAAAAATATCCTACCTTTAGCCGGTAAAAAAAACTAGCATACCTGGAGCATTGGAAACCTAATCACCCTCAAAGTAGTCTCGTTGGGACTCCACAAATTTCACCCAGCGATGCAGCCATTGTTGGAAGCATTCCGAAAAAGCCTCTTTCGGAATCGACTTTAGCTCGGCTGTCGTTGCAGCCATAATGTCCTTTCTTGTCTGAAATCGCGTTCCTTTCAATGGCCTCTAGACTCTGGCCTCTATTGACTTTGGGGAATAGCCAGAAGTCGCAGGGGGCCATATCAGCAGAATAAGGAGCCTGTCGAACTAGAGGAGTCTGTTTTTTTGCCAAAAAAATGTGAACCAAGTGCTAAGAATGTGCTGGAGCATTGTCGTGATGGAGTCGCCAATTTCCTGATGACCACAACTCCAGTCGAAATTTCTCGGATAGTCACACGATGGTCCCGCATCACCACAGCGTTCACTTTGGAAACGACATGGTCATTTCGGCATGTTGATGGCCGACCAGCGCGTGCCTCGCTTTCCACCGATGTGCGACCGTCTTTAAACCGGTTGTACCACTCCTTAATCTGTGTGATGCCCATAGCATCGTCACCGAAAGCCGTCTGAATCTTCCGAATGGTTTCCACCTGGTTGTCGCCCAGTTTCTCTCAAAATTTGGTGCAGTAGCACTGCTCCAGTCGTTCCGTCATTTTACTTGCATTGAAAAACCGACGAGAGCACTACACACTACGTCAGTCGAACACTGCTCGACAGCAACTGACGGTATCTACAGCGAAGGTTCAAGGTCGGCTCATGCAAGCGCTCTTGATTCAAATCCATCAGATTTTCAAAATAAAAAATAAGGTCGGATACTTTTCTAACTGACCACGTGTATCGTCATAAAAGTTTTTGATATCTTCGTCTGGTTGTACTGATTGATGTTTGTATCTCTTGAATTTTAATACTGTATCGTTGGTTTAATTTCAATATTACGTATCACACTCTGGAGCTTATACTGTTGATTTGTTTAATATTTTGCACATGTCGTTTATGGATTAGCAGTCCTACGCCTCCCACAGAACTATTTTCGTTCCATTGTGGTTCTCCTTTTTTTGCGAATTTCGCTTATTCCAAGTACATCCCAGAGTACTTCTTCCAGTTCCAATAGTTTTTCGTCGGTTGAAAGGGTTCTTGTATTGTATGTGGCAATATATAGCTTTCGTCTTCCTTGGCGGTCTGATCCAACCCGGTGATTCTTAGCACCCTCCAACCGTTATGTTTTCCGACCGCCGCCTTGGCCGGGGACAAAAGGTCTGCCGGGGACTGAGGCCCATCTATAATTTTTGCTTTCCATCATGGTTTGAGGTTTTTTTCTTCACCTATTACGCTGGCCAATGCGGGTTGATAGGGGGTCAAGTTAGAACGACATTTCCTTCAGTTCTAGGTTGAACGGTTATTCCGCCGTGACTAGGTTGTCAGAGCCTCTTTAGTTCTAGCAGGGTGCACCGGCTGAAATAGTGACCACTCGGGCAGGCGAGATTGACGCTTGGGTTGGCTATCTTGACCATATACATGGTCTTTATTAGAAAAGTATCCGACCTTTAGCCGGTAAAAAAAACTGCCATACCTGGAGCGTTGGAAACCTAATCACCCTCAAAGTAGTCTACTTGGGACTCCACACACTTCTCTCAGCGGTGCCGCCATTGTTGGAAGCATTCCGAAAAATGTCGTTGCAGCCAAAATGTCCTCTCTTGTCTGAAATCGCGTTCCTTTCAATCGCCTCTTGACTTTGGGGAATAGCCAGAAGTCGCAGTGGGTCATATCAGGAGAGTAAGGAGCCTGTCGAACCAGAGGAGTCTGGTTTTTCGCCAAAAAAATTGTGAACGAAGTGCGAAGAATGTGCTGGAGCATTGTCGTGATGGAGTCGCCAATTTCCTGATGACCGCAGTTCCAGTCGCTTGCGCAGCACCGCATCACATAGGCGACGGAGGATATCCCCTCATTTCACTTGTCGTCATTTTACTTGTATTGAAAACCCAACGAGAGCGCTACACACTGCGTCACTCAAACACTGCTCGGCAGCAACTGACGCTAGCCACAGGCGGGAAAACAATTCACGCATGCGCACGAAGGTTCAAAGTCGGCTCTTGCAAGCGCGCTTGATTCAAATCCATAAGGTTTTCAAAATAAAAAATAAGATCGGATACTTTTCTAACAGACTACGTATATGCCATCACCCCTTACACCCCAAATATTATATTATGAACAATAATTTCGTTCCTTTCAATTAGGATCCAAAGTATTTAGTAGCATAAGAGCTATTGCACAGCGAGAGCATCATGATCTCCTGCTGTATATCCTCCATTTCATCTTCTGTCTATTCCAAAACAATCATTTTTACGGCAACGACCTATGAAGGTATCTGTCGATACCTTTAAACACTTCTTCGAAAGACTCTTTGCCAAGCCTGTCCTGCTTTGTGAATATTCCTCAAGATCAACAATCGTGAGATTTTCCTATATAATCGTTGGATCACAACACTAAAATAAGAAAGATTACTTTAAGATTGTTGATACTGAATTAATTGTTAAGAATCCTCTTAAGTGTATATAACGCACGGCTACTTTTGAAATGTGAAAATTAAAAAAATTGTCTTGCAGCCATAAAATAGGTTCGTTATTGCTAAAGTAGATTATGCTAGCTCTTCTAATACAACTATTAAGTAAATGGAAATATTATGTTTATGTTAGATATGTGCGTGAAATATTCGCGTTTTTTTTCCTTCTTGCTTTCTGGAAAAATAAATTTGAATAAAGATGTAGTTAAGGCGGTCGTAATGCCGCCAGGATGCGAGAAATATTTGGCAGAAATATTTCAGTTCATAAAGAAACGGTGCTGTCGTTATCGCGGAGGACTTGTCCTGCCAGGACATATTTCGCATTAAATTTCGCGGTGATAAACTGCCGAAAAAATCGCGTTTATAAACTTCCAAATATTTGGGCAAATGAGAGAAAAGGATTTGTGTGAAACAAGAGAAAACGGATATATTGAAAACTTTATTTGTCTAAGCTTGTCTGGCCATTTATATCTGAGTAGAATTGTCTAGTTTGGTATGTCAAGACCAGATTTCCTGATTTTTTTTGAATGCCTAGTCTTTCCTATTTAGATCTGTTTAACTCACTATAGTCCATTTTTTTAACCCTTAACCACCTGCCATACGTCTCAGGTGAGAAAATTACTGCTACTTTGGGTCTGAGAGACGTATGTCAGGTGGCTAGGTGTTAAGAATGCAGTGACTAGATACCTGATTTACACTATGACAAATGTTTAATCTAGTTACAAAATTCAAATATAGTTACCTATATATACGTGGTCTGTTAGAAAAGTATCCGACCTTTAGCCGGTAAAAAAAAACTAGCATACCTGGAGCGTTGAAAACCAAAGCACCCTCAAAGTAATCTCCTTGGGACTGTACATACTTCTCCCAGCGGTGCCGCCATTGTTGGAAACATTCCGAAAAAGCCTCTTTCGGAATCGACTTTAGTTCGGCTATCGTTGCAGCCATAATGTCCTCTCTTTTCTGAAATCGCGTTCCTTTTAATGGCCTCTTGACTTTGGGGAATTGCCAGAAGTCGCAGGGGGCCATATCAAGAGAGTAAGGGGCCTGTCGAACCAGAGGAGGAGGGCCAAGTGCGAAGAATTTGCTGCACCATTGTCGTGATGGAGTCGCCAATTTCCTGATGACCACAACTCCAGTCGCTTGCGCCGCTCAGCATCACGTAGGTGACGTAGGACATCCCTCATTTCGTCACTCTTTACACTATTTACGTCACTCGAACACAGCTCGCAGCAACTGACGCTATCTACAGGCGTTAAAAAATTCACGCATGCGCACGAAGATTCAAGGTCGGCTCATGCAAGCGCGCTTGATTCAAATCCATCAGGTTTTCAAAATAAAAAATAAGGTCGGACACTTTTCTAACAGACCACGTATATCGATCCTGTGTATCGAGTCCAGTCTCTCTAATCTTGTTTATTTAGTCTTTTCCCTCTAGTCCTGTCTGTCTAACCTTATCTGCCCTTTATTGTCTGTCTAGTTTTGTCTGTCTAGTGTTGTTTGTGTCGCTTTGTCTCTCGTGTACTGTCTGTCTATTATTGTCTATCTAGTTTGTCTATCTGAATACGCAGAATGTTATGCATATTTGATAAATATTTCTGATAAAAAATGATGTAATGCGAATGTGGGAATTGCAAATGTCAATTAATAAAATTGCATTTTCCAGTGAATGCATAAACATAGCCTGAAGTAAATTAAGCCAGAAGAAATCTACGGCTTGATGTGTATGTGTGTGTTCGAACGGTACAGGGCGGGAACGCTGATAGAAACGCGTTCGCAAATTATTTGGCTAAAACGATCGCGAAATCGAGTTATAATATCAATTTTAATAATTAAATTTTCGTCGTCGACTTTGTTCCGCAATAACTCGCCAATTTGCCTGAATGTTCATTTGATGAGAATTATTTATCAAAAATGTTAACAGTTTTTTGTTATAGATGCAATTAACTGATATTTACAAAAAAGCAATGCTTTATATAAATGCTCACAAGTTTTAATTTATAATTCGCAATCGCAAAACGAGTTTTTTTTTAGCGATTTCAGTGTGTTATTAATTCGGTAGGCGCGTACCAATTAAAATTCGCGATTATTTGTACATGCCAATAAATAATCAACATCGAATTGACTTTTTTGGGGTAATGAAACAAGAAAAACTTGCTTCCTCTGTTATACAGGTTTTGTATAAAGGTTGTACGTACTCTAACTAATTCCGTCTTGTGTGGCTTGTCTGGTATCGCCCATTCAAGTTTTATAGGTCAAACTTGACTGACAAGCTAAAATAGGTAAGCCCGCAATTTATATGAGTAATTTTAGCAAAATATGAATTCGTTTATCAAACTGTCGGGATGCATAAATCTAATGGAATAAAAAACACACGCATTTCAAATTGGCATTAACAAATACGAGGTTTCCACATGATTTCCACAATATAATTAACAGCTAGCATAATCTGAATCCGTTCGTGCGTGTCGACGATATCACATTGTCTGGTCGGAAATTAATTGCTGCAATCATACCGCTGTTACATGCGGTGTACCACTTCAATCCTTCAACACGATGTCCACCTTTTTTCTGCAACCGTCACTGAATGAATCTGCGAAAACGTTTTGACTGAATATGATACCGTGGTCGTTATTAATTCGAAGTGATGAATGCCAGTTGAAATTATAAAATCAGGTTTGCTGGCACAAAAAGAGACAAGAAAAGAGATTGATAGATCAGGACAAGAAATATATGTATATATATTAGCCACAGGCAGTGGAGACTTTACAAATTTGCCGCCTATAGGCTAATTTATATTGCCGCCTAATATTTTTTTTAAATTATCAGATGCGAGCGCAACGATCAAGAATAGCGCAACTTTAGAGCACGCGGAGTGCTCTACATATACATCTACATCTGTATATTTTTTAAATTTTCAACTTATTTCACTTCACAAAAATTTGCCGCCTTCGAAAATTTGCCGCCGTAGGCTACAGCCTAGCTAGCCTATTTAGAAATACGCCACTGGCCACAGGACAAAAGTACTAGGCGGGATGGCCTATAGGGGAAAGTTTAAATACTCAAGCCTGGACAGCTCAGACAAGAAAGGTAATTATAGGGAGGTACAACTATTTAAGAAAGGCTAGAAAATCTAGATACAACCGGCAAAACCAGGCACACAAGTCTAAACACACAGAATTTCACAAACAAGAACGAGACTGGACAAAAACGACTAGACAGGCAAGACTAGACAAACAAGACTAGACAGAGAAGACTATACGGACAGGACTAGACAGACAAGACTAGGCAGAAAAGACAGACTGGACAGACATGACACCGCCTTTTCTATCAAATATTTATTTGTGAAATATTTATCGATTTTGTTGGCGAATTCTGTGTAAAGTCCTGTAACCCGAACACGTTTCGGTAATATCATAAAAGGAGCAGGTCGTGCTTGACCAATGGTAACTGACCGAGCTACAGACATCACATTGGCAAATAGCAGGTTTTGTGACTTGAGAATATCACGAGATAAAAAATGTATTAGAAAGCTCGAGGAGTGGAGAGACGAGATTATACAGGCAGATTACTCTGCACAGAATAGACTACGTACACAACACTAGACAGATAGGATTAGACAAGCAAGACAAGTCTGCCAAGAGTAGACAGAAAAGACAAATCTAGATAGATAAGGCTTATCAGTCATGGATTATCGGGTCATGTTTGTTTATTACTGTGTATCTAGTAATGTCTGTCAAATTTTGCCTTCACGGCCTTGTCTGTCTAGTTTTCTTTGTCTAGTCTTGTCACTCTTGTCTACATATTTTTTTATTCTTTTGTTATTTATATATATATATATATATATATATATATATATATATATATATATATATATATATATATATATATGGCAAGTTAATGTTATTATTATTATTCTTTTCTGTGTGATGTCTGCTTAATCTTCTGTAAATCGTTGGCCGTTTATTATATTTTTTCTTGTATCTTTGATAAATTTTCCAGCTTGTTTTTCATTAATAAATGATTTTCCTCTATACGTCTAAACATCCTTAATATATTTTAGCGAATATTTTATTCGCGACAGTTGCGGCGCTCGCTTAAGCGTATGAAATTTGAGACATCAATCAAAAAGTCGCATGGCAGCCGATAGGCCAAAGCAAAATAAGAGAGAGAGAGAGAAAAGGAAAACAGCGCTTTGCATAATGCGCGGTTAGAGCAAAAAATGAAAACTTTTCCGAAAAAGTTTCCCAAATAAATTTTCCTTTTGGCGTCGTGTTAATATATTTTCGTCTCTCTTGCATCGACACGACAAACTTTGCATTTTATATATTTATTGCCCAGAAAACACGAGAAACTTTTCTTATTTAAATTAAACAAAACGAAAAATTCTTCATTTTATATTCGTTTATCGGCGCTGAAATTCCGCGAGACCTGCTGTATATTTTATATTTATACGCAAATTTCGTAATTAATAATTTTCCTGATTTATTAACTGTCAGCCAACACAAACTTATATTTCGGTCGGTTTTATTTCCATTTTTTTTTTATGAAATATTGTAATTTATTATTAAATTAGTTCACGAAACTACGGTGCAACAGTTGCTCTGTGACACCACCAAGAAATATGAGCAAATTGTTAATTTATTTCGAATTATAATAGAACTGTTACAAAACAATTTCTAAAATATATTTAGTATACAAACAAGGTTAGACAGACAATACTAAATAGACGAGACTAGATAGACAAAACGCCACATATAAGACTATACATACAAGGCTATACATATCAATATACATTCTGGACAAACAGAATTTGACAAAGGAGATTATATTAAGTAGATTATGTTTTGTATTATTTAATTTATGCAATATTTATCTTCTGTGTCTTTTGTGTTAAATTTGAAATTTGTTCGACATTTGGGGCTGTCGCTCGGCTGCTTGCGATTAAATCTGCTTAAAAGTTGTAAAGTAGAATTAAATTTTGCAGGAATTTCTTCGCAGTTGACAAGTTCGTGGAAACTTTAAGCGGATTCGTTTTATAATCGGCGTCGGCCGCTTTAAATTCATAATAAACGCTTTTTTTTTTCTTGTGTTGTGTTGCGATACAGCGTCTCGCCAACTTTATTAAGCTTTTACGCGATATTTGATATCGCGCCGTCATCAATTTCAATACGTCTGGAGTCTCATTTTTGCGTGTTTTCTGTTACAGGAGCCCACGGACTGACTTGGCAAATATTGCAAATAAGGTAAGATTAAAAATGTATCCTCAATATAACAAATTTGCTTGGAAGGAAAAACTACATGAATGTAGATTAATTATTCTGTAATAATGTAAACTAATGGTTCATTAAATATAAAAACCTAATTAGATGACACAGTCTAATATCAATATAGATTAGTTTCAAAATATAGTCTAGCACCTTTTTTTTAACATAAGAGTAATAATACTAACTAACATATATTAATTAAAAACATGTCGAATTAATCGAAAATATTTCAACTGTTCTTAAAACTTGTTCAAGAAGAATAGACTAATGACTATACTTACTATTTGTTCTTGAAATATTAGTTCTCTATTTAAGTCTCGTCTTAATCTAGACTGATCTGTTAAGTCTTATCTGTCTAGTCTGGTTTGTCCAGTCTTATCTGTTTGATTTTGTCTGTCTAGTCTTGTCGGTCTAGTCTTGTATGTCTGTCCTCCTCGGTGGTGTAGTTGACAACATACCCGCCTTTCAATGCGGGAGACCCGGGTTCGATTCCTGGTCGGGGAGACAACAACTAGGGCGGTTTTTCAGTAAAACCGTCCGGGCTGCCCACCCTGAATGAATGCAGAATATGCGATACCAGGGTGGCGCATACTAAAGCCAAGGTGGAATAGGGGGTTTAGTGAGAGCTTCCCCCGAACCACTTTTAAAAGTCTTGTATGTCTAGTCTTTTCTATCATATCTTTTCTGTCAAATGTTTTCTGTCAAGTCTCGTGTGTCAATCCTTGTCTATACACTCAAGTCTATGTAAACTTGACAGTTTTATCTCGTCTGTTCATACATATCTAGTCAATCCAACTGTTTATTAAGTTATATCTAGTCCTGTATATCCAAACTTATATTTAGGTAATGGAAGCTATATAATTAATATTAAATTCTTTAATATGAGGGATTTAATATGAGTTACTTATTAATTAAGAATGGACTAATGACAATCTTACTATTTGTGAATAATAGTTGAAATAATAGTTGTCTAGTTGGGTCTCATCTATCTAGTAATGTCTATCAAGTCCTGACTGTTTAGTCTTGTCTGTGTAGTCTTGTCTGTTGTCTAGTCTTGTCTGTATAGTCTTGTCTACCTGGTCTTGTCTATCAAGTCTTGTTCCTATAGTCTAGTTTGTCTTTTCAATGCGGGAGACCCAGGTATGAATCCTGGTCGGGGATCAACAACTAAGGCGGTTTTCACTAACCATCCGGGCTGCCCACCCTAAATAATTGCAAAATATGCGATACCGGGGTGGCACATACTAAAAGCCAAGGTGGAATAGAGGTTTTAGTGAGAGTTTCCCCCGAACCACTTTAAATAAAAAGTCTAGTTCGTCTAGTCGTCTGTATATTTTATTGTTTATATCTAATAAATAAATACGCTGTCTAGTATTGTCTGTCTAGTCTTGTCGTTCAAGTCTCGTCTGTTGAGTATCATCTGTCTAGTCTTGTATGTCTAGTCTTGTCTGTCTAGTGTTGTCTGTCTAGTCTTGTCTATCCAGTCTTGTCTGTCTAGCCTTGTCTGTCTAGTCTTGTCTGTCTAGAGTCTTGTCTGTCTAGTCGTGTCTGCCTAGTCGTGTCTGTCTAGTCTTGTTTGTCTATCTGTCTAGTCTTGTTTGTCTAGTCTTGTCGGTATAGTATTGTGTCTCTAGTCATGTCTGTCTAGTCCTGTCTATCTAGTCTTGTCTGTCTAGTCTTTTCTGTCTAGTCTTCTATGTCCAGTTTTGTCTGTCTAGTCTTGTCTATCTAGTCTTGTCTGTTTAGCCTTGTCTGTCTAGTCTTGTCTGTCTAGAGTCTTGTCTGTCTAGTCGTGTCTGCCTAGTCGTGTCTGTCTAGTCTTGTTTGTCTATCTGTCTAGTCTTGTTTGTCTAGTCTTGTCGGTATAGTATTGTGTCTCTAGTCATGTTTGTCTAGTCCTGTCTGTCTAGTCTTGTCTGTCTAGTCTTCTCTGTCTAGTCTTGTCTGTCTAGTCTTGTCTGTCTAGTCTTGTCTGTCTAGTCTTGTCTGTCTAGTCTTGTCTGTCTTGTCTTGTCTGTCTAGTCTTGTCTGTCTAGTCTTGTCTGTCTAGTCTTGTCTGTCTAGTCTTGTCTGTCCAGTCTTGTCTGTCTAGTCTTGTCTGTCTAGTCTTGTCTGTCTAGTCTTGTCTGTCTAGTCTTGTCTGTCTAGTCTTGTCTGTCTTGTCTTGTCTGTCTAGTCTTGTCTGTCTAGTCTTGTCTGTCTAGTCTTGTCTGTCTAGTCTTGTCTGTCTAGTCTTGTCTGTCTAGTCTTGTCTGTCTAGTCTTGTCTGTCTAGTCTTGTCTGTCTAGTCTTGTCTGTCTAGTCTTGTCTGTCTAGTCTTGTCTGTCTAGTCTTGTCTGTCTAGTCTTGTCTGTCTAGTCTTGTCTGTCTAGTCTTGTCTGTCTAGTCTTGTCTGTCTAGTCTTGTCTGTCTAGTCTTGTCTGTCTAGTCTTGTCTGTCTAGTCTTGTCTGTCTAGTCTTGTCTGTCTAGTCTTGTCTGTCTAGTCTTGTCTGTCTAGTCTTGTCTGTCTAGTCTTGTCTGTCTAGTCTTGTCTGTCTAGTCTTGTCTGTCTAGTCTTGTCTGTCTAGTCTTGTCTGTCTAGTCTTGTCTGTCTAGTCTTGTCTGTCTAGTCTTGTCTGTCTAGTCTTGTCTGTCTAGTCTTGTCTGTCTAGTCTTGTCTGTCTAGTCTTGTCTGTCTAGTCTTGTCTGTCTAGTCTTGTCTGTCTAGTCTTGTCTGTCTAGTCTTGTCTTTTTTTTTCAGAGAGGAGGGGGAATGCATTGTTGCACACCGGATATTCAAACCCGTGTAGTGTGGGGCTCTCTGATCGAGTTCTTCGTGACCAGCATACCCACTAAAACCCCTCCTCTGTCACTACACTACACTCCGCCCGGAACTGCGTGAGCATTACTTCAGGTGGGTGGTGGTGTTTGTACCATTTGTTTTCCTATTGTTATTTTTATTGTCCTTTACTCGTTTCGATATCGTCTTTCGCCTTCTGTCGTATTAGTTATGTAGTCGTGTGATAAACCATTTTTCGGTCTTTTCGTCACATATCTAGTCGTCCATGTTAGCTTTTTATGTTTCGTGTGATATTATAATCGCCTTCCATTCTCTCTCCATTTGTTCTTTTCCCAACATGATTTCGGATATGTTAGCTTGTACTGCATCCCAGTTATGCTCACTTTCTAACATAACTTCCATGATGTTCTGTTCTTCTAGTTTTGTACCGCCTAGTGTCTCCGCGAGTCGAGTTCTTTCGTTCTCTGATTTTGTACACATGAAGATAGTGTGTTGTGCGTCGTCTGGGATATGACCTCAATAAAAACACTCCGCAGTGTCTCTTTTTTAAACCGTTCGAGGTATGCGTTGAAGCACCCATGACCAGTGAGTGCCTGTGTAAGATGGTAACTCATATGTCCGTGTGACCTTTCATACCATGCTGTTACGTTAGGGATAAATCTGTATGTCCACCTGCCACTAGTGTCGTTATCCCATCTTGTCTGCCATCGGTCCATGAGTCTCTTACGTGCTCTCTCCTTAGCGGCTGCTCTTTCGTGTTTTACTTCTTTTTTCGCCCTGTGTTGTAGCAGGTCTTCGTCGACTTCTTGTTTCTCGCGAATCAGTAAGTATATTGGGGGGGGGGGGGGGGTGCTTGCAATTACCAGCGCCGCGGCCTCCGAAACCGTTCTGTAGGCAGAAATTACTCTTGGAGCACTTCTTCTCTGTACTCCTGTAAGTTGTTTTCTCGCTCCAATCTTTTTCATATTTCGGCCGCGTAGAGCATTTTTGAGTGTACCACATTGTTGAGAAGTTTCCGTTTCAATTCCCTCGGTCCTCCAATGTTCGGCATCAACCTTACCAGAGCTGTCACTGTAGACGCTGCCTTTTTCGATGTTTTGGCTATATGGTCTGTGTATCTCAGACCGCTATCGAGTTGGACGCCAAGGTACCTCAATGATTTCGATAAAGGGATATTTTGCCCTTCCAGAACGAGTTTCGGTGGGGTGAATAGTCTCTTATCCGTGATAAGTATCGCTTCTGTTTTATGAACTGCCATTGTTAGACCCTGCTCTTTTAACCAATTATTTTCCCGCAGAAGGGTTTCGTTAGTTGCTAGTTCTAGTGTACTAATTTCCTTTGCAGTCACTACCACTGCGGCGTCATCTGCGAACCCAACTATTTGCGCTGTTCTAGGCAAGTCTAGGTTTAGCAAGCCATCGTACATAATGTTCCACAAGAATGGTGCCAAGACCGATCCTTGTGGGGCACCCGCCGTTACCTCATACTCAGCTTCACCTTTGTCCATGTGGTATATCAACCGTGGGTCACTCAAGTAGCTGCTTGTCATCTTTCTCAAGTATTCTGGTGTCTGTCTTGATGCTAATGTCTTCATGATTACATCATACCTGGCTGAATTAAAGGCGTTTTAACGTCAAGGGTCACTAATGCACAATAACCTTTCGATTGCGGTGTTCCATTTTTGACCTTTTCTGCTGCTTTAATTACTTCAGCAATAGAGTCTACGGTTGATCGACTTTTTCGTAAACCATACTGCCATTGCGACAGTCCTCCGTTGTTTTCGATGTATGTCTCAAGTCTCCTAAGTAATAGTCTTTCAAGAAGTTTCCCTATGTTGTCCAGGAGGCATATCGGTCGGTATGACGATGGTTCTTCCAATGGTATGTCCCCTTTTCTCATAAGAACGAGTTTTTGTCTTTTCCATTGCGTAGCGAAAATTCGCTTTCGTAGGCACGCATTGTAAGTTTCCAGCAACAACTCTGGCCACATTTCCACCACTTCTGCGATGATCTCATTTGGGATATTGTCTGGACCAGGTGCTTTCCCTGAGAGTAATCGTTTCCTAGCCTCAAATATCTTCTCTAGGTTGAAGGGTGTCACGAGAATTTCAGTGGTTTGCCATTTTTCCGCTGGTCTTCGTTCCTGAACTGGAAATAGTGTGGTAACTATTTCTCTCATTCGTTGTGGGCACGATATCCCAGGTATCAGTTGTCTTGTATCCCCATGGGTCTTTATTTATGGATCGGCAAAGTTCGAGCCAGCATTTCCGCTTGCTATTTTTGATGGCCATGCGCAATTCCTTTCTCGCTTTTTTGAAATTCTCGTCCAGGTCCACTTCTGGTCCAGCCATCCTGTCTGTTGCGTTTTGCCGCCGCCTTCTGTGGCGTTGGGCAGACCTGCGTGCCGTAACTTACTTCTTCCTTAGGTTATCGATTTCAGCGTTCCACCAGTAAGCTGACTTTTTTCCATTTAAGGCAAATTTACGTTTTGCTATCGAAGCATCGCACGCTGTTGTAATGGTTTCGACCGCATATTCTACAAGTCCATCTACGTCACCTTTCTCTAAAAGCCTTTGCAACTCTCCATGCATCTTAGCTACTTCCAGCGTCGCTCTTAGCTGACTGCTATCGAGTTTCTTTACCAGCCATCCGTCTCTGTTTCCATATTTGATGGTAGTATTTCTCGGTTGACTCTGAGGAAGACAGGGAGTTGGTTCTCATCTATCTAGTATTGTCTGTCAAGTACTGTCCGTTTAGTCTTGTCTGTCTAGTCTTGTCTGTTGTCCATTCTTGTCTGTATTGTCTAGTCTGTCTAGTAAGTAAGTTAACTGTCTAGTGTTCTTCCTATAGTCTAGTTTGTCTTTTCAACGCGGTAGACCCGGTTTCGAATCGTGGTCGGAGAGACAACAACTAGGGCGGTTTTCACTAACCGTCCGGGCTGCCCACCCTGAATGAATGCAAAATATGCGATACCGGTGTGGCGCATACTAAAAGCTAAGGTGAAATAGGCGGTTTAGTGAGAGCTTCCCCCGAACCATTTTAAATAAAAAGTCTAGTTTGTCTAGTCTTGTCTGTGTAGTCTTGCCTGTATAGTCTTGTCAGCATAGTGTCGTTAAGACGGAGTGCTGAATATATATGAAAACCGGATATACTTGTATATTTTATTGTCTATATCTAATAAATAAGTACGCTGTCTAGTCTTGTCTGTGTAATCTTGTCGTTCAAGTCTTGTCTGTTGTGTATCATCTGTCTAATCTTGTATGTCTAGTCTTGTTTGTCTAGTCTTGTCCGTCTAGTCTAGTCTTTAAAGTCTTGTCTGTCTAGTCTTGTCTGTAAAGTCTTGTCTGTGTAGTATTGTCTGTGTAGCTTCGTCTGTCTAGTCTTGTCTTTCTAGTCTTGTCTGTCTAGTCTTGTCTGTATAGTCTTGTCGGTCAGGTCTTGTCTGTCTAGTTTTATCTGTCTAGCATTGTCCCTATTGTCTAGTTTGTCTTTTCAATGCGGGTGACCCGGGTTTTAGTCTTGACTGTCTAGCCTTTTCTGTCTAGTCTTGTCTATATAGTCTTGTCTGTCTAGTCTTGTCTATCCAGTCTTGTCTGTCTAGTCTTGTCTATCTAGTCTTATCTGTTTAGTCTTCTCTGTCTAGTCTTGTTTGTCTAGTCTTGTCTGTCTAGTCTTGCCGGTCTAGTATTGTCTGCCTAGTCTTGTCTGTCTAGAATTGTCTGTCTAGTTATGTATGTCTAGTCTTGTTTGTCTAGTTTTGTCTGTCTAGTCTTGTCTCTCTTTTCTTTTCTGTCTAGTCTTTTCTGTCTAGTCTTTTCTGTCAAGTCTTGTCTGTATAATCTCTTATGTATGAGCTCATGTACTGGCAGAAACTCGTAGGATGGAGATCGGCTCACTTTTCACTCCGGCCGAGGTGCAGAGTGCAGTTGGCTGGATGAAGGAGGGTAAAGCGCCGGGTCCTGCTGGTATTTTACCCGAAGCTTGCAAGGCGTTTGAGCATGTGTGCTAGGACATGTGCTTGAGCATGATGAATGAATTGGTGATGATTGGAAGTTTCCCCAAGGATTGGAAGAGAGTCTGGTGATGATTGAAAAAGAGCGAAAGAAGGGAGAGGAAGCCAAATACAGGCCAAACTGCCTACTGATTGGGATAGCGAAGATGTTTGAGAGTATGATCGGAGCTAGGATAAATGAGGTTCTCGAGAGGGTAGGGAGTCTTTCATAGGAACAGTATGTGGTCAGGGGCGGCCGCACAGCGGTGAACGCAATAATGCGGGTTATAGACAGACCAAGGTTAGCCCATATGGGTCCATGGCGTACCTGTAGCTATTGCGTGCTTGTAACCCTGGACGTGAAAAATGCTTTCAATTCGCTCCTATAGGGCGAAATTATGGAGGCTTTGAAATTAAAGGGGGTAGCTCTCTACCTTCGAAAGATGGTGGAGAATTACTTCAATGATAGGGATATAGTGACTGTAGAAGGTAAAATCTACAAAATGACTGCGGGTGTTCCACAGGGTTCGGTTCTTGGGCCGATACTGTGGAACATATTTTAAGATGAGGTTTTGAGATTGAGGCTTGCCGGAAGGGATTATACTCGTCGGTATGCTGAAGACTTAGCGGTTGCCGCTGTCGCAACGAGGCAAGATATGAGGCGATAAAGATATACGATATATAATAATATACTATAATGAATGAGAAAATTAGTGGGATTGATCGGTGGATGGAAAAAAAGGGCATACTCTGGCTGCCCACAAAACGGAGGCGGTCCTGCTAATTGGGAGAAGAAAGCTGTGTGAGCTGACCGTGCGAACGGGGACAGTCGACGTAGGGGTTCGGGAATCTGTAAAATACCTAGCGGTAGAGCTTCAGCGAAATATTAGGGGGTCCGATCAGGTCACCCGGGTGGTAAGCAAGGCTATAGCATGTATAAGAGCTCTTGGACGGCTGCTGCCCAACATAGATTGGCCGTTGGCCTCCAAGAGACGGGTTATGAATGCGGTCGTGCACCCTATTCTTCTGTATGGGGTGCCGGCATTAATAAATGCGTTCAGGATCGAATGTTATAGAGCGTTATTGATGAGAGTGCGTGTGTGCAGCGCATGCAGGACTCTTTCTGGTGACGCCGTGGCGATAGTTGCTGGTGTTATTCCGTCAAACCTTCTGGCGCATGAAAGGGTGAGAGTTTGGAAGGTAATGACCCTAGAACTGAAAAGGAAAAAACAATGCGTGTATGGCAAGAGCTATGGGAGAGGTCGGAAAAGGGAGCCTGGACCAGGCAACTGATTCCGACTATCGATGAATTTGTCAACCGGGGGGACGGGGAGGTGCATTATCACTTCACCCAGGCGCTTACGGGGCATGGATGCTTTGGGTCTTCGCTGGTGTCAATCGGGAAAGTGGTCGAGGCGCACTAGGCGTATTGTGGAGCGACTGATGACACTGCGGAGCATACCATCTTTGAGAGTACGAGATGGGAGCGAATGAGGAGCGCAGCAAAATGCATGGTAGGAGGGAATGTAAATAAGGAGAGTATGGTGAGAATCATAGTCCGCAATAAGTATAGATAGGTCGCATCATCCTCCTTACTGAAAACGAAGTTAAAAGTTGGGACCAACCCTGTGGAACGTACTCTACGATGGTGTCCTCAGGCTGAAACTACCCGAGGGAGTTAACATAATCGGATGTCAGTCTTGTCACAGATAAGTTTTTTCCGTCTTGTCTTGTCTGTGTAGTTTTGTCTGTCTAGTCAAAGATCATCTATTAATCTATCTCACAATATTTATCTAATGAAGCTCCCACTGAAAAAAGTTTGTACTTTACCTCTGGTGAATATATAACGTTTACTGGGTAATTTGGTTTCACTTTGTCCAATCGAACATCTGTGTGTTAAAAGTGGCTTTCTCCGTAGGCGTCAATGCAACCTCCGTCTTCTACGCGTACAGACCTTGTTTTGTCAAACATTTCGTACGTGGAGAACCATTGCTTTATACTGCACATATGCTCGCCCCTGTCTCTAGAAGTCTTTCCACGTTTACAGTTTCTTTACTTCTTATTGAAGTTAGAGCTTCGCTGACAAGTCCCTATCATTGACGCTTCTTGTTGCTTTCCTAGTCTTGACTGTCTAGTCTTCTCTATCTAGTCTTGTGTATCTAGTATTGTCTGTCTAGTCTGCCTAGTCTTCTCTGTCTTATTTTGTGTGCCTAGTCTTATTTGTCTAGTTTTGTCTATCTAGTTTTTCCGTATTGTTTTAATCTTGTTCGTTTAATCCTGTGTCAGTCTCATCTGTTTTATATTGTCTGTCTAATATTGGTTGCCTAGACTTGTCTATCTTATATTCGTCGCACAGAATTGTGTGTCTATTCTTGTATCTCTAGTTTTGTCCGTCTGTGCTCCTTGGTAGTGTAGTTGACAACATACCCGCCTCTCAATGCGGGAGACCTTGCGGGGTTCGAATCCTGGTCGGGGAGGCGACAACTAGGGCGGTTTTCATAAACCGTCCGGGCTGCCCACCTTGAATGAATGCAAAATATGCTATACCGGGGTGGCGGATACTAACAGCCAAAGTGGATTAGTCATGGCAGTCTAGTCTGGTCTGTCTAATTTTATCTGTCTGGTCTTGTCTGTCTAGTTTCGTCTGTATAGTCTTGTCTGTCTAGTTTTGTCTGACTATTTTTCTCTGTCTAGTCTTGTCTATCATGTCTTTTCTGTCAAATCTTTTCTGTCAAGTCTTGTGTGGCAATTCTTGTCTATACACTCAAGTCTTTTAAACTTGTCTGTTCACACATATCTAGTCTATTCAACTATTTATTAGGGCATTATTAGGTCATTATAGTCCTGTCTATCCAAACTTGCATATTTAGGTAATCGCTGAAGCTATCTAATTAATATTAAATTTTTTAATATATGGGATTAATCTGTATGTCAATGTAAACCCCCAATTAGACTAAATCATTTTCTAATAGGTTGCAATTATAATTAGGTTCGCTTGTACTGTCTGATCCAATTCTGTTTAATCTTGGTCTCTATTTGTGCTGCAGCAGTTATGATCGACGCGGCTTCGGCAGGCAAATATCAAAAATCCGTTTCCAATTTGCAACAGGTGAAAATTCAACTTTGTAACTTCTGCAGCCGCAAGAAAAGTCGTAGAGTCCTTAAAACTCAATCCACAAATAAAAAATTTACGCGGATTTGTTTTTACCACGGATTTTTGTAAATTGTCCTTGTCTTCCTAAACAAATTTTCGGCTAAAATTAAGATAACTTATAACTGGTCCAAGATAGTCTCGTGCTATTCTAGATTAACTTACCTAGGTTTACATTTAATTATTACTAAACGAACATGTCTGGGCTTTATTAAATATACCTTAATAGGAGCGTTTATCTAACGCTTTGTTGTCATATTCAAATTAATTCTAAATCAAAATTATTTAAATGAAACTAATTATGTGATTTGTTTTATGTGATCCTTTATTTATAACTATGTTTCACCAACAGTGGCATCTTCAGCATCTTCTCCAACTACGAATAGTTTATAATTAACTCTTTAATCCTAAATCTAATCGTATATATATATATATATATATATATATATATATATATATATATATATATATATATATATATGTTGTATTGTTTTCTCGGGGATTCCGCGTTGATGCTGAGGGTTGGCTCTGAAAAGAACCGGATTCTCGACGTTTCGACGTTTCGGCGAACTAACATTCGCCATTCTCAAGAGATATATGCGTCCGTACGTGTCAACCGTTCGACGCATACTGAGAGCTCGTTCGTGCGATGCGACTACTTATAGCTGTCTGGCTTCGGGTCATGCGCGTTGTGTGCGATGCTTCGGTTCGGTTGTTTGTTTGTTTTGTTGGTCGTACATGAGTCTGGGGTGTCTGGGATTGCATTTTGAGGGTGGATATGATCGGTCGCCATGCTGGGGGCAGTCTCAAGGAATCGTCTCTCGTGTTCATGCAGTAGTCTCGTTTTTCTATCTCTATGGCTTCTCTGTATACTCGTGACATTTCGTGGCTAATCTGTGCAACAGTCCTTGAATTTCTAAAGTCCATCCAGTGACCAGTGTTTGTGTGTTGGACAAGTGCCGATGAAACTTTGTCTCTGTGTCTGATTGAAACTACATGTTCTTGAATCCTAGCAGATATTTTTCTATTGGTACGTCCAATGTAGGTCCGTTCACATGTTCCGCAAGGTATTTCGTAAATTCCATGGGATTCTAACGGGATGGTGTCTTTAACGCTGCGTAGCATGGAGGATATTTTCTGGTTAGGTTTGAAAATGGTGTCGATGTTGTGTCTTTTAAGTATTCTGGCGATTTTGTCAGTTGATCTATGAACATATGGTAGGTATGCTGTGCTAACGGGTTTCTGGCGTTCTTCAGTTCTTTGGCTACTGTTCTCTGTATGACGGAAAGCTCTGGATATTAAGCTGTTTGGATATCCATTTGAAGAAAGAACTTCTCGTAAGTTCCTCAATTCTTTCGGTAAGTTAAGCTGGTCGGCTAGTCTTTTGGATCGGGTGGTAAGAGTGTTGACTACAGATGCTAGTTGTTTGGGATGATGGTGCGAAGAAGCGTTCAGATATCTGTCTGTGTGTGTTGGTTTCCGGTACACAGTGTGGCTCAAAGTGCCGTCAGGTTTCTTCTGTACCAAGACATCCAAGAAAGGAAGTTGTTGATGCTTTTCTATCTCCATTGTGAATTTAATTTGGTCGTGTTGGGAGTTAAGATGGTTAAGGAATTTGTCCAGCTCTGGTCTGCCGTGGGGCCAGATTACAAATGTGTCGTCAACATATCTTAACCAGAGTGTAGGTTTAAGTGTGGCTGATGAGATTGCCTTTTCCTCAAAATCTGTAAGAAATATGTTGGCTATTACTAGGGATAGAGGTGAACCCATTGATGCTCCTTGGACTTGTTTGTATATTTGACCATCGTACCTAAAGTATGTATTCTTTAAACAATGTTCTGCCAGATCTGATACATACTTTTCTGGTTTTAATTTTGATCTTATGATGTTTAAGGCCTCAGGGACCGGTACTTTTGTGAATAAAGATACAATGTCAAAGCTCACAAGGAGGTGGCCGGGCTGGAGTTGGTGATTTTTCAGTATGTCTATAAAGTGTTCAGCATTGCGGACATACAAAGGCTTTTAGAGAAAGGTGACGTAGATGGACTTGTAGAATATGCGGTCGAAACCATTACAACAGCGTGCGATGCTTCGATAGCAAAACGCAAATTTGCAAAATGGAAATTAAATGGAAAAAAGTCAGCTTACTGTTGGAACGCTGAAATCAATAACCTAAGGAAGAAGTAAGTTACGGCACGCAGGTCTGCCCAACGCCACAGAAGGCGGCGGCAAAACGCAACAGACAGGATGGCTGGACCAGAAGTGGACCTGGACGCGAATTTCAAAAAAGCGAGAAAGGAATTGCGCATGGCCATCAAAAATAGCAAGCGGAAATGCTGGCTCGAACTTTGCCGATCCATAAATAAAGACCCATGGGGATACAAGACAACTGATACCTGGGATATCGGGCCCACAACGAATGAGAGAAATAGTTACCACACTATTTTAATCATTTGTCGAAAAATTTCCATTTGGTAGTAACTTGGGTAAATCTAACATTACAAGTTTATTAACGAGCTACGCATCTTCGACCCACAACATTCAATGACTGAGCAGGAAAAGTGTGGTGAGGCTTCTTTCCGTGTTTCTTGGAACCTTGCTAAGCATATGAAACCATTTATTGATGCTGACATAGTTAAATAATGTTTTTTCGATGTTCTGTTGGACAACCGAAAATATATTGTTGATACTATTCGACAGATTCCGCTATCTGCGTCTACTAACACAAGAAATACAACCTTTTTGCTAGAAGAAAATCATTGTGACGTGAAAAGACAGTTTAAGAATGCAAACTATTACGCCTTGGCTATGGATGAATCATGCGACGTGACTGATAAGGCACATCGGGTTATTTTTGTACGTTTCCTGGACCAAATGAGAGAGACTTTTGTTGAGGAGATGTTGGCTGTTTTGCCGTTATTAGGAGAACCCGAGGAGAATACATGAACAACGCGGTGATGGATTATTTCGATAAAGATAATTTATACCTGAAAAAGCTTTTAACAGCATTTACTGACGGTGCGCCTGCAATGGTTAGGACTAAAAACTGTTCTCTCCTGGGAAGAATCCCAACCTGCCAAACAGTTACCGCCCAATATCACTGCTATGCCATCTTTTTAAACTCTACGAACGGCTAATCCTCCAAGGATTTCAGAAACACATAGACCCTCTGTTAATGCCCCAAGGCAGGCTTCAGACCTGGAATATCATGCACTGGTCAGGTACTAAATATCACAGAACCCATAGAGGAGGGATTCCAAAATAACAGGAGCTTTTTCATCGATCTCACAGCCGCCTACGATACAATAAACAATAAAACTCTGCTTATCAAAGTCTACAAAACCACAAAAGAAAGAGGTTTTATGTGGAAAATAAATAAAGCCGCTGGAGCATTTAAAGAAACGGTCTCCCACAAGGAAGTGTTCTGGTCCCCACACTCTTTTATATATACCCCAATGACCAGCCTATAACAGAAAGCGCCAAACACTACTTGTACACTGGCTACCTAGTTGTCACAGTTCAAGGTACGACATTCGGGGAGATAGAGGTAAGGCTAGAGGACACAATGGGTCACAAACTATGTCCAAATACTATCGAAAAAACTCGCTAAAACCGAACCTATCAAAAACACAAGTAAGTGTATTCCATTTAAATACCCACAAGGCTCACAACAAACTAAACGTGTCCAGGGAGGGCAAATAACTAGAATACGCCGAAACACAAGTATCATAAGTACAAGTATCTGGGTGTAATCTTAGATAGAACAGTAACTTACAAAGAACGCTGTCACGAAACCAGACAAAAAGTAGTTGCTAGAAATAGCCTTCTACAAAAACTAGTCGGAAGCAAATAGGGTGCAAAACCTCAAGGTTTGAATTAGTTGTTGAATATAATATCTGTTAATTTAATGGTTTTATATGTCTAGTTTCATTATTGTTGTTCCAATATGAAGTTAAATTGATCTATTTGAATGAATATTTGATAATTTTTCATTCGTGTACACCGAGGTAGTTCATTCCGTTTGTTTATTGGGGACAAATAGAAACCGATAATTCACGTTGTGTGCGCCCGATGTATGATTTATAATCATTTGACATTGTTTAGTTGCAATTGGGGCCTCGAGTTTGCATCAATATGTACACGAACGCCATAAATCTTCACCGGAAACACGTCGTCGATTTCGATCGCGTAATTACGACATAAATTCGTGATATGTTTCCTTTTCCTTTTCCACCACTCTCCTGCGCCTTGCCCTCCTTTCTTTCCGCCCAAATAATTCAACACGCATATTATACATACGACACACATCTGATACAAACTATGAATTATACAATCGTGTATTGTATCGTTAAGTTAGCCACGAAACTTGATAGAATATGCAGAAAAAACTATTACTATACTCAAACAGCTTAAACCGCTTAATCAACAAACGTGGGTCTATAGCCCTTTGTGTATTAAATATATTGTCTCTCTCTCTCTCTTTCTACAAACGTGAAATTTAAAAGGGACGTTGCTTTTATGACGTAAGCACTCACTAAGGAAGGATTTTTGGATAATTCGTTTTTTTTGCTTCGGGTGAAAAATGGGGCCAACTTTTATTACTTAGATGCCTATATCTCAAAAACGGAAAGTGTTACAGATATGAAATTTGGTATTAATATCCTCTTTCAAAAATAAAGAGACACGTGTTTCCCAATTTTTTGAAAATCACATAATGGAAGTTGATTTTTATAACCCGTACCTCTAAAACCGAATATGCTAAAATAATAAAAATTCTCAGTTAGATTCCCCTTATCTACAGGGTGTTTTTTTTATAGGTATAGAACGTTCAACTGAAATTAAACTTAGAAAAATAATGTTAACGGCCATGGTATGGGCTTGATTGGAAAGAAATTTTATGCTATAGACCAGGTATCACCAATTAGTTTCTTCGGGGGTCCGGTTTTTAAAATAAAATTACCATCGCGGTCCGTTTCCGTTACCTTGCCAAGTTTAAGGTTCGCGTCATTAATTTGTTTAAAAATATTCGTTAAGAAAGCAATGGAAGGAAGCTACATTTTCTTTTTTTGCTTATAAAACTTAGGTAGGCATTTGCTGAAATCACTGTTGAAAATAAATGTCTTCAAATGTTCTAAAATGCTGAACCATCTTTGCTTAACCATCTCACATTATTATGCAACCGTAGATCGTCATATTGTGCATCAAATTATTCAAGAAATGATTTCAATTCACGATGTTTCAGTGATTATTTTGCACGAAGAAAATTAACTTTTTTAATCACTTCTTGCAGAATACTCTCAAAGTTTGCAGCAAAGCACAGTTGGGTGTATAATGCAGTGGTAGTTCTTTTTTAGTCCTTAACTTAACCTTTTGTTGAAAATAATATCAATGAATCTAATACTCTAGATATTCAAGTCAAGAGTAGTCACAAGACGAGATTAGACATACATAGTCTCAGACTAAACAGACTAAACAGGCTAGACAGACTAGACGGACCAGACGGACCAGACGGACCAGACGGACCAGACGGACTAGACGGACCAGACGGACCAGATGGACCAGACGGACCAGACGGACCAGACGGACCAGACGAACCAGACGGGCCAGACGGACCAGACGGACCACACGGACCAGACGGACTAGACAGACCGGACATACCGGACAGACCGGACAAACTGGACAGACCGGACAAACCCGACAGACCAGATAGACTAGACAGACAAGACTAGACAAACAGGACTAGACAGACTTGACAAGACAGCCAAGACTAGACAGACAAGACTAGACAGACAAGAATGGTCAGACATGATTAGATAGACAAGACTATAGAGAAAAGACTAGATAGTCAAGGCTAAATAGACTAGACAGTCAAGCCTAGATAGAAAAGACTAGGCAGGCAAAAATAGACAGACAAGTCTAGACAGACTAGGCTAGACAGACAAGGCTTTTCGACCTAGCATTATATTTGTCTTGCATATCTGTATAGTTTTGTTTTCCTATGCCTTGTACGTAATATTCAGTTATTTCAATGTCTTTTCTGAATTTCCGTTTGAAAAAGTATTTTTTGTGTCGATTTAAGTGCGTCTGTAATTTCCTGTGTTACTGTGTTTGTGGGCGAAATTGAGGCGAAAATGTCGTTGTGTTGTGGGAAAGTAGGTGGAAACGTGCAAAAAAAAGTACGATAGAAGTGTTTTGAATGTTTGTATATGGATTTGCCAAAGACGCAAATCGACTTTGAAACGCAAGACGGGAATAACTGAAAACGTCGCGAGAAAAGGAATTGCGTCGGCGTTTCCTAAGCGTGTGCACGAAAACGCAAATAGTTTATAGGAATTATCAAATTGCGATGTTGTTTTTGTCGTGGTTTCTAATAAGAAAATTTTATGTTAACAGCGGCAGTAAATCATCGAAAAATTTGAGATCTTTAAGTTCCCGTTCAGCGTTGTTTAAATGTAGCTTTGCCAATTTTACCCACACAATTTGTATGCAATTTTCGACAAATATTTAAACTGAAAAGGCTGAATAGAACAAGCGAAACTATACTCTCCCGATTCCACAGACAAGATTAGACACAACAGATTGGACGAACAAAACTAAACATAGAAGACAAACCAGACGAGAAAAATATGATTAGACAGATGAGATTAGAAGAACAAGACTAGAGAGATATGACTGAACAGAAAAGACAGTCAACAGCATGTACAAATTTATATGCTGACTAGGCCTAGGCGGACAGTTTGTGTTGAGAGATTGTTCTGTTAGTAGTAGTTATATTACGTCAGTTAATGCATATCGAAGTAGTAACAGGTTTGCTTTGTGCCGCCACGTCCACTACTTGACGTAACAGTGTGCAGAATTTAGTTACTTCATCAGGATGACATGTAACAGTTCACATAGTGCACATTCCCGTAACGGATGGACAGAACGCTTAATGCATCACTTGTCACGTTTCCGCATTATATGTAGGCGACAAAACATAAGGAATAAATTTATGGATAGACGAGATAAGTTAGTCGCCAGATTATGTGCAATAGACGGGGATTGCTGTGCGCGTATGACCAGTATTGTACGCAGCTTAAACTTGTTCAAATTAGTAAAGTAATAAAATGTGCTGGGTAATCTGCATAAACACGTTTTAAACGGAAAATACGGCGAGCATAAACATGATATACGTTTAACAATAAGATTACCGGCTAGTCCGCTAATATAAAAGCTGCAATTTAGCTCTCGTGCAGCGCGCGCTAAAAGCTACACCGTAAAACTTTCTGAAAACTCCTCAGAGGAAATTTGTTTACGGAAATGTCGCGCCCTTTACGACGGCTCTAAATTCCATTTGCATCATTGCAAACATCAAAAATAACTTGCTGATTAATTTGCAACAAATTTGTTTCACTTTTTTAACTCGTCTCATTATTTCCTTTTATTGCTAGTCTTGTCTGTCTAGTCATGTTCGCCTACTCTTGTATATCTAGTCTTGTCTGTCTAGTCTTATCTGTCTAGTCCTGTTGAGTCTGTCTATTTTTGTACAGAATTTTGTCCCTAATGTTATATATTCCCATCCTCCTGGGTTTATTTGAGTCTATTAATATGAAATTACGGTGATATTTGTCGTAGTTAAATGTTAACCAAACCGGGTTGTTTCAATACATAAGGCAAAGTAACTTTGTATGGAGATAAATATCAAACCGGAATAATGTTGTATGTGAGTCTTGAAATGCACTTCGTCTGCATTAGTAGGGATTTATATCACTCGCTGCCTCTTAATGTAAGATTCGAACAATAAACCCGACAATTTCGAGTGATACACGCGAAACTGCAGCGACGAAATAGAGCACTAAAACTCTTCGAGATTTAGACGAAATTAATTGGAAAACTTTATAATCAATTTCGTTTCAAAGCCAAACAAACTGCTGATCTGATTTAAAATTTGTTGACGAGGATTATTAATTCTGAAGTAATTTTAAAGAAAATTTGCTTTCTACAGTTATGTTGTGACAATTATTAGTTACTGTTCATGAGTTATATTACTTATCTCCTCTTTTATATTTAATAAATAATGCAAATGTTGGACTTTCTTTTATGTCTTATGGGAGAAGTCGCTTGGGACACAGTGCAGTTGTTTTGCTGATGCGACCGGAAGCCGATTAACAACTAAACCCGATTATTTCCGGTTTGCACGTTTGCCAACACCTATTAGCCGTTTTCACCGAATCGTTAAACAGAAATCGCTTTAAACCTAAACAGACTTAATTTATAGACAAGATTATTTGATCGAGTCTTGTTTCTTAATACTTACCATTACTAAACAGATAATATTAGACGGAAAATACTAGACGAAATATCTTAGTCAGAAATGTTTACACAGACTAGATTATACAGACAAGACTAGACAGACAAGACTAGACAGACAAGACTAGACAGACAAGACTAGACAGACAAGACTAGACAGACAAGACTAGACAGACAAGACTAGACAGACAAGACTAGACAGACAAGACTAGACAGACAAGACTAGACAGACAAGACTAGACAGACAAGACTAGACAGACAAGACTAGACAGACAAGACTAGACAGACAAGACTAGACAGACAAGACTAGACAGACAAGACTAGACAGACAAGACTAGACAGACAAGACTAGACAGACAAGACTAGACAGACAAGACTAGACAGACAAGACTAGACAGACAAGACTAGACAGACAAGACTAGACAGACAAGACTAGACAGACAAGACTAGACAGACAAGACTAGACAGACAAGACTAGACAGACAAGACTAGACAGACAAGACTAGACAGACAAGACTAGACAGACAAGACTAGACAGACAAGACTAGACAGACAAGACTAGACAGACAAGACTAGACAGACAAGACTAGACAGACAAGACTAGACAGACAAGACTAGACAGACAAGACTAGACAGACAAGACTAGACAGACAAGACTAGACAGACAAGACTAGACAGACAAGACTAGACAGACAAGACTAGACAGACAAGACTAGACAGACAAGACTAGACAGACAAGACTAGACAGACAAGACTAGACAGACAAGACTAGACAGACAAGACTAGACAGACAAGACTAGACAGACAAGACTAGACAGACAAGACTAGACAGACAAGACTAGACAGACAAGACTAGACAGACAAGACTAGACAGACAAGACTAGACAGACAAGACTAGACAGACAAGACTAGACAGACAAGACTAGACAGACAAGACTAGACAGACAAGACTTTTTTTTGAGGGGGGGGGGGGGCGTAGCTGGCGGTAACTTAACCTAACCAGGCAAGTGACCCCCCTGGAACGCATCCGTACACTCTGGACCCGCTTGTCGCATAACCTCAGAGTGACGGATGGCTTAAATTTAATCTACTTTATGTTGTTCCTCGATTTGATCTCATCGGCCTCCTTCTCGCTCATTATTTTATGAATCAGCCCTTGGATGTTCCTCCACCGTGACTCATCTTTCAACATACTTTCGATTATAGTTCTCGGATGGATTGATTCTCCCAGTTTTTTTTCCACTTTTTCTCTGTCTGTTTCCCACCTCCAGCAATCGAATATCGTGTGGATCACGCTGTCCTTCTCCCCGCAGTATACACACAGGTCGTCAGCTGCCTTGCCGATGTTATGCAGATAGTCCTGGAAACATCCGTGGCCGGAGAGGAACTGGGCTAGATGGTAGCTAATTTCCCCGTGTTTTCTGGTGATCCAGGGAAGTATGTCCGGGATTAACAGTCTCGTCCACTCTCCTCGTTCGCTTAACTGCCACCTTTCTTGCCACTTCTCGAGGAGTTCTTGTCTGGCCAAACGTTTACTTTGTTTGTCGCCCTCTGAGTCATACACTCTTTTCCTCTCGTTTGCGATCAGGTCTATTGGGGGGATACCTGAAATAACCTGCGCGGCCACTCCTGAAACTGTTCTGTAAGTTCTGCTTACACGTAGTGCCATTTTTCGGTGAACCTGTGCGAGCTTCTGCAGGTTAATTTCTTTTTTTAGTTCAGAGGCCCATATAGGGGCACCGTACAGCATGGTAGCCTGCACTACAGAGCTGAGAATTCTGCGCGAACTACTCTCTGGCCCCCCCAGATTTGGCATGAGTTGTTGTATCCCTGCCAGTGTTCTTAAACCCCTTGCTGCTGCTTCGGTTATATGTGCAGCGAACGAAAGCCTTTTGTCGATGGTTATTCCAAGGTACTTGATGGTCTCTTTTGGTCTTATTATTGCCTCTTCCACTTTAAATAATATGGGGCTAAGTTGTCTCAGTCCCGTGAGGAGGACAGCTTCAGTTTTTTCTGGTGCTAGACTCAGGTTTTTCTCTTTCAACCACGCACTGATTAGGGATGTTACATGGTTTGCTTTTTGCATCAGCTCTTGTTCTGTCCTGGCTCTTTCGACCAGTGCTATATCATCTGCAAAGCCGATTATAGTAGCCCCCACTGGAAGCCTCATTGTCAGAATTCCGTCGTATAGTATGTTCCACAAAGTGGGTCCCAATATCGAACCCTGTGGAACACCACTACTAATTTTTTTCTCTTCAGTCCGTCGATCTCCTTGCAGTATGATGCTTCTCCCACTGAGGTAGCTTCGCAGCATCCGTAATAGATAGGGGGATATGCCTCTAGTTGTTAAACAGTCCATAATATGCTTCCACGATGCACTGTTAAACGCATTTCTAACATCGAATGTTAGGAGAGCACACATTTGCTTGGTTCTCTGGGACCCACTGTTGGCCTGTTCTGCGATTTCCAGTACAGCTTTTAGGGCCGTGATGGTAGATCGTCCTTCCCTGAACCCATACTGGTGCTTTGACAATCCGACTCTTGTCTTGAGCTCTTCCTTCAATCTCGTAAGTAAAAGTTGTTCTAACAGTTTCCCACATACGTCGAGTAAGCAGATAGGCCTGTAGGATGTGGGATCATCTATTGGTTTATCCCCCTTCCTGATGAGGGCGAGCTTCGCACGCTTCCATCTAGTTGGAAAGTTTCCGGCGGTTAGTAAGTTATTCATGACTTTCAGGACGAAGTCGGATTGATGTGCAGCTGTTATCTTCACTACCTCAGGTGGTATACCGTCGGGACCTGGTGTTCTGCCGTTTCTAATGCGCTTGCTCGCAATAGAAAGTTCCTCTTTCGTGAAGTGGGGCGTATTTACGACTTCTGGTTGTAGCCAGTCAAAGGGAGCATGCTCTGGGAATAATACGTCCTCGACTTGACGCGCTCTTTCCAACGACATTGGAAGATTTTGAGGACGAATCCTTAAGTTCCTTCTTATTATTTGGAACGCGTCTCCCCATGTGTCCTTGTCCAAATCCATGCACAGTTTCTTCCAGTGGCTTTGTTTGGAGTTGTATATTAGCTGGCGTAATTCCTTTTTTTAAGCGTTTATATTCGTGTTTAAACAATTTAGTATTTTCTTCGTTAGTTTTTTTGGTTCTTTGGCGCTGGTATTTTCTTCTGGCGACTATGCATTTAAATCTAGTGTCAGCAATTTCATCGGTCCACCAATATACGGGCCTCTGGGGTTTTTTATTTCCAAGCTTTCGCAAGGTGACGTCACACGCTCTGCTCATCACGTGAGTCAGTGTCTCAGCGTTATCATTAATTTTATTTTGAAACTGCTCTGTCAAGCATTCTCGAATTTTCTCCTCCTGCAGTTGTTGTGAGTTCAAGCCGCTTGTTGGTGACTTTGACATTTTTTGTGGTCTTACATGTTACCTTATGGTGTACAAGATGTATCGATGGTCACTCAGAGATTCTTTTTCGAGTACCCTCCATCCTAGGAACCTGTCGCTTATGGAGTTGGTAGAAAAGGTAAGATCTATGGTGGAGCCCGAGTTTCCCCTCACAAAAGTGTAGCTATCTCTTTTATTCTGGATGACCAAATCAAGATCCACTGCCCAGTCTGTCACGATGTTTCCCCTTTTGTCCAAGCATGGGGATCCCCAGTAGGGGGATTTTGCGTTAAAGTCACCAGCTACTACTATCTCTCTTTTGCTTTGGAGCTTGATACACTGACTTAGCAGTTCTAATGATTTGGACAGTTGGTCAGTTGTTTTGTTGGGTGAGAAGTAGCAACTGAATATTGTGAGTTGAGCTAACTCTACCCACACGAAACCTTGTCCGAAGCCAGTGTTTACTACTGATGTTGTTCGGTTTTTGATCCAAATCGCTGAGTCCTTTTCTTCGTCTGTGAACCATTTAGCACTAGTGGCCAGTTTGTTGTTTGGTTCACAAATTATTGCTATAACCGCGTTCAGTTCTAAAGCCGTGGCAATCAGCAAATCGTGTGCTGCACGGCATCTCGCGGTATTTATTTGTATTATCTTAAGCATTTCTTGCTCTTGTCCTCCTTGCCTCCGCCAGTGCTTTCCTGAAAGCTGGACATGATCCCGTGTCAGCTCGGTGTCCCTTTATGTCACAGATGAGGCAGTATGGCTCTTCCTCACAACCTTTCGCTTTGTGACCTTCTTTGCCACATCTGAAACAAAGTTTTTGTCGGTCTGGGCCTTTACAGTCAGTGGCGTGGTGACCCGTTTGCCAACATCTATAGCATCTCTTAAGCTCAATTCGTTCTCTAATGCGGCAGTATATCCACCCTATTTTGAGTGTACCCTTTTCTAGGAGAATACTTGCTAGGTTTTTTAGTAAAACGACAGTAGCCACTTGTCTTTCACCATAAGCAGGTCTAAGGTTCTTTATTTTATTGCTCTATTTCCTCTGCGCTTGTGACGGCGTCAATGTCCTTGATGTGGATTATAGCGTCGGTGTTTTTACAGCGGACGTCGACTTCTGGCAATGTTTGTGCTATAAGTTCCACCAGGTCGGATGTGTTTCCCCCTTTGGTCTCAAGAAGCAGGTCTCCAGCTTTCGTTTGCCTAATGCCGACGATTTGTGAACCCGAGGTCTCGGGGTTTATTTCCTCTTTTACTTTCTTGAGTAGTTCTGCGTAGGTCTTGCCCCTTTCCTTAATGAACACTGCTCCAGTTGTTTTTCCTTTCTTTTTTCCTTCGTGTTCTTTGTTAAGGGTCCATTCCTTCGGTGCGCCTGCCTTCTCGTTTCGCCCCTTCGGCGAGTACACCCGGATCTCAATTTCTGTGTCAGCAAAAATAAATTCTAGCTGTTTTTTTATCATTGGCCATTCGGTCACAAAAGGTTTGGCAAATGCCAGTTTAGTTCGACCATTTTGTGTCATCAGTTTTTTTAGCTCCTTTATGCAGTTGAAACTTTTTTCAGGACTAAGTGTTTCGTCCTGTTTTTTCCGAGCAACAACATGGTAGATGTACCGGTCAACGTTTTTGATGTCACCCTCCTTTGTTGGGACTCCGATTGAGTGTCTTAGATAGACCACTTTGCCTGGTTCTTTTTCCTGAGATTCCAGTTCTTGTGGCGTAGTGTATGCTTGGCTAAGTGCAAACGGCACTCCTTGCTCGGGGCTAAGGTCATCGGCAACGCACCAGCCCAAGTCCCAGTCCAGCGCTGCTGTCATTGGATTACCATGTCCTTCGCTAACTATTCGGTATGCTACCTGTGGCCAATAGTCGTTGCATATGTCTTGGAACTCCGTGTAATTGGATCCCCTTCTCTTGGCTTCCTGGAGCTTGTTAAGAAATATTTTTTCTTCTTCTCTCCTTTGATCCAGCGCGGGATCGATTAATTCTGTTTGGCATCCCTGAGTTACCCTTGGTCGATCTTGGTGGACATATCCAGGAAAAGTTTTTCCTATTGCGGATATGAGGGAGCATAGATCTTCTGCTGACTTTTTAATCTCGTCGTTGGTTTCTGCGTTGGCTACGATGATCCATTTTAGTTCTTGGGCTCTTGATACTGCCTTCCTGATAACACCTTCTATGTCTTTGTCACACTCTTCTGAGCTCTCAATTACTTGCATCCTTTTCCGTTTCGGGTTTTTTTCGGTTGGGGATGTACCTTCCTGTCCTGGTTTGCCTTTGCTTTCGTCGATGTCGGTAAAACCGGCGAAAGAAGCGGATCTGGTCCGAAGTGGTGTCTTCTGTTGGTCACTGGGCACATCTTTAGGTTTTGGTGGAGTTCTCTTCAGTGCTTCGCTCTTCTGGAAAGGGTTTTCCCCTGCAGTTCTTTTATCGTGGTTTTTTTTGGTACTCATTGTGGAGTTAAAAAAAAAATGTTTGCGATAAGATTAGTATTGATGCTCGGGGACAGCAATAAAAATATAGCAATAGCAACCATACGGTAAAGCATTAAGAAATACACAATTTAACAAATATGTATTAAAGATACTTATCCGTTTTGCAGGGACCACCGTGTATATATATTTATATATTTATCTATGTATTTTTTGTCCGCATATTTGGCTTATCGCCGCGGGACGAGAACTGCTACGCTCGGTATCAATCTCTTGAGTCTTTTTTTCCCTAAGACTATCACTAAAGTCAATGTCTTACTTAACTAAAACTAAAACTATCACTAAGATTATTGTCTATATTTAATTGTTTTTCACTCCCTAGCCCTTTCACTTGCTAGCGTACTAACACAGTTATGGTTTTTAACAATTATAGTTTTATGGTTTTTTTTTTTACACAGTTTGTTTGGCGTATCGCCACGTGGCGAGAGCTGATACAACACTTAGTATCAGACTCTAAAGTCTATTTTTTCTTTTTTATTAGAAAAAAGCAAAAGTTTATTCACGCAACACATGAAAACACGAACTTGGTTTTTAATTGATTTCACTGCTAATCACTTAAATGTTAACGAGCGCGCTCGCACACGTCTGCCTTCTGCCGCGAGACAGACAAGACTAGACAGACAAGACTAGACAGACAAGACTAGACAGACAAGACTAGACAGACAAGACTAGACAGACAAGACTAGACAGACAAGACTAGACAGACAAGACTAGACAGACAAGACTAGACAGACAAGACTAGACAGACAAGACTAGACAGACAAGACTAGACAGACAAGACTAGACAGACAAGACTAGACAGACAAGACTAGACAGACAAGACTAGACAGACAAGACTAGACAGACAAGACTAGACAGACAAGACTAGACAGACAAGACTAGACAGACAAGACTAGACAGACAAGACTAGACAGACAAGACTAGACAGACAAGACTAGACAGACAAGACTAGACAGACAAGACTAGACAGACAAGACTAGACAGACAAGACTAGACAGACAAGACTAGACAGACAAGACTAGACAGACAAGACTAGACAGACAAGACTAGACAGACAAGACTAGACAGACAAGACTAGACAGACAAGACTAGACAGACAAGACTAGACAGACAAGACTAGACAGACAAGACTAGACAGACAAGACTAGACAGACAAGACTAGACAGACAAGACTAGACAGACAAGACTAGACAGACAAGACTAGACAGACAAGACTAGACAGACAAGACTAGACAGACAAGACTAGACAGACAAGACTAGACAGACAAGACTAGACAGACAAGACTAGACAGACAAGACTAGACAGACAAGACTAGACAGACAAGACTAGACAGACAAGACTAGACAGACAAGACTAGACAGACAAGACTAGACAGACAAGACTAGACAGACAAGACTAGACAGACAAGACTAGACAGACAAGACTAGACAGACAAGACTAGACAGACAAGACTAGACAGACAAGACTAGACAGACAAGACTAGACAGACAAGACTAGACAGACAAGACTAGACAGACAAGACTAGACAGACAAGACTAGACAGACAAGACTAGACAGACAAGACTAGACAGACAAGACTAGACAGACAAGACTAGACAGACAAGACTAGACAGACAAGACTAGACAGACAAGACTAGACAGACAAGACTAGACAGACAAGACTAGACAGACAAGACTAGACAGACAAGACTAGACAGACAAGACTAGACAGACAAGACTAGACAGACAAGACTAGACAGACAAGACTAGACAGACAAGACTAGACAGACAAGACTAGACAGACAAGACTAGACAGACAAGACTAGACAGACAAGACTAGACAGACAAGACTAGACAGACAAGACTAGACAGACAAGACTAGACAGACAAGACTAGACAGACAAGACTAGACAGACAAGACTAGACAGACAAGACTAGACAGACAAGACTAGACAGACAAGACTAGACAGACAAGACTAGACAGACAAGACTAGACAGACAAGACTAGACAGACAAGACTAGACAGACAAGACTAGACAGACAAGACTAGACAGACAAGACTAGACAGACAAGACTAGACAGACAAGACTAGACAGACAAGACTAGACAGACAAGACTAGACAGACAAGACTAGACAGACAAGACTAGACAGACAAGACTAGACAGACAAGACTAGACAGACAAGACTAGACAGACAAGACTAGACAGACAAGACTAGACAGACAAGACTAGACAGACAAGACTAGACAGACAAGACTAGACAGACAAGACTAGACAGACAAGACTAGACAGACAAGACTAGACAGACAAGACTAGACAGACAAGACTAGACAGACAAGACTAGACAGACAAGACTAGACAGACAAGACTAGACAGACAAGACTAGACAGACAAGACTAGACAGACAAGACTAGACAGACAAGACTAGACAGACAAGACTAGACAGACAAGACTAGACAGACAAGACTAGACAGACAAGACTAGACAGACAAGACTAGACAGACAAGACTAGACAGACAAGACTAGACAGACAAGACTAGACAGACAAGACTAGACAGACAAGACTAGACAGACAAGACTAGACAGACAAGACTAGACAGACAAGACTAGACAGACAAGACTAGACAGACAAGACTAGACAGACAAGACTAGACAGACAAGACTAGACAGACAAGACTAGACAGACAAGACTAGACAGACAAGACTAGACAGACAAGACTAGACAGACAAGACTAGACAGACAAGACTAGACAGACAAGACTAGACAGACAAGACTAGACAGACAAGACTAGACAGACAAGACTAGACAGACAAGACTAGACAGACAAGACTAGACAGACAAGACTAGACAGACAAGACTAGACAGACAAGACTAGACAGACAAGACTAGACAGACAAGACTAGACAGACAAGACTAGACAGACAAGACTAGACAGACAAGACTGGACAGACAAGACTGGACAGACAAGACTCGACAGACAAGACTCGACAGACAAGACTAGACAGACAAGACTAGACAGACAAGACTAGACAGACAAGACTAGAAAGACAAGACTAGACAGACAAGACTAGACAGACAAGACTAGACAGACAAGACTAGACAGACAAGTTTAGACAGACAAGACTAGACAGACAAGACTAGACAGACAAGACTAGACAGACAAGACTAGACAGACAAGACTAGACAGACAAGACTAGACAGACAAGACTAGACAGACAAGACTAGACAGACAAGACTAGACAGACAAGACTAGACAGACAAGACTAGACAGACAAGACTAGACAGACAAGACTAGACAGACAAGACTAGACAGACAAGACTAGACAGACAAGACTAGACAGACAAGACTAGACAGACAAGACTAGACAGACAAGACTAGACAGACAAGACTAGACAGACAAGACTAGACAGACAAGACTAGACAGACAAGACTAGACAGACAAGACTAGACAGACAAGACTAGACAGACAAGACTAGACAGACAAGACTAGACAGACAAGACTAGACAGTCAAGACTAGACAGACAAGACTAGACAGACAAGACTAGACAGACAAGACTAGACAGACAAGACTAGACAGACAAGACTAGACAGACAAGACCAGACAGACAAGACTAGACAGACAAGACTAGACAGACAAGACTAGACAGACAAGACTAGACAGACAAGACTAGACAGACAAGACTAGACAGACAAGTCTAGACAGACAAGACTAGACAGACAAGACTAGACTGACAAGACTAGACAGACAAGACTAGACAGACAAGACTAGACAGACAAGACTAGACAGACAAGACTAGACAGACAAGACTAGACACACAAGACTAGACAGACAAGACTAGACAGACAAGACTAGACAGACAAGACTAGACAGACAAGACTAGACAGACAAGACTAGACAGACAAGACTAGACAGACAAGACTAGACAGACAAGACTAGACAGACAAGACTAGACAGACAAGACTAGACAGACAAGACTAGACAGACAAGACTAGACAGACAAGACTAGACAGACAAGACTAGACAGACAAGACTAGACAGACAAGACTAGACAGACAAGACTAGACAGACAAGACTAGACAGACAAGACTAGACAGACAAGACTAGACAGACAAGACTAGACAGACAAGACTAGACAGACAAGACTAGACAGACAAGACTAGACAGACAAGACTAGACAGACAAGACTAGACAGACAAGACCAGACAGACAAGACTAGACAGACAAGACTAGACAGACAAGACTAGACAGACAAGACTAGACAGACAAGACTAGACAGACAAGACTAGGCGGACAAAGTAACACTGATTCAATATTTGGACGATGATTAAGTGTTATAGGAAGTTAAATAGATAACTTCAGTTACGTTATCTAGATCGTTTATCCTTCGTTTAATAGGTTTAAGCTACTTACGTCTGTGACTATGTATACGATGTAGATTGATAAATTGCCGTAGCTAGAATATTCATAATGTTTTTTGGCTGTAGCGTTTGAGTGAGCGGCGTGGATTTGCAGTGTAATGGATTTCGCAATAAATGTTTCACGTGCAAATGCGCTTATCGCCGGAAATGTAGTAAAATTAAAAAGCAGGTAGAGGGTACTCACACAATATAGGCGTGTGCGTCCCGCATGTCCTGAAATATTTATCGTCCCGCATATTTATCCGGCCGCCGAAAATTTTCCGCTAGAGCGAATTAATTCGCTGTAAAATCCAAATGTTTACCACATTACAATCGAGGAACTCGAAACCTCCCTCATCTATGTATTTACAACACTTAATATTCGGGTTAATCTAGAAGTAATGTTTCAAGCATATAAAATTGGTTTCTGAAAAATTTAAGATAATTAATGTGATATCAAAATAAAAGTTTTTTTCTTCAGATTATTAGTTAATCATTAAGATAAAATCAATAATTTAGTCATAAAGAAATTTGTTGTGTTTTTTGTTGGGAGAAATATGATTTTTATGTGGGCTCGAGTTTTTCATTTTTCTTTTACGAGAGTTATAAAACCTAAGTACTTGTATAACGTTTCTGGGATTACGGAGGTTTTCCTTTAATACCGTATTAACTAACATCCCTTAAAATTAATGTCCAGAGCTCACCCTCGCACCTACCTGAGACGTGATTTCTGCGACGTCGCTCCCAACCCCGACCTTAATTTCTGTTTCATTGCGTTTTATCGCGCGATTATAACCGGATCTTTTGCGCCGACAAAGAACTCTCTTTCTTCTATTTATAGATAACACGCTCCCACATTCAACACATAAAACCAAACAAAGAAAGAGACGAATTAAATAAAGCTTAATCTTGATTAGATCGACAGTACCGGCGAATTAGACATTTGAAACTTTACTCACGCAGATAAATATTTTATTAAAACTTGTAGGAAATGTTTGCGATAAAAAAGGAAACTTCAGCAAAAATTTGCGCAAAGAGTTTTCAAAATTTATTAAAATATTTAATTCAAATTTTGTCGTTTCATTGTCATTCTCACTGTTTGATTGTCATAGTCACGGTTTGATTGTCATTGTAACTGTTTGATTTGTCATTGTCATTCTTTGATTTTCATTGTTACCGTTTACTTAATTATTATCACCTTTTGTTTGTCATTGTTGTCACTGTTTGATTATCATTGTCACTGTTTGATTTTCATTGTTACTGTATGATTGTCATTATAACTGTTAGATTGTCATTGTTTGATAGTTGACTGTTTGATTGTCATTGTTACAGTTTGATTTGTCATTGTCACTGTGGCAGAAGCAGCAGAAAATTGAGGAGAAGCAGTTAATATTCCGCAAAAAACTTACTTTAAATTGAAAAATGCAATATATTTTTACCACTAATTTTGTGAAAATATTGTATAACTTGTGAAGTAATATAAACCTAGACAGTTAACACGACACGAGTTTCGACTGTTCATTTTCAAGTGGATTACAAGTTGATGAGATGAAATTATTATACTAAAAGTTTTTGTGAGTGGGGAGATGTCTTTCTGTAGTTGGAGACTTATCTGAAGACGATTGCGTTAGATTAAATAGTTGCGAAAAGATTAGGTCGGTTTGTATGTTAAGGAGATTTACAGATGGATTACAGCTTTGGCTGAAAATTTCTAATGACTCCTAAAGATTAAGCTTCGGACCTTTGTTGCAATTATGCAACAATTATTTAAATTATCTATTTCGGGGAATTACATTCTAGAAAAGTTTTACAATTAGACAAACATTTCAAATACTGCCTAGAAACTGCCTTGAGCTGTTGAAAAATTAGCAGTCTTAGGACAAATTTTCGAAGAGTATTGAAGAATTTTTTGTTCATCCTGCAGTTCTTAGGAAAGTATCTCCCGTGGCATCAGCCTCCTATCGATTGTTCTTCTTCTTAGGATGCCGTCTTCCTTTGAAGGTTGGCAATCCAACTGGCTATAATGGTGCGTAAACCGCATCCCTGAAAATCCCTATAAATGTTCGCCCGAACTATCGACGCAGATCCTTTAGCCACGAGTTCTGCTGTCTTCTCACAGATCGTTTTCCCTCGATCTTTCCCTCGAAGACGAGTCGAAGAATCTCGTAACGCTCTCCCCTCACACCGTGTCCGGTGTATTGGAGCTTTCGTTCTTTGAAAGTTGTCATCAGCTCTTTACCTTTACATATTGTCCTCAATACTTCCTCGTTGGTTATCCTGTCTACCTGTTGGTTATATACGCAGTATACGGCGATACAAGTACATCTCAAAGACGTCAATGCGGCTCTCTATTGATTGGCTGAATGTCCAGCTCTCGGAGCCATAGAGTAGCACTGGGAAGAAATAGCAGCGCAATATACGTATGCGGAGATGTAGGTTCAGGTCTCTACTAGAGAAGAGGCTCTTCATGGAGATGAATGTTCTTCTGGCCTGCTCTATCCTTGATCTGATTTCCATTTTAGGGTCCGTTAGAGTCCGAAACACCCATACATCTGCTTAAAGACCGCGGAGCACTGCTTTGCAAGAGACAAATGTATCTTGGGGTCCACTGCTTGAACGCAAAGGAGTTGCAGTCCTTGAAACCCACCCAGATCCTGTAATTCCTAAAGGAATCAGGGGGCGCTCTAAATGGGGAAGTATACCAAGGTTTAGAGGAAGAGGCTGGGGTACAATAGATCTTTGAAGGTCGCAGTACAAGTCGTCACCACCAAATCTACAATCTACATTTTAGGGTCACTGTTCTTTCGTTAACGAACGCTCCAGGATATTTAACGGACGGCACATGCTCTACGACCTGGCTGTTAATTTGAAGGACCGTCCGTCTTGGTGTGTTGGAGAACAAATTAACCGTGGTCTTAGCAACTTTCATGTGTAGACCATACTGTGTGCCATGTTCAACGGTAAGGTCCATCATATTCTGGAGATGTTGGAGGCTGCCGGCGAGCACGTATATCATTAATAAGGGTGCCGTTGATAATGCCTAATGCCTTTTTTCGCATCCTCCAGTGCCTTTTGGAACACTGCCTCCGAGTATATATTGAAGAGGAAAAGGGACAGGACACACCCTTGCTTAACACCACTCCTGATTTCTGTTTCTTCGGATGTTATACTCTCTAACCTTATCTCTGCAGTTTGATGCCAGTATAGCTGCGAGATGATGTTCAGATCACCCTCATCGACTCCGGTGTATTTTAGAATCTCAATGAGCGAGACACAGTCGAAAGCTTTTCGATAGTCAATAAAGCAGGAGTATATATCGACTTGCATGTCTCTCCATCGCTGTGTGAAAACGTTCGGAGAGAAGAGAGCCTCGCGCCTATCGGTTGTTGGGAAGGTATTTATGAAGATCATTCAATCACGACTACAGAAACATTGAGAGGAAGCAAGTCTGGAGACGACCAAGCAGGATTTATACCAAATCGTGACTGTATTGAACAAATATTTGTACTTATAGTCTCTTCTTTCTTCTCGTTGTGCCTTATCCTCTTAGGACATTGGCGATCACATTAGCCCATCTCACTTTATGCACTGCAGCTCGGAACAATTCAATTGAAGTCATATTCGTCCATTGTCGCAAGTTTTACAGCCATGAATTCCTTCTTCTGCCTGGCCTCCTTTTTGCCTATCGTCTCTATCGACTTTAAATCGGCCTTCGACTGCGTCCACTGGCCTTCTTTATGGTCAGTAATGGAAACAGAGCATATGCCTTTAAAAATCACACATTCTACGAGCGGCGAACTACGGTTCAACCAGCTGCGTACGGATCCGAAACGAATTATCAGACGGCTTTCTGATCCAAACGGGATACGTTGCTTCTCCACAGCTCTTCAATATGGTTATAGGCGCCATTATGAGGAATGAATTCGGTGGTCGACCAGGCGTCCAATACGATGACAACAACTTCCTTTCCGATCTGATGTTCGCAGATGATAGTGCTATATTTTCCGATACAGATGCCGATGCAACAGATATTCTCTATGACATTTCCCTGACCGCCGAATCCTATGAACTGAAAATAAACGTGGACAAGACAAAAGCCTTGACGACCGACGGATCGCAGGCCAATGTTCATCTTAATGGCACTCAAATCTAAAACGTGAAAGAATTCAAATACTTGGGCACACTGGTGCAAGAGAAAAAGTGGCGTCAGCCGCTGACATTCACAGCCGGATTTGCCAGGAATCAGCAGCATTTGCGTCACTTAAATGGTGCATATGGATGAAGAAACATATCCAGTAATACCAAAATTTCAATCTTACTAATTCTTTTGTATGCACCAGAAACGTGGACACTAGTTCAATCCGACCTCAACAAACGCGAGGTGTTCCAAATACGTTGCCTAAGACAGATTATTGGTGTTTCAATTCGCAATCGCCTGCGAAATGAGGAAATCAGAGCCAGATGCGATCAACAACCACCGATTGTGGAATTGTGGACTATGGAATTCAAACACGCGGTCTGCAATGTTTTTTTTTCTATTTGCCTAATGAAGGAAAATCGGTTTTCACGCAAACTCCTCTAGCGGAAGCAGCCGCCGGACTAGAGGTTTCAACGGTCAGCGCCGAAGATATGGACAAAACATGTAGAAGACGACATCAAGAACCGACGACTGGACCTCGATGAGGTCAGAGATATTGACATTGTTCGGAAAGTGTAGAAGCAAATCGTATATGAAGCGAAAAATCCAACGGCACTAACAGCAGCGTATTGGTTGCGAGAACGACGTCCTCGACAATCGCCAACTACGGATTAAAGAAGATGAAGAAGAACGGTGCGGGGACAAGTCTAGTATTATAAATATCAGAGTCAATTTATTGATAAAATCGGGTGTGCTTTTTGTCCTCAAGCTGTCCTTATCCACTCCTGGATGTAGGCCTGTTTCCATCTCTTCCCTTTGGTTCTGTGCTACTTGCAGCTAGTTTTTAGCCGTAATCTTCCGGATATCATCCATGCACCTCGGCCTTCTCACACCTCGTTTGGTTGTTCAAGGCCTCTACTGGACGCTCTTCTTGGGCCATTTCTCGTCGTCTTGTCTCGCCGCTCTTCATTTCTGATAGTAAATTCTCCATTCTCCAGCATGACATCCGTCACTTTAGTCCGATTCCTGATGTCCTCGTTTCGTATCCGTTTTCTCAGGCTTATCCCCAGCATTGCTCGCCCTATCGCTCTTTGGGACGACCTCAAACGGTTTGCGCTGTTCTTTGTTAGCGCTACGGTTTCCATGTCTTAGATAGCTACGGGCAGCACATCGGCATCGTAAACCTTTCATTTGGGGTTAATCGGCATTTGCAAATCTTTGAGGATGAAGCCGAGTTTTCCAAAAAACTGCCCACGCCTGTCCCACTCTTCTTATAGTTTTTGTGGTTTGGGTTTCCTTGCCCAGTTTTATGTTATTGTACAGGTAAACTTCAATCTCTGGTTCATCAAGGAAACCTGGATATCATTTGTGCTCAGAATTTTAATCTTCTGGAGGTTCATATTCAGACCCATTTCTTTCGATGCGTCGTACAGTTGATCTGTCGTGACTTTCAGCTCATCTGGGTCGCTACTATTAGTACAATATCTTTAATAAATCTCAGGTGGTTGAGGTATGTGCCGTTGATGTTAATACCTCTTCCCTCCCTGGTTAACGCTTTGAAAATGTTTTTTTGATCTAAGGTAAATAGCTTGGGAGAGATTGTATCTCCCTGGCGTACACCTCCCTCTATTCTAGTCTCCTCCATCTTAGTGTCCTCATCAATCTTTACGCGAAGCGTAACATTTGCGTAGATGTCTTTAATAATATTAGAGTAGCGAGAGTCAATTATCGCCTTATTCATAGCTAACCTAACTAACTAACCTAACCTAACCCAAAACCTAACCCAACACCGCCCATGTTTTGATAGAATCAAACGCCTTCTGGTCGTGTACGAAGGCTAGATGGAGTGGGATATTGTATTCTGTAGTCTTTACGATAAGACCTGCGTCATGCATGCGTCTTTTGTGCTATAACCTTTCCAAAATCCTGGTTGTTCGACCGGTTGGTCAATAAAATTAAAAGTCAAACTTGCTGGTTAGGCGGTTTGTGGCCATGCAGGTCAGCAGCTTGTAGAAAATGGACATATCTGCACTATCGACCTTCTATATCAGTAGAATGGCTTCAGCACTCTGATGACTCCACCATGATGATGGTACTAGTTGACACTTGTTTAATAGGATGTGCACTGCCTCCTCTAGAGAGTTTCCTCACATCTTCAACATTTCCGCCGTAACTCTGTCCTCCCTGGTGCTTTTCTGTTTTTCATATTTCTCAGCGACGCTCGAATCTCATTTCAATCGACATCTAGTATTCCTTTAGATGCAATGTTTCTAACTGGCTCTCTCCTTCTTCGATGTCAGGTTCAGGATCCGAGGCGCTATACAGTTTATGGTTATCGCTTTATTCATATCTGCAAACACCGCCAATATTTCGATGGAATCAAACTTCTTCTGCTAGTCTACGAAGGCCAGATGGAGCGTGATATTATATGGTCTGTTGTGCTATAACCTTTGCGATATTTCGCTTCTTAGACCGTCTCCTAAAAGTCAAACTTGCTGGTTAGGAGGTCTGTGACTATGTAGGTCAACAGCTTGTAGAAAACGGACATTAAACTGCTTGGTCTGTAGTTCTCCATATCTGAACTATCGCCCTTCTTAAACAGTAGAATGAGTTCAGCATTCCACCATGATGATGGTACTCGTTGCTCTTGCAGACACTTGCTTAAGAGGATGTGTAGTGCCTTCTCTTGATAGTTTCCCCACATCTTCAGCATTTACGCCGTAACTCTTATCCTCCCCTGGTGCATTTCTGTTTTTCATCTTTATCAGCGCTGTTCGAATCTCATTTCAATCGATATCTGGTATTTCTTCCGACCCAATGTATCTAACTTGTCCCCATATACAAAGGGAAAGGTGATATCCAATATTGTGGCAATTATAGAGGTATAAAGCTGTCTCACACACAATGTCACAGATGTCTCACACAATGAAGACATTGAGACAAGGTTGCGTCAGGAAACTGAAGTAGGGGAAGAAGGGTAAGAACAGTTTGGATTTACGTCAGGAAGAGGAACGACTGACGCAATATTTGCATTAAGGCAACTGATTGAAAGACACAGAAAGGTGCAGGTTTCTTTATATATGGCCTTCATTCATCTGGAGAAGGCGTATGACAGAGTGCCCAGGCAAGAGATTTGGAGATGTATGTGAAGTAAAGGTGTACTAGGAAAGATTAACAGACTGGTTAAAGAAATGTACGAAGGTATGATGGCGCAAGTAAAGAGCAGCGTGGGTACAACAACGGAATTCTCAGTAAGAGTAGTGCTACCTACAACAGGGATCCGCTCTCAGCCCATATCTTTGTGCCCTGTTAATGGATGTGCTAGTCAAGGATGTGAGGAAAGCAGCGCCATGGAGATGTTCGCCGACGACGTTGTAATCTGTGAACTGACCCGAGAGAAACTTCAAGAGAGGTTCGAAGAGTGGAGGAAAGCTCTAGAAGAAAGAGAAATGAGGATCAACAAGGTGAAAACTGAATATATGTGTATGAAGGAAGCTGAAGATCTACGTATTAGCCTGCAGGAAAAAGAACTGCCACCGACCTAGAAGTTTAAATATCTGGGGTCATATATTCAAAGTGATATAGGGCTGGACTCTGAAATACAACACAGTGTAAATAATGGATGGATGAACTGGAAGAAAATGAGTGGAGTACTCAGTGACTAAAAGATCAGCTGCAGGAGGAAAGGAAAGCTCAACAATCCTGTGGTGAGGCCTGCTATGCTCTATAGTGAGCAAACTTGGCCGATTACAAAACCACATGAGAGAAAGATGGAGGTGATAGAAATGAGAATGTTGAGGTGGATGACGGGGTAACAAGAAAGGATAGAGTAAGGAATGATCACATCAAAGGAACGGTGAAAGCAGGACCCATAGGAAATAAGGTCTAAGAAAGCAGGCTAAGGTGGTTTGGACATGTGCAGAGAAGAGAGGAGGACTACGTGGGAAAAAGGAAACAGTAAAGCTGGAAATAGGGGGTCAAGGAAGAGAGGAAGACTACAAATGATATGGAAAGACAAGGTAGCAGGAGATTTGAGAGAAAAAGGTTGGAAGTGAGGACGCATTTGATAGACATCTATGTAGAAGAAGAATCCAACAAAGGAACGCCGACCCTACGTGATATAGGAAAAGGCAGAGAAAAAGAAGAAGAAGAATGTTTCTAACTGGCTCTTTTCCTCTCTTCGGTGTCAGGTTTAGGAACTGAGGCGCTGTACAGTTTCAGGTAAAAGTTCTGGATAGTGGCCACAATATTTATAACGATTTCTCCTTTTTTATTCTCCGTTTTTAATTCTACAGATTTGTGCTTCTCCTCGAGCCACCTTCGTATCGCAGAACTCGCATCTTATTATTCTCTTCGATAGTTGTTTGGACTAGCAGTGTATTACAACTTCTAACATCTTTCTTAAAAAAAGCGGAGATGTAAGTAGATAGCTATTGAGATTGGGATCGCGATTCCAGATCACGATAATTATTGACCCTTGCCTATGTCTTTTAATATTATAGAAAGTTGGGCCTGGATGGTCCACGTGTTTTCTCTGTGAATCTCAGTGTGATCTAATTTTTCAATCCAGCCTTGTGATATTCGTAGACTATCCGTGTTCGTGAAATTTATATACTATATAATTTATATTTTTGCTAGATATGTTTCCTGGTGCAATTTACAAAAGACAAAAAAGAATGATGAATTTGATGCATTTTTCCATAACCGAGTATCCCATTAATATTTGTCCAAAAAACCTAATAAACATGTTAATAAGTTAATCAATATGCTGCCAAACGCGGAGGATAGATGGATTTAAAAAAACGAGTCTTCAAGGAACGTCACGTCCAGCGAATTGCTAAAAAACAGAGAGAATGAATACAGAGCAGGCGAAAAACACCGCGAGTAAATACGAAATACAGACGGTAACATCCATTACGCAACGACAGCAGGAAATTGTGATTTTCTATCTCGTCCGCGTCCTCGTAAACAATAGGGGCGCGCCTTCGCCGAAACGGACAAAATGGAAATTATTTTATCGACAGGACGGGAGATGCCTCGGTTTCTCCAGACGCGAACCGCAGCGAGTTTCCAGACGGGAAATACCCCCTCCGACACCACGCCGTGTCTCAATGCACCGCCGTATATAATTCAACCCCTATCGACACGTCACCTTTATATATCTTCCCTAATTCCACCGCAACAAGATCTACAAATTTTAAAAGGAAATTCTAAACAGAAATCCATGATATATGAGACATTTACATCTGATGATATTGAACAAAAAAGAATATTATATTAACTTTGTTCATACTAGATTTAGAGTAATTATCATTTATAGATAAGACAGCAAACAATAAATAATTGTCGGCATTTAAAGCACTAAACAGGCGAAGCATTTGCTTTGAAATATTTCTATTCACAGCAAACAAAAACTCTACGTTTAATTATAATTCATGAAAAACTACTTTTAAGCAGATTACGAAATGAATTTTTGTCCCCTTGAGAGTCTCGCTCGTTTCCTTTTCATCTTTGTCGTTTTGGTCCATTCCTCATTTAAAACTCTCTCACTTGGAGATTTTTATTGTAATTTTCTCCCTCTCCACTCGTTCACCTCCCTAACCTCACCCTTATTAGGTTCATCGCTCCACGTCCCACGTTTCCTTTTTCCTATCCAGTCGGGTGGAAAATTCGACACCCTCCCTGTCATATCTCCTTCATTTACGTTCTTGAATAACAATTTCTTGAATTACTATATAACAATATTTAGATTAAAATAAGAGTAGGCTGTAAAGTCTATAAAGAACTGAATAGACAGACAAGGAGTCCGAAAGAAAAGATTAGACTGAACAGGCAAGACTAAACAGACAAGACTATTCAGACAAGACTAGACGAACAAGTCTAAACAGACAAGACTAGACAGACAAGATTAGACGAACAAAACTAGACAGACAAGACTAGACAGACAAGACTAGACCGACAAGACTAGACAGACAAGACTAAGCAGACAAGACTAGACAGACAAGGCTAGACAGACAAGACTAGTCACACAAGACTACTCAAGCAAGACCAACCAGACAAGACTTGAGAAACAAGACTCGTCAGACAAGACTGGACAGACAAGACTAGATAGACAAGCCTAGACCGACAAGGCAAGCCAGATAAGACTAAACCAGCAAAATTAAAAAATAAGGCTAGTCGGATAAGACTGGAGAGACAAGACTAGACAGACACGACTGGAGAGAAAAGTCTAGACAAACAAGACAAGCTAAACTTATCCTTATTAGGATAGGCGATAAGTCCATCCAGAAGCCTTCCTCGTACAGACCCCTCTGTCTACTAGATGTAGCAGGAAAACTCCTAGAGCAACTACTGCTACAAAGCATAAGACAAGGATTAGTGACAGGTGAGAACCTCTCGGAGAAGCAACATGGTTTTAGGGATGGAAAGTCGATAGTAGATGCTATAGATAAGGACGCCGAAGTGGCGAAAAAAGCCCAAGAAGGCTCACAAAGAACAAAAAAGTTATGTGCACTTATAACGCTCGACGTTAGAAATGCCTTTAATTCTGCAGCATGGCAAAACATTTTGTAAGAACTGGCAAGAAAGGGCATGCCACCCTATCTACTGCGATTAATAAGGAGCTATGTGAGAAATAGAAAAATCATTATGCAAGCAAAAAACGCAATAGAAGAGGGCTATGTCAGCAGTGGTGTTCCACAGGTCTTAGTTCTGTCCCGACACTGTAGAACATTCTGTACGATGGAGTCCTAAGCCTTAAGCTGCCGAAGCGAGTTGAGATCGTAGGCTTTGCTGATGACCTGCCTCTGGTAGTGACTCGGAAAACAGATATGGAAAGAATGCTTAGAGCAAGTACAGCTATAGATCAAGTTGGTAATTGGATGGAAGAAAAGAGACTAGAATTGTCCCCCGAAAAGACGAAGAAGAGTTAGCAGCACTGCCTAACAGGGTTCAGAAAAATCGGTCCCATTACTTTCCTTCTAAAAGAAGAAAAGATATTCCCGAAAGAATCAATTAAATACCTGGGTGTAACGATCGACAAATGCCTATCATTTCAAAATCACGTCATCACAATCGCAGATAAAGCTCTAATAACTGCTGCAGCATTAGACAAACTAATGCCCAACGTCGGTGGCCCCAAAAGCAGCAAACGAAGGCTCCTATTCTCGGTGGTACATTCGACCAAGCTTTACGCAGATCCTCTATTGGCAATTGCCATGGAGAAGAAATCGATCAGGCACAAGTTATAGCTAATTCAACGGAAAATGGCACTGAGAATGTCCAGTGCGTAAGGAACCGTCACAATGGAGGCCGCACTTCGTAATCCAGAAGCCGTAAATCGCGGGCATAGCACCAATAGAATTTATGGTACGAGAAAGAGAGGAACTGTGCCGAATGAAAGCAAGGAGCGATAAGAAGAATGTCGCCAGGGCGCGAACGTATAAGACATGGCAAAAAGAATGACAGCTATCGAGCAGGGAACAATGGACCAGGTTCCTTATACCGGACGTCGAGCGATGGCTGTCTTGAAAGCATGGTGAAATGAATTTTCATCTTACATAAGTGCTAAGCAGTCATGGTTGCTTTAGGGACTACCTGCATAACATGTGCAAAGCAACGAATAGTCTCTGCGATTACTGTAGCCTTGAAGATAGCGTTCGACATATTCGAATGTCTTCGATAGATACCAGAAAGAGAAACGTGGGAAAAGAAAACTCACCTCAAACTAGAGTCCATAGGCTTAACCGAGAATGTGATCAGGTCGGAGAAAATCTGGACAATAACAACCAATATTGTCACTAACATCATGACCTTGAAAAAACAGAAGGAGAAGAAACTGCTCCAAGTCGAAAGCAATAAGAAACTTGACAGCACCTGAGCCCCTAATCACTAGACGTGGAAGGGAAGGCAGAACTAATACAGAGACATCTTGACGTTATGCGTGAAGCGGTTCCAAGATGCTCGAGAAGTTTAGGGCGGCACTTCACAAGTGAACAAATGGTGCATGCTACGTCCCGTTTAAATAAAGAAGAGAAGCAAGACAAAAGATAGCGTATAAAGCTACGGCAACTTATAAATAAAACCAAACAAGACCACTGGATGAAACTGTGTGCAGACATAGGGAGGGAAATTTGGGGCGATGCCTTTAAAATCGTTAGGAGAATTGGAAAACTTCGTGTCCCAAATTTAGAAATGATAATGGAATTAGTTCGTCAAGTTAGCGAAGTGCTATTCCCACATCATTCTCCTTTGACTGGGCTTCATTGCCGTTCATCGCCGCCTACAGGCGTTTCACAGCTCGAAGAGGAATAGCACATACACTCTACTCAGATTGTGGCACCAACTTCATCGGTGCCGACTCTGCTCTCCGGCGCATGTTCACCCAGTATTCCAAAGAACATCAGATCATCGCCTCCGTCCTGTCACGAGACAACAGACAATGGAAATTCAACCCTCCAGCGGCTCCACACATGGGCGGCAAATGGGAAGCAGTAGTCAAGTCGACGAAATTCCATCTCAACAGAACTGTTGGTAACTCTCTGCTCACATTTGAGGAACTTAACACTTTTCTTTCTCAGATTGAAGCTATTCTCAACTCAAGACTCATCGAACCGCTCTCTGACGACCCTCAAGATGTCTCTGCTCTCACACCAGGTCACTTTCTCATTGGAAGCGCACTCACGACATTGCCCGAACCCTTATTGTTGGACCTATCATCTTCTCAGCTCTCCCACTGAAACCTCATTCAACACCGCGAACAAAGCTTCTGGTCTCAATAGTCTGACCATTATTTGCAACGACAACAGTCCATCTCAAAGTGGCATCACGCATCAAATCAACTCAAGGTCGGTTCCCTAGTTCTCGTAACCCATGAGCGGCTACCGCCATGCAAGTGGCCACCAGCCCGGATCCTACAACTTCATCCGGGCAAGGACGGAATCGCCAGGGTAGCTACTCTCAAGACCGCTACCACAACACTCACCAGACCACTCGTCAAACTCGCACCTTTGCCGTCCCCTCAACCAGCTCAGGAGGATTCTACTCAGCAGCAACCTTTGCTGATGGCGGGCGGAATGTTGGAAAAAGAATAGCGGCATCTATATTTCAAGCTTCTCAACCGCTCCAGTAAAAACTGCCCCCAGCGCGCATGTCCATCTCAACCCCAGTCTGCGGAAGATCCGGACTCGCGCTCTTGGTTCAACCATCATAGTGTTAACAACTCAAGTTCAAGCGCTCCTGTTCAGCTCGTTATTCATTCACTCATAGTCTTTGCTAATTAGGTCTCAGGGCGGCGGCCCTACAACCCGCCGCAAACCTCAATATATTGTAATTCATTCGGCCCTTCTCTTTGAATCACGAGATCTTGTATGACTCGTGACCGGAAATCGGTATTCTCACTACACGTGGTCGCGAGAAGAATGGCGTCGGCCCTACAACCCGACGCAATGGCGGCGGCTTTACGACCCGTCGCTAGACTTCTTCACGCGTCCATGTGTCGGAAAGACCGGTGTGATTAATAGGATCCACCGGTCACACATTTGAGCAAAGACTTACTCTCATTATTCTCAAATTATACTGTTCAATTATTCTTTAATGTTCAATTATACTGTTCAATTATTATTCTCTCAATTTACAACTTATTCTCAATTCTTATAATTACTCTCAACCTTTGTATTAGCACGATTTTTATTTACAATGGTTAAATTAAAGCTTAGGATTTGTTTTGTTATGAAATATCGCTATAGACTAATTTTATTAATACCATCTTTGTTCTGAATCCCTAAAAACAAGACCACTGGACGAAACTGTGTGCAGACATAGGGAGGGAAATTTGGGGCGATGCCTTTCAAATCGTCAGGAGAATTGGAAAACTTCGTGTCCAAAATTTACAAATGATAATGGAATTAGTTCGTCAAGTTAGCGAAGTGCTATTCCCACATCATTCTCCCTTTGACTGGGCACAATCCGATGTAACCGATGTAACATTCCGCCTTTCAATTCCGACGAACTATCTCTGGCTACAAAACGAATTAGAAGCGGCACAGCCCCGGGACCAGACGGGATATCTCCTGAAATTATGATAATAACTAACTCGTCCTGGACATCATGTACTCACTGCTAGTTGCCTGAAAGTTTCCAGATAAATGGAAGCGAGCGAAACTCATACCCATAAAAATGGGGAACAAACCAAACTGTGCCAACATAATACATCAACAATCTGCTTACTTGATGTATCCGGGAAATTGCTGGAGCAACTCCTGCTAAGTAAAAAAGATTTAGGTCAGGAAAATCTACCATACATTCCATAACTTCCGATCCTAAACTACGTAAAATCTGCGAACTCCGGAACGCAAGGAACAAAATAACTGTGCGCTCTCCTTACATTCGACGTAAGAAACGCTTTGAAAGCATTCAGTTGGACTTATATAATGAATAGCCTGACAGCAAAAGCCATATCCTGCTTTGAATGACAAGAATGACAAGAAGCTATCTTTGTTGCAAGAGTTTGATACTGCAATCTGGACGGCAGACTGAAGTGCGTGAAGTCAATAGTGGTGTTCCACAGGGATCGATAAGGCCCCACCCTGTGAAACGTATTATACGACGGGATCTTGAGAATGAAAGTTCCACGGGGAGCAACGACCATTGGATTTGCTGACGACCTAACCTAGCCTAACCTAAGCTAGCTCTGGTCTAAAACAGAACAGGGACTGACGGTAACGGCTAACCATGCAATAAAAAAAATATTCGATTGGATGAATTCTAAAAACTTATGTTTAGCGCCAGAGAAAACTGAGGCAGTTCTCGTCATTGCTCTCAGGAATTAAAGTCCGATCAAATTCTCGTTATAAAATACATTGATATCCCCAAAAGAGCAGATTAAGTAATTAGGAATATTAATAGACAAAAATCTCTCTCTCTCAGCGCACATAGCAGGAGCAACACCGAAGGGGATGAAGGCGATGGCAGCTAAGCAAGGATTAATGCCCAACGTAGGGTGAGCTAAAAGAGGTAAACAGAGGTTGCAGGGTTTGGTAGTCTAGTCTACTATGTGCACACGTACGGTGCTTAAATCTGGGCCAATGAACTTCGAAAAGAAAGTAACGCACACAAACTCGCAGCTGTCCAACAGAAAGTCGTTCTCCGTGTGTGTTGCTCATACCGAACAGTCTCTGGACAAGTCGCCCTGGTTATTGTCAGCATCCTGCTGAGCGACCTAATGCTAAAGGAGCGGAAAAGCTTCACGGGGCTGGCCACAACAGACTTGAAAAAAGACGTATCAGAGAACAACTGCTGAAAGAATGGCAGGAACGATGGGAGTCTAGAAAGGGCAATGGACAAAACTTCGTATCCCAGACGTAGCCACATATGCCAACAGTATAACAGTATAACCCAATCCAAGTGCTAACAGGTCACGGCTGTTTCAGGGAGTACCTGTACAATCTGGACCGAGCATCTGACGATCTGGTCTTGTATTGCGGAGAGCCAGATAGTGTGAGCTACACAGATTTCGTCTGCTGCTATTCGCAGGATGAAAGACAAACAGTTGAAACGCATATGAACAAATCCATCGGACCAAGAAGCCTAGTAAAACAAATGATGGAAAATAAAGACAATTGGGACAAGATCCATGAGCACATTTGTAAGACAAAACTAGATATACATGACTAGAAAGATAGGACTAGGCATACAAGACTAGACAGACAAGACTAGACAGACAAGAATAGACAGACAAGACTAGACAGATAAGACTAGACAGAGAAGACTAGACAGATAAGACTAGACAGACAAGAATAGACAGACAAGACTAGACAGACAAGACTAGAGAGACAAGACTAGGCAGATAAAACTAGACAGACAAGACTAGACGGACAAGACTAGACAGACAAGAATAGACAGACAAGACCAGACAGACAAGTCTAGACAGACAAAACTAGACAAAAAAGACTAGGCAGATAAGACTAGACAGACAAGGCTAGACAGACAAGACTAGACAGGCAAGACTAGACAGACAAGACTAGACAGACAAGACTAAACAGACAAGACTAAACAGAGAAGACCAGATAGACAAGACTAGACAGACAAGACTAGACAGACAAGACTAGACAGACAAGACTAGACAGACAAGACTAGACAGACAAGACTAGACAGACAAGACTAGACAGACAAGACTAGACAGACAAGACTAGACAGACAAGACTAGACAGATAAGACTAGACACACAAGACTAGACAGACAAGACCAGACAGACAAGACTAAACACACAAGACTAAACAGACAAGACCAGATAGACAAGACTAGACAGACAAGACTAGACAGACAAGACTAGACAGATAAGGCTAGACATACAAGATTAGACAGACAAGACTAGACAGACACGACTAGACAGACAAGACTAGACAGACAAGACTAGACAGACAAGACTAGATAGACAAGACTAGACAGACAAGACTAGACAGGCAAGACTAGACAGACAATAATAGACAGACAGGACTAGACAGACAAGACTATACAGACAATACTAGACAGACAAGACTAAACACTCAAGACAAGACAGACAAGACTAAACAGATAAGACTAGATAGACAATAATTTACAAACAAAACAAGGCAGACAACACTAGACAGAAAAAGCTAGACTGATAAGACTAGACAGATAAGACTGGATGCGCGAAAGTGGACCGTCGGGACAAGAGAGAAAAGACTGTACAGCCAACGCTAGACAGATAAATCTAAACAAATAATACTAGATGGATAAGGCTAGACAGAGAAGATCTTTGTATTTTGATCGTTTGTTTCTGGCTTTTTGTAATCTTTTATTATGAGTGTTTTTATTGGTTTATATTATAGTCAATTGTATCGGCGATTGATAAGTTTGAGGATTTACGGCCGTCGGCGTCTAGTTCAGGTAGATGAGATGTGTTTACGACGCCGAACGAGGGCCAGTAAACGTGCACATAAATTTCCTTCTTGCAAATATCCACGTTGGCGTATATTTTTCACTGTTTTTATTCAAATGTTTTTGTAGCCATGTCTGACTGGGTTTTAATAAAAATCCACTTGATTCTAGAATTACTACATCAATAATTTCACCAATTCTTAAATCAATCTGTTAACTAGAGTAGATATGGAATGTGTTATTTAATGATTTTGGTGTCTATTCCCAGTATGTGATAATAATTCTTCTGGGAATAAGTTTGAGTGTGGGGATTTTCTTGTAGGGTTTGTGTATGTGTGTGTGGATAGGAGTGTTCTCTATCATTTGTCATAATAAGTCAGGATAAAGTAGAGTGCGGGCTGAAGTGTACCCGGACCGACAGAAGTCGCTGACACGGCAGGATTTACGTCCCGGGTGGCAGGATGTAAAGACTGCCCATTATTCGGCAAAAACTCGAATAGGACACGTGGACCGAATTTCAAACCGCAAACTTTCCCTTTACACTGCTCTTTTATTACTGATCCAAAACTAAACGCTACACAGAGCTTTCAACTGAAATTAATTGGACAGATATCGTTAGAGGGATTAACTCCATATTAAGTTATTATTCTCGAACAAATATTCGCGTGATCGAATTATTGATTCGGTTAACGCGTTAAATTCAGTACCTCGCGATTGATCGCGCTGCGGCATTTACACCGCATATAATTTTCTTGGGTTACTACTATCTGTAGACATTATTTATAATTTATGTAATCAAGATAAACTTTTCTGCATTTTATATCCTCCTACCTAACAAGAATGATAAGAAGCTATCTTAGTTGCAAGAGTTTGTACTGCAATCTGGACGACAGAATGAAGTGCATGAAGTCAATAGTGGGCTTTTAGTGGACAAAACATTTCTATTATTTACAAGGAAACTTACAGAGTTTACCAGTGATGATACAAACATAAAAAGTAATTATGACACCGTTTTATTTTTGTCTTTTGATTCTTATTCTAGTTTGTATGGTAGCAAATATAAGAAATTTCGGTACTTACGTATTAACGCCACCACAGCAGAAGTTGCATGCGCATTGTAGTGGAAAGACATAGGCGTTGTAAAAAATAATGTATTTTGTGAAGGGTCTGTTATTAAACTAGAAAGTGTAATATTTTTTCTTATTTCGAATCGAGAGGTCGCGCTACCGCGCCATATGTGGTCTGGATTTATCTATTCTAAAATAACATAATCTAACCCTAGCTGCGGTGGCGTTAATACATAAGTTCAGAAAATTCTTCTTTTAGACTTCATTACTTTAAATACTTTTCTAAGAGAACTTTTATGTTTTTTGGAAGAGACTGAAATTTTGCTCGCTCTTTCAAAAGGTCTTTTATCAAACTCATGGCCAAATTATATATGCTATATTTTGATATTATCAACACCCCTTATGTCAAGATAACTATGATAAAGATTTGGGAGACTTTGAATGTGGATAAATGAAAATATTTTCCTGCTTATTATATAAAGACTAAGTCTAAGACTTCTCTACATAAAGGCTAAGTCTAAAGTCTCTACTCTAAATGTTTAAGTCTAGATTCTTGGAGGTGCATGAATGATACCTCAATATTTAGACTAGACATCTGACGTATTAGACTAGATTATGTAACAAACTTAAAACAAACGGAACACAGCCTAAATATATTCAGCCTTTCCGGAGCCCTATAACAATTATTGAGTCTTTTTAGGACTACCAAAACAAATCTTACACGAAATTTGTGTCTTGGTAGTCCTAAAAAGACTCAATACTTGTTATAGAGCTCCGGAAAGGCTGAATATATTTAAATATTCAGGCTGCGTTCCGTTTGTTTTAAGTTTGTATGATTATCTATAACAGGGGTCTCCAACCTTTCCAGCCTTAGGGCCATACTGATTACTCCAGTAAGTTCCGAGGGCCAAAACCATATTATCATTGTTGCCGGTGGTAAAAAGTGAAATAGTCCACTGATCAAAAAAAAGTCCAAAAAAGTACGCAACGTTTAAAAAAGGCTGCAAATCGGACTAAAGTCCCCAAAACTGCAACACTGCATATTATTAATTTTCCTGTCATTATCTGTAATTTCTAGATTAGTCGTAGAGTACGAGCCATGAGGAGTAACGTGACACGACATCTGGTGGACATAAGCGGAAATAGGTAGTACCTTCTATCGCTAACAGATGGCGCCAATAGCACGTACAGAATAATCTCTTTGGTTCGAGAAAGTTCTGGTGTCTTCCACTCACTTCTAGATGGCAGTAATTGGAATATATAAGAAGGCTAGTGGCGCAACCACAAGTCAGTTCCTATGACACTGTTGTGAAATAAAATAGTGCGTACCTCCTTAAAACGTGTTTAAGTTTAAGACATCTTTGTAACAGTATTTTTATTTGAATTGTTGCTTTTGTGTGTGATTTAGTAGTATGGAAAAGAAGCGAAAAATTGATAGTGAATGCAGAAAATTCAAAGATCAGTAGAACATTCAGTATTTCAGAATATAACATTAAACGTCATTATGAAACAAAACATTTTCAAAATTACTCAAAATATACAGGAAGTTTGCGGACAGAAAAATTCGAAGCTATGAAGCGCGGATTGAAATCGCAGCAATCTTCATTTACAAAACTCAAAACTGAACAAGAGGCTGCAACTCGTGCCAGCTTTCGTGTGGCTCTTGAAATTTCAAAACGTGGAAAACCATTCACCGATGGAGAAATGATCAAAGAATGCATAATTGCAGTAGCCGAAGAAATGTGCCCTGAAAAGGTAAATTTATTAAAAACTGTCAGTATGTCAGCAAACACTGTGGCTCGAAGGGTAGAAAACATCGCTGAAAATATATCCTCGCAACTGTTCGACAAAAATGGACATGTTGAGTGGTTTTCTTTGGCCTTGGATGAGTCAACGAATGTGTCAGATACTGCTCAGGTGTTGATTTATATTCGAGGAGTAGATAAAAGCTATGAAGTGCATGAAGAACTTCTTGATATGTATAGTATTCATGGCACAACTACTGGTACAGATATTTTTAAAGGAGTTGAAATGGCCATTAATCAAAAGAACCTTCGATGGAAAAACTTGAAATGTATTACAACTGATGGAGGCAAAAACATGAGTGGGGAAGATAAAGGAGTGGTCGCTCTTGTGTCAAAGGCTGTTGAAAATGACGGTGGTTCAAAACCATTAGTCTTACATTGTATCATTCATCAACCGTCTTTGTGCGGAAAATGATTGAATATGTCTGAAGTTCTGAAACCAGTCATATCAACTGTTAATTTTATCAGATCTTTTGGGCTGAATAACCGACAATTCCGACAATTTATTGAAGAGATTGGAGAAAATGACTTACCTTATCATACTGCCGTACGTTGGCTTAGTTATGGGAAAGTCCTTCAGCGCTTTTTTGAACTTCGAGCAGTGATCGAAATTTTTTTGAATGAAAAGCATGGCCCTCTTACTGAATTACAAAACAACGCATGGCTGTGGAAGTTAGCATTCTATGTTGATTTGACAAAACATGTGAACGAACTGAATTTGAGATTTCAAGGAGAAAACCAGCATCTTCCTGATTTATACACTAATATCAAATCATTCCGGAAGAAATTGATACTGTTTCAATCACAACTACGAGGTAAATGTTTTTCACATTTTAAAACATGTGAAATATTCAGCCACACCACTGAGACTGAGTTTCCTATCGATTTTGCAATCGAAACTGAGTGCTTTGAAAATAAATTTTGATACTCGTTTCTCGGACTTTGATGCCATTGCGAATCAAATTAAGATTTTTCAGAATCCTTTTGATACTGACATTGAAACCCTAGTCCCGGAACTTCAAATGGAAATGATTGATCTACAGTGCAGTGATATAATTAGGAACAAATATCAAAACTCATCTTTGTTGGAATTTTATAAGAGTCTTCCACTGACACAATTTGATAATTTGCATAAATTTGCTCGTGGGCTGTTTTCTGTTTTTGGTACTACTTATTTGTGTGAGAAGACCTTCTCCAAAATGAAGTACACAAAAAATGTTTACAGATCTAAATTAACTGATAAGCATCTTAAATCTCTTTTAACAATTGGTACAAGTAAAATTAGTCCACAGAAAATTAGAATACTTCAGTAAACTAAATTTAATTTGCTATAAAAAATATGTTCTCTAAAAGGAGTTTTCAAGTATGCTAGCTCTCCGCAGGCCGGACAAAATCTGTCCGCGGGCCGGGTGTGGCCCTCGTTCCGTAGTTTGGAGACCCCTGATCTATAACGTAGGATTGTTTCACCAATTCTATCTTAGATTATGTAAAATTAAAAGAGGAAATTTAAAAATTTAAGTTTTGATTGTTCGCTGTTGAGATTGTATATTTAATCTTTAAAGAATAAATTTCTGAAATTTTAAACTGGATTATGTAAAATTGAGACAAAAAAATTCAAATTTGAGTTTGAGGTTTGTTTGAGAATCAAAATTGATTTCTTAAGATTCAGACCAGGTTACTTAAAGTTTTGACTAAAATACAGTGTGTTTGAAAAATAACTCCCTAGTTTTAAGTATAAATTTAATGTTGAAGTCAATAAAAAACTGCATCAGCGAGTACATATAATAAATGCGCGTACTTTCAAGTTTTCTTTTAACATTAATGGACTTCATCCATTTGTTGCCCTGCACACGTCGAGACGATATTCCACTTCTCGGCACGTATTCACCAACATATCAGGTGTAAACGACCCAACCGCTGCGACGATTCTTTCGCGTAAATGATTGATATCTCGGATCTTTTCACTGTACACAACATTTTTTATGTGACCCCAAAAGAAAAAGTCCAATGGGTTTAAGTCCGGGCTTCGTTGTGGCCAAGAGATTGGGCCAGTTCTACCTATCCACGAAAAGTGAGTGTTTAGAGCCGCGTGCACGTGGTTACTGTAGGGACGTGGGGCGCCCTTTTGTTGAAAAAAAACACAAGCCCTTTTCCCGCCTCAATATCATATATTTGAAGAAAGACATACTGTGTTAAGATGTTGTAGTAATTGTCCCCATTTATTGTTTGTTCTTCAAAAATAAAAATCAGTCACACGATCTTCCATGAAGCCGCACCAAACAATAACTTTGGGAGAGTCAGGTAGATGCTGAATAAATTTATGTTAAATGCTCTACCTCCAAATTCTGCAATTCTTACGATTTACTGTTCCACCAATATGAAACGTAGCCTCATCAGAAAAGAAAACATTTTTCAGCAGATTATTATCATCGTCAATTCTGTTTAGAGAGTCAACAGCAAACTCTTACCTTTTTATTTTCACAGTAGGTTTTATTTCATGTAACAGTTGCAATTTGTAAATGACGTCTTTTACACATAACATCATACCCGGTACCTTTAGGCAATCTTAATTGGAGACTACGTCTTGCGAATGACTTCTTTGGTCTCCGAACACACGAAGCACGGATCTGTTTAACAACATATTCAGAAGTTTTCGGACTACCTGTTGTTTTCCCTTTGAAAACACTACCGGTTTCTTGAAATAATGTAGCCAATGACGGATAATTATTGCTGTAGGAGATTCAACACCATATTGACGTCTAAAATTACGTTGTACTGTTATAACAGATTCAGTAACACACAAGCCAAATAACACACTGCACACTGCGCTTTTTGCTGCGCAGTAGCCCTCCGTGATATCGGATGTCTGATTGTCCTTTCCCAACTTGATGTTGTATCCCAGATATGGTGACGCGACAAAAGGGCGCAGCAAAAAGGGCGCGCGACAAAAGGGCGCGGCAAAAAGGGCGCGGCGACAGAAGGGCACGGCGACCAAAGAGCGCTTATACAAGAAGGCGCCTGCAAAAAGGGCGCATACGACAAAAGGGCGCCATTACGTGTGTAACAATAAAGATGAGCACGTTGAAACGTTCACAGAATTGGAACGAGTTACTGTATATCTGATGCAGCACTACAATACCTATTAATGTCTGGTGTTGTTGTGTGCCCTTATTGCAAATAATTTTGTCTATAATGCCGCTTGAATTTGTGACTAGTCAAAAGAATAACAATTTTTTAAAACATAATGGATTCCTTTTCCGTCGTGAGAAAGAAATAAAGGAGAAAGTTATTTGGAAATGTATTGAGTATCGAACACATAGTTGTCGGGGACGTTGTCATACAATTGGTGATCGCATCGTCACAGAAACAGCACATAATCACGTCGCCAATATAGCCGTTATCCAAGCAAAGGAAGTTGTCGCAGATCTACGTCAAGCAGCAACTAATCAGCATGGTAATTTTTTGCAGTTTATAATTGTGATTCAGCAAAAAAGTTGAATATTGTTGTTGCAATAGTTCTTAAACCTAATTTTTAAAAAGACACTGCTAAAATAAGTAAAACAACTTCAAAAGTCAATATTGTTTTTAGTAGCAATTAATCAGCACGGTATATTTTTACAGCTTATAATTGTAATTTAGCAAAAAAATTTAATATTGTTGTTGCAATAATTTTTAAGCCTAATTTTTAGAAACAATCTGCTAAACTAAGTAAAAAAGTATCAAACGTCAATATTGTTTTTTGTAGGAACTACTCATCAAATCATTGCCGAAACGACTTCGAATGTCGAAGCAGCTATTGCTGGTCAGCTACCACGTATTGTGTCACTCAAGCGGATGGTTCAACGAATTCGTCGACGCGAAAACGGCTTCTTACCAACACCTGCGCTCTTAGAAGATTTACGAATTCCAGACGAATTTACCGTAACGCTAACTGGTCAGCCATTTTTGCTGTACGATAGCGGTCCTGAAGACGCCGACCGATTCCTCATATTCTCAACCCGTCGAAACATGGATCTTCTGCAGTTTCAGAGGCATTGGTACTGTGATGGAACTTTTAAAACTGCACCTTCTTTATTCACACAATTGTTTACTCTCCATGGTTTACATCTGAACGTGTCCATTCCACTTATTTTTGCTCTTTTACCTAATAAGTCTGAAGCAATTTATCGACGCTTTTATTCCAAAATAAAAGTAATCCACCCAGATTTAAATCCAGAATCAATGATGTCTGACTTTGAAACGGCTGCTGTAAACGCTTTTACGGCGGAATTTCCTGAAGCTGAACAGCGGGGTTGCTTCTTTCATTTCACACAATGTGTGTGGAGAAAAATTCAAACAGTTCCCGATGTTAGACAACGTTATACTGAAGAAGCTGACTTTGCTCTCAATTTGCGCATGATACTTAGTTTAGCATTCATTCCCATAAAAAATGTGATCCACGCTTTTGAAAGCCTAATGGAAAGTGATTTTTTTGTTGAAAACGAGCAAATCATTCGCCCAGTCACTGATTATTTTGAAGATACGTGGATTGGCAGACCAGATCGTAGACGAAGGCGGCGAGAACCCTTATTTTCTCATGCATTTTGGAATTGCTTTGAAGCTGTCAAGAGAGACCTTCCAAAAACCAATAATTCCATTGAAGGGTGGTATCGCAGTTTTGGCGAAACGGTTGGGGCTTGCCATCCTAGCATATGGAAATTTATTGATTGCCTGAAGAAAGAACAAAGTTACGAGTTAAAAATTGAACTCATGGCTGGTGCTAACGGCGCACCACCTCGAAAAAAGTACAAAGACTGCGCCATCCGCACTAAGAATATCGTTTCTGATTATGAAAATAGGCCATTGATTGACTATTTGCGTGGATTGGCCCACAATTTTAACTTCAATTTGTAATTTTCGAGTTATATTCGTGTACATTCCTTATTCCTTAACGTGTCGTGTGAATTTTAAGACGGCTTTATTTGTTGCATTTAGACGAAACATACATTCAAGCTAGTTATAATATGCGCCCTTTTGTAACAGGCGCCTTTTTTGCAGGCGCCCTTTTGTCGCCGCGCCCTTTTGTCGCAGCGCTTTTTTGTCGCCGCGCCCTTTTTGAGGCGCCTTTTTGTCGCGCGCCTTTTTCACCGCGCCTTTTTGTTGTGTAATCCCCAGATATACATAATCATCGACTTTCTGAAGAGCATCTTAGTGATGGTGACCATTATATTGCTCGGACTCACGATTTTAGTTTTCTGAAGATTCATTTGCAGCCCCACCGCTTGGAAGACTTCATCGAGTTCACGTAGCATTATCCCTAGTCCATCTAGGTAGCTGATGGTAAGTACAATATCGTCGGCAAAGCGTTAGATAATAAGGCGGCTTCCGTCGATGTCGACTTCCTTTCGGTCCTAAGAAAGATTTTTAAATATATTCTCCAACGCTACGTTACAGGCTTGGATGAGATGGTATCGCTTTGTCAGAAGCCCCTCCTGAACGGTATTTCTCCTGTAACCCAATCCATTTGCAGCATGACATACAAGGTAACATATTCGTAGATATATTGAATCAAGCTTGAGTATCTAGAGTATATACGAGAACTATGCCCAGGTTTCAATCGAGTCAAAGGATTTATGAAAGTCCACAAATGCCATATAGAGAGAAATGTTATATTCCGTACATGTCACGATTAATGCGTACCGTTTGGATATGGTCAATGGTATTGAATCTCCTCTTGAAGCCAGCCTGTTCGGTGGGCTAGTAAAAGTAAAATTTCTGGGTAGGGCCATTGATTATAATTTTGGAAAAACAGCTTATTAGGGTGGATACTAGGCTGATTAGTCTATAGTTTTCGATATTCGTACAGTAGCCCTTTTTGAAGAGCAACATAACATTACTTCTGGTTTCTCCTTTTTGTGTTTCTCCTCCGGCCTTCAGCATTTCGTTCGTCACTCTATCTTCACCAGGTGCCTTGCCGTTTATCTGGTCCAATGCTGTTTCAAGTTCCGCTCTGTCGATAATTTGGAGCTTCTCGGTTCCCACATTTGGGATGCATTTTCTGGTTTCCCCCTGTTCGTCTCCAGGTAGAGCTGCACGTTCATAAAAATTATGGTAAAAATTTTCGACAATTCCCTTGATTTTGACCTTATCTGTGATAACATCCTTCCGTTAGTTTTTTATTTTGTGTATTGTAACCCTTCCCTTTGACAGCCCGGATCTAAGATTTTCATATTGCTGTTTTAATTGTTGCTTTGATCATTTTCTTGTTGTGCGTTCTACAGTCCTCTCTAATAGATTTTCCCACGGTCTTATTTAGGTCTACATATCTCGGCGAGTCCTTGCTAGTTCTTCGTCGCTCCTGAATCATTACCTCAGTCCCCGGGCTGATTCTTGTATTTATCGGTTCTTGTAGCGCGCAGACTTTCTTTACTGCCCTTGGGATGTTTGTTGTAATTTTAGTTGACATCACGTTAAGGTCCAGCTCTTGTAGTTCTGTTGGTCGTAACCTCTTATCAATCTGTGCGCTATACTCTTCTTCCTTCTCTTTAAGTTCGAACATTGTGTGGCGGTTTTTCTTTTCCATTTTTCGATTTCTCTCTAGCCGGGTGTCGATTTGTATCTCTGATATCACCAATCTGTGATCACTGTCGGTATCAAACCGCCACGCCAGACACAGACATTTGTCCTTAGCAAGCACGCTGTAGATTTCATTTCTGAACGGAGAACATATAACGGTTTTCGGTACTTACGTATTACGCTATTACCACAGAAATTGCATGCACATTGAAGTGGAAAGACATAGGCATTATAAAAAATGAATATATTTTGTAAATGGTTTTATATATAACTAGAAAGTGTAATATTTTTTCTTATTTCAGAAAAATATTTGGGTTTTGTAATAAAAAAACGACATTTTCAACATAATAACTGACGTCTATGACTGGTCACATAACTAAGAATGTAGGTACAATTGGGTCATTTAAATTTTTCTGCGTCACATGTTTGTGTAAAGTATATACAAAATTGGCTTCCAGAAATTATTTGTCTATACTGAATATTTTAAGAGATCACGACTAAATTTTTCAAAAATTAGTTAAATGAAAATTGATACCAGCCGAGTTGGTTAAACTAACGGTCCTTGCCACATTGTCCTATATTAGACCGAGAGTTCGCACTGCCGCGCGTATGTGGTTTTTATTTATCCGCCCGCTTCGCGGCTGGCAATCTAATCTAACGTAGATTAAACCACTGTCCTCGCCACATTGTACTATTGTATGGAGAGTTCGCGCTTCCGCGCGTATGTGGTCTGCCCGCTGATTAATCTGCCCGCTTCGCGGCGGACAACCTAATTTAACCTGGGTCAAACCAACGGTCCTTGCCACATTGTCCTATATTGGATCGAGAGTTCGCGCTGCTGCGCGTATGAGGTCTTAATTTATCTGTCCGCTTCGCGGCGGCAAACTAAACGGCAGCGCTAACTCTCGATCCAATATAGGACAATATGGCAAGGACCGTTGGTTTAACCCAGGTTAGATTAGGTTGCCTGCCGCGAAGCGGGCAGATAAATCAAGACCACATACGCGCGGCAGCGCGAACTCTCGATCCGATATAGGACAATGTGGCAAGGACCGTTGGTTTAATTAGGTTGCCCATCGCGAAGCGGGTAGATAATTCAAGACCACATACACGCGGAAGCTTGAACTCTCGATCCAGTGTAGGACAATGTGGCATGGGCCGTTGGTTTAACCCAGGTTAGATTAGCTTGCACGCCGCGAAGCGGGCAGATAAATCAAGACCACATACGCGCGTAATGGTAAATGGTATACGCGTTTTGGTAAAATGTCTCACCAGAAAATTTATTTTCAATACGTTTGTGTTTTTTATATCAAGATTATGTCAATGCACATGTGCGAGAAATAGTTTTACGACTTACTACACACTGAGTTTCCTTTACGTAAAATTTACGCTATGTCTTCGAATCAAAATAGAAGAATATATTGGAAGCCACTAAACATATGATAATTAGAAAAATAACCTATAAATATCCCTACTCCGTGTTAAAATACCGTTCCCACATTTTTGACACATATACTGCCCCTCGGCTGGTATCAATTTCCATTTAAGTAATTTTTGAATTGTTTAGCCGGGATCCCTTAAAATATTCTGAATTTCTATATTCAGAATATACAAATAATTTCTGGGGGCCAATTTTGTATATACTTTACCCAATCATGTGACGCAGAAAAATTTATATAATTTATAGTATGTTGTCAAAATGAAATTTGGCAACGCTGACCCAGTTGTATCTACATTCTTAGTTATGTCACCAGTTATACCTGACGTGTTATTATGTTGAAAATGTCATTTTTTTATTACAAAAACCCAAATATTTCTCCGAAATAAGAAAAAACATAACTCCTTCTAGTTATATAACAAACCATTTAAGGGGTTACTCGCTCAAATTTTCCGAAAAAATGATATATTTTTGAACGGGTGCCAAAAGAAGAGGAAGGCAGATGGGAATTATTTTTTTTTTAATTTATTTACATATCCTTCGACCATATGTCCCTTTTTAGGGTTCCGTACCGAAATCGGAACACTTATAGGATCACTTTGTTGTATGTCTGTCTGTCCGTCCGTCTGTATGTCTGTCAAGACCATTTTTCTCAGGAACGCGTAGAGGTAACAAGTTGAAATTTGTATCAAATACTCGGGTCTGCGGTCTCTTTCAGCTGTGAAAAATCAAACTTGTAAGTCAACGTGATCAAAATATATGACCGTTTATGTCGCATATTTTGCGATTTCACAAGGGAATCAAAACCTATAGGGTACTTCCCGTTGACCTAGAATCATGAAATTTGGCAAGAAACGGTGTCTTACAGCACATGTAAAGGGAAAAATCTGAAAACCGTAAATATGTAGTTTAATTACAAGAAAAATGCGAATTTGCTATTAGAAACGTTTGAAAATACACTAATGTGTTGCGTGGTATTGTCAGGCAGCAGAAGCATATGAGTTGCATACAGTTAGGTCCTCCTCCTCCTATATTTTTTGGTAGTCAATTGCCCAAAAGCAGTCAATTGAACAACTAAATGTTAAGAGTATCAAAATAGATCTAGAAATAGTTAATATATTAGTTTATATTAGATCTAGAAATAGTAAGATCTTAATATAAGTTAGTGAATAAGTGTAATACTAAAATAAAGTTTTTTTTATAAGTTTAAAAATATTCGCGTTATTTAAAAAAAAAATACCGTATACCTTTATACAGGGCATATAGGTATACAGGCAAAATTGAGCAGTTAAAACAAATAGTGACGTTCCAGAACCCCTAACCACTCATAGTGAATGGGGGATGTATGATAATAAAATATAGGGTAGAATTCCATCGTACGACATAGACTTCTTGAGGTTATGCTTGCAGCGGTACTAAGATTTTCGTGATTTCAGAAGGGCCACTTGTCAAGTTAACTGAATGTGCTTGCTACGTCGTCCACAAAAAAGAGATACCTTACTTACAAGTTTGTACGGAACCCTCGGTGCGCGAGTCACAACTCGCACTTGGCCGGTTTTTTTTCCGATGCGCGCGCTCCTCGCCCATGCGCACAGTTGTCTGCAGTTCAGGAGACAATTAAAAAAAATCTCTATTTGGTGCGCACGATCAGCGGTTTCCGGTACCTCATTTTCCGGTATCATTGTTGTTTTGAGTGCTCTTGCCAAGACATCCTTTCAAGAGCTGTTCTTCTGTTAAATCCTCATAAATTTTCTTCACGTACTTTTGAACAATTGTATCGAGCGCAGGTTTGTGAATATGAGTAGTCCCGTTTTGCTGGGCCTCATCCAGGACCAGGTCTCATTACACAGATGATGTTGAGGATTCGAATCTGTTGAGATCTTGTGATAGCCACTTCAAATTTGGAGCAGCCGGCCTTTCGCTTCTTCCGCAGGCTCGATGCAGCTGGCGGCGCGCTCTTGAAAGCGCTGTACCCAGCATTATATCGGCATTTTCAAGAAAATATTTTATAGGGGCATTCTCAATACATGAAAGAACCCAAATATCATTATACAAAAAATCAATTTTTCCAAAAAAAATTGAGCGAGTACCCCCTTGAAAATATATTAAAATTATTTTTTACAAGGCCTATGTCTTTCTACTACAACGTCCATACAATTTCTGTGGTGACTTATCAATGTTATTGATCCTGATACAGTAGTTCATACACAAACAGTTGAGAGAATGTTGGGCAGTGTTAAATGGAGGAACAAGAGGGAATATAAGGGGACAGCGAGACATCAATTGCAAGATTGAAAATTCTTATTTATCAGATTTCATATGGCGACAGCATCAGGTGAAAGAAAATAGAATCACCTTTGAATCTATGTTAAACTCTATATCGACCCATTTTCCACCAAAATTCTGAAAATTTTTGAATTTTGAAAATGTTTTAATTTTAAATAAAGTGTTTTATTTTATGATTTGCCATAAAAAAATAGGTGTAGATTGGCGGCATTTAAAAATGTAGCGATGGTGGCGTTAGTACTAAGTACCCGGTTTCCTATAGAGCTTGAATTTTTATAAATCGATCAAGCCATCGATCCTCTGAATGGCTTTTATATTTTAATGGATTTCTTTAGAAACATTTGACTAATCAATTAATTTTAATCCATACTATTTGACTAATACAATAATTTCCATAAATTTGGTCTTAAATATGCGTAACGAATTCTAAGACCGAAACTGGTATGAAGTTAGAGGATGTAGATCAAAACAGCGAAAAATTGTTGAAAATTTGAAAAATCGATCATACGTTGCTTAATTTGAATTTTTTAGTTTGGATATTGGTAACCAGCAGTAAAAACACTTTAAGAAACTTTGAAAGTTTTCAATAACTTGATAAATAGCGCGTTAAGGTTACAAACTCATATTTGGAATAAAACTTCTTTAGGGGCGACTTGAGAGTAACTCAGATCGTTTTCAATCGAAAATGAGTAACTTAGACCATTTTTTATGACGAAAATAACAATAAGTATAGTCTATATTCCGCTTACTCGTTTCTGTTTTTGCCAATCCTAAATTTTGTAGAAATTGAGCAATCGTTGTCGCCTAAATATATAAATGTGTTTTCAAGAATGGCACTTACTAAAACTTCTTCGTCGACTGATTATATAATTTCCTGAGTGTTATATGCTCATACATGCTTGAATTTCTTTTAATTCAATTACAAAAAAAGTTTCATACTTATAATAAATATTATTTTATTTATGGTAATATGTACCACAAGCGCCAAAGAAGTTTTGTATGTAGAGGTTACACAACCCTTATTTTTATTTGCTGTTGTTTTAAGCGAAATATTTGTTAGTAAATTCCCCACATGCACTCATCTCTAAAATTATTTATTAAAAACAAATCCGCGTTTCTATGAATATGTAAACCATCCCGGCCGGGATTCAAAGCACGTGTGGCACCCAAAAGTTTCCATTCCGCCTGTTTATAATTTCGGGCTTAAAAGCATTCTGAGCGGAGTAAATTACCTTCGGCACTTATTCTACAAAGATATTAAATGTTACAACGGGCACGGGATAAAATTTACTCCTCGGCCCGGCTTAGCCCACTTCCGAGCTTTCTTGCAATTTAATTTACTCGCGAGCAGACGATTTTTTTCGACTTCGTCTCAGCTCCTAATTTATATTAAATTGTACGTTTGCTCGTCCTACATTTCCGCCGTTTATTTCCAGCCAATTATTTCCCCTCTTAACATATTCACAACGAGGACGAGAAAAACCGATATACAAATTATAAATTATCCAGTTTTGAAATTTACTCACTAAACAAAATACGGAAATACATTTTTTTATAAATCCATAAATTTATTATTTGTATTCAGATTTTTATTAAAGTTATTAAACTTTATGGAAATCTATTTACTCTTTTTTTTGCATTTTACATTTTGCTGAGGAGCTTTCAGCGCTGAAAAATATTCGCGTGTACGTAAAAATATAACGTACGTAAATAATAAATGACTTGCAATTTTTCACCTGCACGGAGTTTACAACAAAATATTTCTATATAGACATGTTTGTGGTAAAAATATTAAATATTTATTCATATAAATGCTAGATGTTTAACTTTAACTTTAAAGTAGGTTTTTTTTAAGAAGATCTTCTCTAAATTTGCATTGCAGAATTCATTTTAGAGGTAATACCATACATAGTACATCAATTTAAAGATAAATAAGCATACTTTAAGCTTCTTCAAACGAAATTATTCAATTTGAAAGAGTTTTTGAAATATGCGAGTTATTGTGAATTTTTAGACCATCCGTTTTTTAAAAATTGCCACCATTTTTTATATTTTGGGTTAAAAATTATTCATAGTGACAGCAAATGATTATTAATGCAGTTTTGTGTAAGAAATTTTAGTTAAAAATACAAAATTTTTGAAAATTTTATAAATCGTTTTTTAAAAATTGTCAAAAAAATGTATATTTTGGGTTCAAAATTATTCATACTGATAGAAAATGATTATTAATGCTGTTTTGTGTAAGAAGTTTTCGTAAAAAATCCAAAAATTTTGAGTTTAAAAATTGAAAATTTTATAAACCGGAAGGACTTCTTTAAATTTGAATTGCAGCCTTAATTTTAGAGCTAATACCAAATATAGCACATCAATTTAAAGATAATTAAGTCTACTTTTAGGTGCTTCAAACGAAATTAGAGTTTTTGTGAATTTTTAGCACATCCGTTTTTTAAAAATTGCTAAAAAAATTATATTTTTGGTTAAAAATTATTGATTATTAATGCAGTTTTGTGTAAGAAGTTTTCGTTAAAAATCCAAAATTTTTGAGTTTAAAAATTTAAAATTTTATAAATCGGACGAACTTCTTTAAATTTTAATTGCAGGTTTAATTTTAGGGCTAATATCACATATAGTACATACATTTAAAGATAATTAAGCCTACTTTAAGATACCTCAAACAAAATTAGTAAATTTGAAAGAGATTTTGAAATATGAGAGTTTTTGTGAATTTTTAGACCATCCGTTTTTTTCTAAATTGTCAATAAATGTTATATTTTTGTTAAAAATTATTCATAGTAATAGCAAATGATTATTAATGCAGTTTTGTGTAAGAATTTTTTGTTAAAACTCCAAAATTTTTGAGTTTAAAAATTGAAAATTTTATAAATCAGAAGAACTTCTTTAAATTCGAATTGCAGGCTTAATTTTAGAGCTAGTACCACATATAGCACATCAATTTAAAGGAAATGAAGCCTACTTTTAAGATGCTTCAAACGAAATTATTAAATTGGAGAGAGTTTTTGAAATATGAGAGTTTCTGTGAAATTTTGACAAGAAATTGCCAAAAAAAATATATTTTGTGTTAAAAATTATTGATAGTGATAGCAAATGATTATTAATGCAATTTTGTTTTCAAACAAGTTTTCGTTAAAAACCCAAAATTTTTGAGTTTAAAAATTGAAAATTTTATAAAAGAGAAGAACTTCTTTAAATTTGAATTGCAATTGCAATTTTTAAACTCGAAAAACCTACCTCACACGGTATATCAAGTCTAAATCTCAAACAAATTCGTTTTAAATTCGAAATTTCCTATCACTATTTTACATAATCGAGTCAAAATTTAACTAACTGGTCTGAGTATTACTATATTAAGCCTGAAACACAAAAAATTTAGTCATAAATTTTAAATTTAATGTCTCAATTTTATATAATCCAGTTCAATAGTTTCAAAATCTAGTCGAAGTCTTGAGATATCTAGTCCAAATCTCAAATAATATCGACTCAAATTTCAAATCTCTTGTATCAATTATAAGAAATCTAGTCTAAAATTTCAAACATCAGCGTCTTGAGATATCAACTCCAAATCTCCAAGAATTTAGACTTAAGTTTGAAATATTCTTCATCAATTTTACACAATCCAGTCTAATATTTGAAATGTCTAGTCTGAAACTTGAAATGTCTAACTAATCTACACAAATTTGAAATATCTAGTCTCAGTTTTACATAACCTAGTCCAAATCTTCGGCTAACTAATATAAATCTACTTTTTCGTTTTCTCTCTTTTCAGAGAGGCCGTGATTATGGTTTAATCTTTTGCTATCGCTCTTCGTATATTATCTTTCTCTGTTCCCAGATTCCCTTGTTGATTGTGTAATCGTGCTGTTGGTTTTTGCCTTGATAGTGTCAAGGCAACAACCAACATAAAACAATATGAAACGAACAAGAATATGAACCTTAAGATATAAAATATAAATCTTTAACATTCCAGACATAAGTTTGAAATTTGTTGCCTCGATTATACATAAAATTTGAAAAATTAAAACCAAATCTCACGCAGTCTCGACGTAATTCCGAACTTTTCAACATTCACTTATTTCTTCCCCGTTAGATTTACCTAAAGACCAAAGTCATTATCAAAGCCAATTAAAAAATTGCAAAGTTTTAATCTCGAGGAAGAAGTTGTGTTAAACATTCCCTACTCCTCTACTAAATCCAACCGCCTGCTCTCAATAAAAGTCGAATCAGTGTTATTACGACATCAGGTCCTCGAATAAAACAGGGCCCTCGAAGGGATTATATTGTGGACGGTGGTGCGGTCGCCAGAGGGACGTAAAAAACCCTACAGGTCTTGATCTCAATTCGACCCCAAAATCACAGCATTCATTATTCAAATTTCATTGAACATTTGCGCAAATTTATGATGATCACATTTTAAATTTGAAATGCAAGGTTTCTTACCACGTTTATAGATCTACCTTCTAGTGTTGTCTAACTAGGCTTATCTGTCTAGCCTTTTCTATCTAGTCTTACCTATCTTGTACTGTATGTCTAGTTTTGTCTATCTCGTCTTATATGTCTAGTCTTGTCTGTCTCGACTTATATGTCTAGTCTTGTCTGTCTAGTCTTAGCGGTCTAGTTTTGTCTGTATAGTCCTGCATGTCTAGTCTTCCTCTCTAGTCTTGCCTGTCTAGTCTAGTTGTCGTAGTCTTTTCTGTATAATCTGGTCTCTCTCGTCTTGTATATCTAGTCTTGTATGTCTAGTCTTCTCCATCTAGTCTTATCTGTCTAGTCTAGTCCGTCTAGTCTTGTCTGTCTAGTCTTGCCTTTCTACTCTTCTCTATATAGTCTTGTCTGTCTAGTCTTCTCTGTCTAATATTGACTGTCTAGTTTTATATGTATAATCTTGTCTGCCTAGTCTTGCCTATCTAGTATTGTCTATCTGGTCTAGACTAGTCTTGTATGTGTAGTCTTATCTGTCTAGTCGTGTCTGTCTAATTTTCTCTGGCTTGTCTTTTCTGTCTAGTCTTGCCAGTGTCTTGTCTGGGCTTGTCTGGTCCTGTCTGGTCTTGTCTGGTCTTGTGTGGCCTTGTCTGGTCTCGTCATGTCTTGTCTGGTCTTGTCTGGTATTGTCTTGACTTGTATTCTCTTGTCTTGTGTGGTCTTGTGTAGATTTGACTGGTCTGGTTTTGTGTTGTATGGTGTTGTCTTGTGTTGTGTGGTCTTGTCTGGTATTGTCTGGGCTTGTCGGGTCTTGTCTGATCTTCTCTCGTCTTGTGTAGTCTAGTCCAGTGTTGTCCAGTCTTGTCGAGTCTTGTCCAGGCTTGCCCAGTCTTGTCCAGTTTTGTCCCGTCTTTTCCAGTTTTTTTCAGTCTTGTTCAGTCTTGTCCAGTCTTGTCCACTTTTGTCCAGTTTTGTCGAGTCTTGTCCTGTCTTGTTCAGTCTTGTCCAGTCTTGTCCGGTCTTCTCCAGTCTTGTCCATTCTTGTTCACGCTTGTCCAGTCTTGTCCAATCTTGTCTAGTCTTATCCAGTCTAGTCCAGTTTTGTCCAGTTTTGTCCAGTTTTGTCCAGTCTTATCCAGTCTTGTCCAGTCTTGTCTGGTTTTGTCCAGTCTTGTCCAGTCTTTTCCATTCTTGTCCTGTTTATCCAGTCTTGTCCCGTCTTGTCCAGTATTGTTCCGCCTTGTTCAGTCTTGTCCAGTTTTGTCCAGTCCTGTGCAGTCTTGTCCAGTCTTGACCAGTCTTGGCTAGTCTTGTCTAGTCTTGTCCAGTTTTGTCCAGTTTTGTTCAGTCTTGTCCTGTCTTGTTCAGTGTTGTCCAGTCTTGTCCAGTCTTGTCCAGTCTTGTCCATTCTTGTTCATTCTTGTCCAGTCTTGTCCAATCTTGTCCAGTCTTGTCCAGTCTTACCCAGTCTAGTCCAGTATTGTTCATTCTTGTTCAGTTTTGTCCAGTCTTGTCCAGTCTTGTCCAGTCTTGTCTAGTCTTGTCCAGTCTTGTCCAGTCTTTTCCATTCATGTCCTGTTTATCCAGTCTTGTCCAGTCTTGTTCAGTATTGTTCCGTCTTGTTCAGTCTTGTCCAGTTTTGTCCAGTCCTGTCCAGTCTTGTCCAGTCCTGTCCAGTCTTGTCCAGTCTTGACCAGTCTTGGTCAGTCTTGTCCAGTCTTATTTAGACTTGTCTTGTCTATCTATTCTTATCTACTTTAATCTGGCTAATTTAGCCTAATCCACCTGTTATTGTTAATTAGTTTCCTTTTATGTAAGGGTGCTGAAGGGATGCCACAAAGCCCTTATTTTCAATTTTCCACCAAATAAGACTTAGATGAAATAAACCTGCATTCAATATTTCGTTTTCATCACTGCGTGAATATTTCAAAGGAAATTTGTCTGCAGGGCTGTTTATGCGATATGCAGACAGCCGAATGTCCGGGGGCCCATCGGTTTTATTGCGGAAAAGTTTCCCGGTAAGCTATGCGACAATGCAGGCGGTAGGATCCGTGTATGCGCGTGCAGATTTTAGCCCTCGTGCAGACGGAATTTCTTTCATAAAGGGGATCGCGACAATGAGAATGTCTAGTATTGTGTGTTGTGATGCAGCGAACCATGCACCGAAATTGGCGGTTAACAGCAATTTATCGCGGCGAATATTGCGGAGATTATGCAAGGTTGTCGGGCAGAATGCAGATGTTTTGCATAATTTGATTAAATATTCAGTTTTGAAAAGCGACTTTGGCACTTACGTACTAACGCTACCTCAGCTAAAATGCCACAAAATGGATGGTTAGATCAGATTATAACGGAGCAATTAAATCTAGACCGCATATCGCGCTGTAGTGCGACTTCTCGATCCGATATAAGAAAAAATATTGGATAAGGGTTAGCTTAGGTTATATTTAGAGCAGATAAATCCCGACCACATATCGCGCGGTAGCGCTACCTCTCGCTGCGGTGGCGTTAATACGTAAGTACAGCGACTTTTTACGTTATTACAGAAAGACAGTGCGTGTTCTTGTCTTAAAATTCTAATGACATTTAAAAAAACTTGTATCTCACACTCGCACACCAAAATGAACACATAATACATGATTGTATGTGAAGAATGCCATTTTCATAGTAGTGTGTAAAAGTCTCCAAATAGTGGGTCAAAATCCAATATAAATCAAATGGAGTTTCCTTATTTAACGATTTCTGTTTGTTGTTACTATGACAACAACTCACGTCACTAAACAAAAAACATAAACGTAGTGGAAATACATTTTCTAACGTATATTGAAATTGAATTAACTTTTCTTATTTTAAAATCAAGAAGTCTCTATTGTCTCTCAGTCTCGATTTATCTGGCTCTAATAGAACTTAACCTAACCATAACCTAAGATAGAATAAGTCTAGGATAACCTAAATTACATCAACAACGACCAAATAGTGTTACGTTCACTGTGTGTTTTTACTAGTTAGCAATTTTTGCCACTTAGGCGCAGAATATATTGTGTCAGTGATTTTGTTTGTCAAAATTATAATTATTCAATAATATCGGAAGAATTAGAAACAATTTTTGTTTTGTAGATGCAACTGTATTTTAACATGCTTCGTAGATAAAATAATGTATGATACACATGTGTGAAAGGCTTTTGTGCGCAATTTAACTTCGCAACTCATGCACAAAAGCTCTTCTTGACACACTGGTATCATAAACTAAAAGGAGAAAATATGTTTTTCCGTGTTGACTATAAATAAAAGCGTGGAGCGCTAAAATATTTTGACTTTAAGAGCTATTACATTTCTATATATGAAATTTACGACGACGACGAAGTAGAAATACTCGACAAAGATAATGTAGAGTCGTTGACGTAGCTAGTACTTTATTGAAATCTGGTAGCCGCACGGTTCGACGCATAGTGGTCTGAATCTGAAAACGGTAAAATCTAAAAAATTATAGTCACTTTATACGCTTATTAAAATGTAATATGGCAGAGGTTGTTTTGGTGTATGTTATTCCAAAAAAAAAGTGATATACTTTTGAACCAATCATCTTGGTGATATCATAATATAATGTTTGAAATAGTTTTTATTATCATCACAGCTTATTTCTTACATTACTCAGTTTTCTTTGAAACTGGTGACCTATCGTATAGATTTGTAATATTTATGGATGCTTTGATATCGACATAAGTTAATAATAGGTTCCGTTTGCGAATTACGCGAATATCGGCGAACAGGTTGCTCGTGATGGCAGAAATGGATTTGTTTTATTTATTCAAGGAGAAAGCCGTAGTTTCAGACAGACCCCAGCGTGGATATGTGTTTGTGTATTGTTTGCCCGGGCAGATGTTGGATATAATACGGCAGAATGTGGGTCGACGTCGGTAGGTTTAACGTTTTCAATATTCCGCAATAAGTTAATGCAATAAACAGAAGATATCGTATACGTGGAAAAACGTGTACAGAACGAGCCGGATAAATATTGAATATATATGACCGGCAGATGGCCGAAAAAACATCAGAGCGGATAACAAAAATTCAATTTCTCGCCGAGCTTCTATCCCTCCGCCTGCCGCACATACGGAGGAAGCGGACGAAAATTGAGAAATTTTTATATCCATGTAGATGTATGCAATATTGAATTTACTAGATTTCAAATGGGTTTAGCTTCTTGTATTCGGATCGCTTCGCCAAAAAATATCCGATTTAAACTCGGTTTATATTTAAATGTAAACGACTTACAGAATTCAACATTCATATTCAAACAACATGATAAGTTTTATGATGTTTTCCAAATACACATATATTAAACATTATTAAAACATAAAAACTTCTGATCACATATGATCGCCTATGTCAAGATTACAATATTCTTGACTAAGCCTAGGATTAGACAAACAAAGCTAGATAAACACAACTAATTAGACTAAACTAAACAGGCAAGACTACACAGATAAGATTGGATCAATAAGACTAGACAGACAAGCCTGGACAGATAAGACTAGACAGACAAGACTAGACAGACAAGACTAGACAGACAAGACTAGACAGACAAGACTAGACAGACAAGACTAGACAGACAAGACTAGACAGACAAGACTAGACAGACAAGACTAGACAGACAAGACTAGACAGACAAGACTAGACAGACAAGACTAGACAGACAAGACTAGACAGACAAGACTAGACAGACAAGACTAGACAGACAAGACTAGACAGACAAGACTAGACAGACAAGACTAGACAGACAAGACTAGACAGACAAGACTAGACAGACAAGACTAGACAGACAAGACTAGACAGACAAGACTAGACAGACAAGACTAGACAGACAAGACTAGACAGACAAGACTAGACAGACAAGACTAGACAGACAAGACTAGACAGACAAGACTAGACAGACAAGACTAGACAGACAAGACTAGACAGACAAGACTAGACAGACAAGACTAGACAGACAAGACTAGACAGACAAGACTAGACAGACAAGACTAGACAGACAAGACTAGACAGACAAGACTAGACAGACAAGACTAGACAGACAAGACTAGACAGACAAGACTAGACAGACAAGACTAGACAGACAAGACTAGACAGACAAGACTAGACAGACAAGACTAGACAGACAAGACTAGACAGACAAGACTAGACAGACAAGACTAGACAGACAAGACTAGACAGACAAGACTAGACAGACAAGACTAGACAGACAAGACTAGACAGACAAGACTAGACAGACAAGACTAGACAGACAAGACTAGACAGACAAGACTAGACAGACAAGACTAGACAGACAAGACTAGACAGACAAGACTAGACAGACAAGACTAGACAGACAAGACTAGACAGACAAGACTAGACAGACAAGACTAGACAGACAAGACTAGACAGACAAGACTAGACAGACAAGACTAGACAGACAAGACTAGACAGACAAGACTAGACAGACAAGACTAGACAGACAAGACTAGACAGACAAGACTAGACAGACAAGACTAGACAGACAAGACTAGACAGACAAGACTAGACAGACAAGACTAGACAGACAAGACTAGACAGACAAGACTAGACAGACAAGACTAGACAGACAAGACTAGACAGACAAGACTAGACAGACAAGACTAGACAGACAAGACTAGACAGACAAGACTAGACAGACAAGACTAGACAGACAAGACTAGACAGACAAGACTAGACAGACAAGACTAGACAGACAAGACTAGACAGACAAGACTAGACAGACAAGACTAGACAGACAAGACTAGACAGACAAGACTAGACAGACAAGACTAGACAGACAAGACTAGACAGACAAGACTAGACAGACAAGACTAGACAGACAAGACTAGACAGACAAGACTAGACAGACAAGACTAGACAGACAAGACTAGACAGACAAGACTAGACAGACAAGACTAGACAGACAAGACTAGACAGACAAGACTAGACAGACAAGACTAGACAGACAAGACTAGACAGACAAGACTAGACAGACAAGACTAGACAGACAAGACTAGACAGACAAGACTAGACAGACAAGACTAGACAGACAAGACTAGACAAGACTAGACAGACAAGACTAGACAGACAAGACAGACAAGACTAGACAGACAAGACTAGACAGACAAGACTAGACAGACAAGACTAGACAGACAAGACTAGACAGACAAGACTAGACAGACAAGACTAGACAGACAAGACTAGACAGACAAGACTAGACAGACAAGACTAGACAGACAAGACTAGACAGACAAGACTAGACAGACAAGACTAGACAGACAAGACTAGACAGACAAGACTAGACAGACAAGACTAGACAGACAAGACTAGACAGACAAGACTAGACAGACAAGACTAGACAGACAAGACTAGACAGACAAGACTAGACAGACAAGACTAGACAGACAAGACTAGACAGACAAGACTAGACAGACAAGACTAGACAGACAAGACTAGACAGACAAGACTAGACAGACAAGACTAGACAGACAAGACTAGACAGACAAGACTAGACAGACAAGACTAGACAGACAAGACTAGACAGACAAGACTAGACAGACAAGACTAGACAGACAAGACTAGACAGACAAGACTAGACAGACAAGACTAGACAGACAAGACTAGACAGACAAGACTAGACAGACAAGACTAGACAGACAAGACTAGACAGACAAGACTAGACAGACAAGACTAGACAGACAAGACTAGACAGACAAGACTAGACAGACAAGACTAGACAGACAAGACTAGACAGACAAGACTAGACAGACAAGACTAGACAGACAAGACTAGACAGACAAGACTAGACAGACAAGACTAGACAGACAAGACTAGACAGACAAGACTAGACAGACAAGACTAGACAGACTAGACAGACAAGACTAGACAGACAAGACTAGACAGACAAGACTAGACAGACAAGACTAGACAGACAAGACTAGACAGACAAGACTAGACAGACAAGACTAGACAGACAAGACTAGACAGACAAGACTAGACAGACAAGACTAGACAGACAAGACTAGACAGACAAGACTAGACAGACAAGACTAGACAGACAAGACTAGACAGACAAGACTAGACAGACAAGACTAGACAGACAAGACTAGACAGACAAGACTAGACAGACAAGACTAGACAGACAAGACTAGACAGACAAGACTAGACAGACAAGACTAGACAGACAAGACTAGACAGACAAGACTAGACAGACAAGACTAGACAGACAAGACTAGACAGACAAGACTAGACAGACAAGACTAGACAGACAAGACTAGACAGACAAGACTAGACAGACAAGACTAGACAGACAAGACTAGACAGACAAGACTAGACAGACAAGACTAGACAGACAAGACTAGACAGACAAGACTAGACAGACAAGACTAGACAGACAAGACTAGACAGACAAGACTAGACAGACAAGACTAGACAGACAAGACTAGACAGACAAGACTAGACAGACAAGACTAGACAGACAAGACTAGACAGACAAGACTAGACAGACAAGACTAGACAGACAAGACTAGACAGACAAGACTAGACAGACAAGACTAGACAGACAAGACTAGACAGACAAGACTAGACAGACAAGACTAGACAGACAAGACTAGACAGACAAGACTAGACAGACAAGACTAGACAGACAAGACTAGACAGACAAGACAGACAAGACTAGACAGACAAGACTAGACAGACAAGACTAGACAGACAAGACTAGACAGACAAGACTAGACAGACAAGACTAGACAGACAAGACTAGACAGACAAGACTAGACAGACAAGACTAGACAGACAAGACTAGACAGACAAGACTAGACAGACAAGACTAGACAGACAAGACTAGACAGACAAGACTAGACAGACAAGACTAGACAGACAAGACTAGACAGACAAGACTAGACAGACAAGACTAGACAGACAAGACTAGACAGACAAGACTAGACAGACAAGACTAGACAGACAAGACTAGACAGACAAGACTAGACAGACAAGACTAGACAGACAAGACTAGACAGACAAGACTAGACAGACAAGACTAGACAGACAAGACTAGACAGACAAGACTAGACAGACAAGACTAGACAGACAAGACTAGACAGACAAGACTAGACAGACAAGACTAGACAGACAAGACTAGACAGACAAGACTAGACAGACAAGACTAGACAGACAAGACTAGACAGACAAGACTAGACAGACAAGACTAGACAGACAAGACTAGACAGACAAGACTAGACAGACAAGACTAGACAGACAAGACTAGACAGACAAGACTAGACAGACAAGACTAGACAGACAAGACTAGACAGACAAGACTAGACAGACAAGACTAGACAGACAAGACTAGACAGACAAGACTAGACAGACAAGACTAGACAGACAAGACTAGACAGACAAGACTAGACAGACAAGACTAGACAGACAAGACTAGACAGACAAGACTAGACAGACAAGACTAGACAGACAAGACTAGACAGACAAGACTAGACAGACAAGACTAGACAGACAAGACTAGACAGACAAGACTAGACAGACAAGACTAGACAGACAAGACTAGACAGACAAGACTAGACAGACAAGACTAGACAGACAAGACTAGACAGACAAGACTAGACAGACAAGACTAGACAGACAAGACTAGACAGACAAGACTAGACAGACAAGACTAGACAGACAAGACTAGACAGACAAGACTAGACAGACAAGACTAGACAGACAAGACTAGACAGACAAGACTAGACAGACAAGACTAGACAGACAAGACTAGACAGACAAGACTAGACAGACAAGACTAGACAGACAAGACTAGACAGACAAGACTAGACAGACAAGACTAGACAGACAAGACTAGACAGACAAGACTAGACAGACAAGACTAGACAGACAAGACTAGACAGACAAGACTAGACAGACAAGACTAGACAGACAAGACTAGACAGACAAGACTAGACAGACAAGACTAGACAGACAAGACTAGACAGACAAGACTAGACAGACAAGACTAGACAGACAAGACTAGACAGACAAGACTAGACAGACAAGACTAGACAGACAAGACTAGACAGACAAGACTAGACAGACAAGACTAGACAGACAAGACTAGACAGACAAGACTAGACAGACAAGACTAGACAGACAAGACTAGACAGACAAGACTAGACAGACAAGACTAGACAGACAAGACTAGACAGACAAGACTAGACAGACAAGACTAGACAGACAAGACTAGACAGACAAGACTAGACAGACAAGACTAGACAGACAAGACTAGACAGACAAGACTAGACAGACAAGACTAGACAGACAAGACTAGACAGACAAGACTAGACAGACAAGACTAGACAGACAAGACTAGACAGACAAGACTAGACAAGACTAGACAGACAAGACTAGACAGACAAGACTAGACAGACAAGACTAGACAGACAAGACTAGACAGACAAGACTAGACAGACAAGACTAGACAGACAAGACTAGACAGACAAGACTAGACAGACAAGACTAGACAGACAAGACTAGACAGACAAGACTAGACAGACAAGACTAGACAGACAAGACTAGACAGACAAGACTAGACAGACAAGACTAGACAGACAAGACTAGACAGACAAGACTAGACAGACAAGACTAGACAGACAAGACTAGACAGACAAGACTAGACAGACAAGACTAGACAGACAAGACTAGACAGACAAGACTAGACAGACAAGACTAGACAGACAAGACTAGACAGACAAGACTAGACAGACAAGACTAGACAGACAAGACTAGACAGACAAGACTAGACAGACAAGACTAGACAGACAAGACTAGACAGACAAGACTAGACAGACAAGACTAGACAGACAAGACTAGACAGACAAGACTAGACAGACAAGACTAGACAGACAAGACTAGACAGACAAGACTAGACAGACAAGACTAGACAGACAAGACTAGACAGACAAGACTAGACAGACAAGACTAGACAGACAAGACTAGACAGACAAGACTAGACAGACAAGACTAGACAGACAAGACTAGACAGACAAGACTAGACAGACAAGACTAGACAGACAAGACTAGACAGACAAGACTAGACAGACAAGACTAGACAGACAAGACTAGACAGACAAGACTAGACAGACAAGACTAGACAGACAAGACTAGACAGACAAGACTAGACAGACAAGACTAGACAGACAAGACTAGACAGACAAGACTAGACAGACAAGACTAGACAGACAAGACTAGACAGACAAGACTAGACAGACAAGACTAGACAGACAAGACTAGACAGACAAGACTAGACAGACAAGACTAGACAGACAAGACTAGACAGACAAGACTAGACAGACAAGACTAGACAGACAAGACTAGACAGACAAGACTAGACAGACAAGACTAGACAGACAAGACTAGACAGACAAGACTAGACAGACAAGACTAGACAGACAAGACTAGACAGACAAGACTAGACAGACAAGACTAGACAGACAAGACTAGACAGACAAGACTAGACAGACAAGACTAGACAGACAAGACTAGACAGACAAGACTAGACAGACAAGACTAGACAGACAAGACTAGACAGACAAGACTAGACAGACAAGACTAGACAGACAAGACTAGACAGACAAGACTAGACAGACAAGACTAGACAGACAAGACTAGACAGACAAGACTAGACAGACAAGACTAGACAGACAAGACTAGACAGACAAGACTAGACAGACAAGACTAGACAGACAAGACTAGACAGACAAGACTAGACAGACAAGACTAGACAGACAAGACTAGACAGACAAGACTAGACAGACAAGACTAGACAGACAAGACTAGACAGACAAGACTAGACAGACAAGACTAGACAGACAAGACTAGACAGACAAGACTAGACAGACAAGACTAGACAGACAAGACTAGACAGACAAGACTAGACAGACAAGACTAGACAGACAAGACTAGACAGACAAGACTAGACAGACAAGACTAGACAGACAAGACTAGACAGACAAGACTAGACAGACAAGACTAGACAGACAAGACTAGACAGACAAGACTAGACAGACAAGACTAGACAGACAAGACTAGACAGACAAGACTAGACAGACAAGACTAGACAGACAAGACTAGACAGACAAGACTAGACAGACAAGACTAGACAGACAAGACTAGACAGACAAGACTAGACAGACAAGACTAGACAGACAAGACTAGACAGACAAGACTAGACAGACAAGACTAGACAGACAAGACTAGACAGACAAGACTAGACAGACAAGACTAGACAGACAAGACTAGACAGACAAGACTAGACAGACAAGACTAGACAGACAAGACTAGACAGACAAGACTAGACAGACAAGACTAGACAGACAAGACTAGACAGACAAGACTAGACAGACAAGACTAGACAGACAAGACTAGACAGACAAGACTAGACAGACAAGACTAGACAGACAAGACTAGACAGACAAGACTAGACAGACAAGACTAGACAGACAAGACTAGACAGCCAAGACTAGACAGACAAGACTAGACAGACAAGACTAGACAGACAAGACTAGACAGACTAGACAGACAAGACTAGACAGACAAGACTAGACAGACAAGACTAGACAGACAAGACTAGACAGACAAGACTAGACAGACAAGACTAGACAGACAAGACTAGACAGACAAGACTAGACAGACAAGACTAGACAGACAAGACTAGACAGACAAGACTAGACAGGCAAGACTAGACAGACAAGACTAGACAGACAAGACTAGACAGACAAGACTAGACAGACAAGACTAGACAGACAAGACTAGACAGACAAGACTAGACAGACAAGACTAGACAGACAAGACTAGACAGACAAGACTAGACAGACAAGACTAGACAGACAAGACTAGACAGACAAGACTAGACAGACAAGACTAGACAGACAAGACTGGACAGACAAGACTAGACGGACAAGACTAGACAGACAAGACTAGACAGGCAAGACTAGACAGACAAGACTAGACAGACAAGACTAGGCAGACAAGACTAGAGAGACAAGACTAGACAGACCAGACTAGACAGACAAGACTAGACAGACAGGACTAGACAGACAAGACTAGACAGACAAGTCTAGACAGACAAGACTAGACAGACGAGACTAGAGAGACAAGACTAGACAGACAAGACTAG